>NW_020769482.1:193059-219832 GCF_900518735.1 Pseudonaja textilis | reverse complement strand
AATAGAATAGAATAGAATAGAATAGAATAGAATAGAATAGAATAGAATAGAATAGAATTCTTTATTAGCCAAGTGTGAATGGACACAGAAGGAATTTGTCTTTGGTGCATAAGCTCTCAGTGTACATAAAAACAATACATTAATCAAGAATCATAAGATACAACATTTAGTGATAGCCATAGGATACTAAATAAGCAATCAAATCATACTAGGAAACTAAATAAAATTTAATAATTAAATGGATAACTAGAATTTAATTTGACAAGTTAAATTCAATAAGCCTGAACATGAATCCCTGCACTTATTGGGTTTTTTTTTTAAGTCATTTTTCTCAAATGCAGGCATGATTTGAAATCTGTTTTATATTAATACTGTTTTTTTTCTCTCTCTGTATTCCAGGGGCCTCAACAAGCAAGGTTATCAGTGCAGGCGTAAGATCTTTCAGTATATTATATTTATATGTTGATGGTTATCATAACTGTGCAATAGTTCATGATACTCTGCTGAAAAGCCTAAGAATGAAAGAGCAATTAAATAATCACAACAATCTCTGTATGGAAACAAAGCATGCATTTTTAAAAAAAAAATTAAGTGGGTTTTTTTAAAGTGTAACAATCCTGGTCATATTTTCAACGTTCTCACAGTCCGGTACATTTCCAAATCATTTTCAATCTCTGAGAAAGAAAATAGGCACATTAGGTTTTCTGTTTTTCTCAGGGTATTCAAGAAGAAAAATTAGTTTCAAGAATAAGAAGCCAGAATCAAGGGAGAAAATATTTTATGATTGAGTTGGAACTTTCAGCTTTTTCTATCGGTCAAAATACAAAGTTATGAGGTGCCGTTTTCTGCCCTTAGAAACCTTAAAAACATGGTACCTTCTTTCATATGTGGTGGTTGTGTCCCAAAGCAAGGAAATATTGGGTTAAAATTAAAAATTGGCTACAGGAAATTATAGGTCTTCAAACTGAACTCAAACCCGAAATGTTTTTATTAGGAATAATCAGAGGAGAATTTAATTTAAAAAACCAAATATATTATAGTACATATAGTGACAGTGGCAAGAATTGCCTATGCACAAAATTGGAAATTGGACAGTGCCCCTTCTGAAGATATGATAATAAAGAAAGTAGTGGACTGTACAGAGATGGTTAAACTTACATTGGAATTGCATGATAGGGAGGAATCGGAATATTATATGGTCTTGGATAAGTGGTATAGTTGGTTAGACAAAAGAAATAAGAATTAAAAGTATATATGTAGATATGTAGATATAAGTGAAAACATCGATGTCATAGAGTTGTTAAGAATGTACAAGAGACATGTAATTGTGGAAAAACATAATAAAAATTATTTTAAAAAAGAAAAGAAACCTGTACCATCTCAAATTTTAGAATAACTCAACCTCTTTTTTTCCAGACTGACAATCATAATTTGAATACATGCTGGGAGCTGTGTTCCCCCCCAAAAATGAAAAGAAAACCCTTGCTTAAAATTTGATTTAATCGACACCCTTAATTAATTCGATATCAGAACTACCTTTAACTGTAAAGATGAGATCATGTTCTCCTTCCGTCATATCAAAATGAAAATTGTGGGTGGAATTTAGCAGTTGCTCCTGCCACTTGGAGAGACTGGGAATCCTACAGAAACACAAACGCACAAACACACACATATACCAAATTCCTTATTTATTTTTTAGCTGCCCGGGTCTGGTTTCTGAACTTTAGGAGTCTAGATGCAAATTTTATGCAAGGCATAAAATTGAAAAACAAAACAAAACACCAGAATAACAAAGTTGGATGGGATCTCCGAGAGTCCAACCCTACTCTAGCAGGAAACCCACTGCTATTTCGGACAAATGGTTTCCAAGGAGGATTTGAATCAATATCTCCGAGAAGAAGGGGAAAGGAACTCAGCTAACATGCTGAGCTTGTCGATCAGAAAGGCCGGCAGTTCAGCGGTTCGAATCCCTAGCGCCACGTAATGGAGTGAGCTCCCATTACTTGTCCCAGTTTCTGCCAACCTAGCCGTTCAAAAGCATGTAAAAATGCAAGTAGAAAAATAAGGACCCCTTTGGTGGGAAGGTAACTGTGTTCTGTGCACCTTCAACGTTTAGTCATGCCGACCACATGACCACAGAGACGTCTTCGGACAGTGCTGGCTCTTCGGCTTAGTAACGGAGATGAGCACTGCCCCTTAGAGCCAGAAACGACTAGCACATATGTCAGAGAGGAATCTTTACCTGTTGAGTGTCCCCCCCAGGTGGCCCAAGGATTCTGCTGGGTATGTTCAAAAAAGTCAAGATAGTGACCAGGATGGCACCATCAAAAGCTCTGCCTGTTTTTAAGATGGCATCTTGACTTTTGTTGCCCAAAACCAGGGGCCACTCCTGATTGGGACCAAATTGAATTATTTTCTTTGCCCATCTTGCTGTATTTCTGTCCAGTAGTGTGTAAAAGAGTGTAATTTGTGTTGTGGTCTTTCTGTGTTACCTGTAAAACTTTTTTTTTAGTGATAAGGATTTTTTTTTTCTCCCAGAATGCAATGCTGCGATTCACAAGAAGTGTATTGACAAAGTCATTGCAAAGTGTACGGGATCGGCTATTAACAGTAGAGAAACTATGGTAGGTTTGGGGTTGTGTTATTTTTGTGAGTTGGTAGCTAGAGTTAACCAACCCAGAGGCACTCAACGTGGTTATGATAACCTCGATTTGGTTTGGTCTGTCTTAGCACGCCAAGCGAAGCCAGTTCAATGAGAATAACCACAAAAGTTATTCTGAAATGGGCAAAATGGACTGTTTTGATTAAAGAAAAGAATATTAGAAGTACTTTTGTTTCCACGTGGAGACCGCTTCTGAATTTCGTGCTTGAAATGGAAAAGAAGGAAACTCTGATTTTGCATTTTACTGATTAGATTGATCAGGGATGGGCTTCAAATAATTGAACAACTGGTTCTCTGCCCAGTTGCTGGGTGGGCGTGGCCAAGGGGCGTGGCCTAGTTGGCCTCCTGCACCACCCTGGGAGTAAAAATGGGCCACGGGGGGCCGTTTTCACCCTCCCTGGGCTCCGGAGGCTTTCCTCGAGCCTCCAGGATGCTGTTTTTGCCCTCCCAGGCTCCAGAGGCTCTCTGGAGGCCGGAAACTGGCCCGTTTTAGGCCTTCCAGAAACTTCCGGGAGGCCTATTTTCCTCCCTCCCTGAGCCTCCACACAGACCCTGCACTTACCTGAGATCCAAAATGGGCCCATGTGGAGACTCCTGGGAGATGCGTGGTGGGGTGGACGGGGCCAGACCGGGGTGGGATTTGCCGGTTCACCAAAATGGCCATGAAATTAACAGGTTCAGCCAAACTGGTGTGAACCGGTATCAGCCCACCCCTGAAATTGATAGATCTTTATAGAAACGGCTTGCTCATATTATTATGAAAAAAAAAACGTAAAAGGTTTGGTGTTAATGCTTTATTTTACTGCAAACAGAGAGAGTTGGAAATCAAGGTTTCTTTTTCTTTTTTCTTATCCTTCCTCCCTTCTCTTCCTCCTCTTCCTGCCCACCGTTTTCCTATTGACTTTTGTATTTTGTATCTTATAATATTTTATAACTCAGTAAAAATGTTAAAATGAGAATAACCACAACAGTAATTTGTTTACCTGGTTGATCCCCTCGTCCTCGACTTATAACCACAATCGAGCCCAGAAATTGTTGCTAAGCAAGACCTTTGTTAAGTGAATTTTGGCCCCTTGTATGAACTTTCTTGCCACAATCGTTCAGTGAATCCCTGCAGTTGTTAAGTTAGTAACATGTCGTTAAGTGAATTTGGCTTCCCCATTGACGTTGCTTGTCAAATGGTCGCAAAAAGGGATCACGTGACCCCCAGGGACACCACAACCATCATAAATATGAACCAGTTGCCAAGTGCCTGAATTTCGATCACGTGACCATGGGGATGTTGCGACGGTTGTCAGTGTGAAATACAGTCCAAAGCCACTTTTTTCACTGCCGTTGTAACTTCAAATAGTCACTAAACAAGTGGTTTTAAGTCAAGGACTATCTATAAACCCACAACCCAACACTAACTAAGATTAGCATATTGTGTGAATGCACCTGCTGGAACGTTTATGTTTTATTGATGATGTTGTCGTTTCTTTGGTTGTTGTGAGTCTCCCAGAATCATCGAGTTGGCAGAGCGCAAATATAAATTATTATATACAACATACAACAAGGTAGAATCACAGTTACCAGGGCAAAGCTACGGGGATCTGTTTAACCACATTTTCCCTTCCTTTTTCTTCCAGTTCCACAAAGAAAGGTTTAAGATCGACATGCCCCATCGCTTCAAGGTGTACAATTATAAAAGCCCCACCTTCTGTGACCATTGTGGAACACTGCTCTGGGGCCTGGCACGGCAGGGCTTAAAATGCGACGGTGAGTTGAGATCGCTGGTGCTTTGGTGTGATGACCCAGGACAAGCAGAGGTGGTATTCAGCAGGTTCTGACCAGTTCTGGAGAACCAGTAGCAGACATTTTGAATAGTTCAGAGAACCAGCAAATCCCATCTCTGACTGGCCCCTCCCCATCTATTCTCTGCCTCCCGAGTCCCAGATGATCAGCTGGGTCTTCTTTGGTTGCCCTACACAGGAGAACGGAGCTGGAAAGCAGGTTAGTGGGGTGGGGAGGGAATGGGATTTTGCAGTATCCTTCCCCTGCCATACCACACCACGCCCACATCAAGCCATGCCCACAGAGTCAGTAGTAAAAAATGTTGAATCCCACCACTAGGGACAAGGCATGAAGGCCACACAGCCAACTGAGAGTTCAAATTCACCGTTAATGCTCCAAATTTTTCCCAAACACCCCCATGTTCTTGGCAAGTCCCAGAGCCAAAAAGCACAAACATAGATCAGCCTCTGGCTGCGAGCAGTCCAGCAAAGCAGGGAAATGAATCCACGGAGCAAGGAACAAGCAAGCAGTCTGCAGCGTCACACAAAACTCCACAAATTCAGTGTTCGTTCCCGACAAACACCCCTTCCTACAGCGTCTCCTTAAATCTCAGTCCCCAGGTGTGCCTTGTGAAGAGGGGCAGGGCGCTCTCCTCTCGAGTTGTCGGGTCGGCCTGTGCTGTTCCTACCTTCTCTCCACTCTCCATGCTCAGGGATCAGGAGGGGGCGGTCCTTGCTCATCGCCTGAGCTCCGTCGCTCCTCATTTCGACTGTTTGGCCTCTCTCAGTCATCCTATCCCTCCCCCATTCCTCCCTGTTAGCAAACTGTCCCAATCCTGATGGGCCCTGGGCTACCTCGTCCTTCTCCTCCCCACATTCTTCCGAAGCCAATGAAGCCACCCTCTCAATCTCTGTTAACCCCAGCTCTGGCTCGTCCTCCCCCACAGATTCAGGCTTCGACGGGGCAGGACAATAAGTGGGGGATCTACAGCATGACATTTTAGCCCCACTACAGATAGTCCTCAATGTATGACCACAATTTCCAAAATTTCTGTTGCTAAGTGAGATGTTGGTTAAGTCAGCTTCGCCCCATTTTACGACCTTTCTTGCCACAGTTATTAAATTACTTTTAAATCGGGGCAGTTGTTCAATGAGTAACACGATTGTTAAGCGATGCCGGATTTTCCATCGATTTTGCTGGTCAGAGGGTCACCAAGCTGGATCACACGACTCCAGGACTCTGCAACCATCATAAGTACATGCCAGTTGCCAAGCGTGCGAATTTTGAACACATGACCAGGGATGCTGCAACTGTTATTAAGTGTGAAAAACAGCCACAAGTCCTTTTTTTTCAGTGTTGTTATAATTTTGATCCCTAAACAAACTGTTGTAAGTTTGAGGACTATCTGTAGGAGTATGTTTCCCTCCCCATCTCCTTTTCCCCTCTGTATCCTGTTTGGGGGGTGGGGTTGGACTAGATGACTTACAAGATCCCTTCCAACTCTGTTAATCTGTATCTGTATCTCTCAATCCAATGTTTGCTGTTTATGTCCTATCAAGGCAGTGAACCATTTAGCAATAAAATGTTACAGGAAAAATCGAAGCAATAAAAGCAATCATTTCAAAAGAACACAATACATGTCTGACAAGCAGTTTCCAAGCCGGAGGTCTGACTTGGTCTCTGCCTTTCAGCCTGCACGATGAACGTCCACCACAAGTGCCAGACCAAAGTGGCAAATCTTTGCGGCGTGAACCAGAAACTCATGGCTGAAGCATTGGCGCTGATTGAGAGCAGGCAACAAGTGAGTAAGCGGGACATCCTTATGGTTGTCTTTGTAAAAAAAGATGGACGCGGGGAAACGAGTAGAGAATATCTTCAGTAAAAGTCACCATGACTTGTCTGTGGTTGACATGATCCTCCAGACAACAGATTCCTCTAGCAGAGGTAAAAGAAAAAACAAGCAAAAAACCGTCAAACGCCTGACCTTTCTGATTGACAATCTCAGCGTCTTAGCCACTGAGCCACCATATCCCCAGATTCTATTCTATATTTCTAGATATTTCTATATCCCTACAGGGTGAGTTTAGCCCCTGGGGGCAGGCGGGCCTTCCAATGAAGAGGATTCGACGTTGGGATGCGGAGCCCCGCTCTCTTGAGCCGATCATGCAGTGACATCAGACCGGAAGTCTTTTTTTCATCCTTGTATGTTCTGTGTTGATTCAGGCCCTAAATCTGCGTGATTCAGAGCAGATTTTACGAGAAGGACCGGTTGAAATTTCCTGTGTGAAAGAGGAACCGCTCAGCCCTTCTGTGCCCCCAACAGGCAGAAAAGGTATTATTTCATTTTATTAATGTTTTCCTACTAGCAGAATTTTTCCTTACCTCTGGGCTATACAGATAGTTCTTAACATATGACCACAATTGAGACCAACAGTTCTGTCGCTAAGTGAGAAATGAGTTCAGTGAGGTTTGCCCCGCTTTACGACCTTTGTTGCCATGTTGGTTAAGTGGATCACAGCCATTCCTAAGTTAGTAACACAGTTGTTTATCGTCATAAATAGGAGTCCGTTGCCAAGCGTCTAAATTTTGATCTCATGACTACAGAGATGCTGCCGCGATCATAAGTGTGAAAAATTGGTCATCAGTCACTTTTTTTTCTGTGTTGTAACTTCAAACAGCCACTAAATGAACTGTTGTAAGTTGAGGGCTACCTATATAACTGGTGTTGACTTTAATTAAATCACACATACACATATGCCCAGAAAACCAGCATGACAGACTGAGGAATTCTGGGAGTTGAAGTCCACAACTCTTAAAGTTGCCAAGTTTGGAGATCTCTTCTGTAGTATCATGTTGTATGATTCTGTGATGACCCGGGGTGTGGCACAAAGGCAACACAGTCAGCTAAGCAATAAGAGCCCCTTTATTATCTCCAACTTTGCCCCCAATGTCCAGGTTACCTTCTGGCTGGAGAAAAACTCTCCCAGGAACAATCTTTGACTGCAGAAAATTAAGTCCAAAACATGAGCAACACAAACTGTAACTTAAAGACCAAACAAAGCCAAAATGAGGTAATTAGTTTGACAGGGCAGGAGCAAGAATTTCAGACTTGAAGGCCCGGCAAAAGTCACACAGTTGGGAAGATGCCAGGAACACAGATAAGCCATGTCAACACACAATAAAGTCACGTTTGTTCCCAGCAGCCTGCCTCATGCAGTCTGCCTTTCTTATCAATTGTCTTCCCAGGTGTGGCTAATGAAGGGAATCAGGGCCCTTTCCTCCCCCGTAAGCCATGCAACCCACGTTGCTCTCTTCTCCGTTCCTCCTTGTGTGCCCTAGGATGAAGAGGGGGGTGGGCCTGGTTCTTCCACTGAATTCCCTCTCCCTTGTTCTACCTCTCCCCTGCTCTGCCCAGCCGGACTTTGCCCTTCCCCAGCCTCCTCCACAGCCAACAGAGCCACACTCCCATTCCCTGTCAGCTGTTTGTCTTCCTCCTCGGATTCAGACTCTGACAGGAGCATGACAAATTCTGCCTTAAGGGATGGAATGAAGTTTTTTTTTTTAAAAAAATGAATATATTTCAACACAAGTACCCTGGAATTTTTTTATAGAACCACAAGGAATTTCCTGGGAATCCCCAGCAGATGACATCCCGATTTCTGATTCGCTACTGGAACTGAGGAAAGACATTCAAGTAGAATTGCCAAAGTTAACCATCGATGATTTTTACTTGCACAGAATCCTGGGGAAAGGAAGTTTTGGCAAGGTAAGGTGATGGTGAGGAGAATAAAAAAAAACAAACCTTGATTTTTAAATTATGCAGGGAGTGTGTAGTCATTTTCATAGTTCTGTCCTTTCCACTCCCCGATCCTCATTTCCTTCCTTTACTCTTGAAATGCTAGTATGAAGGGGTAGCTGGAGAGCGGCTAAGCCACCATGAAAGGACCCCTGAAACAAGATCCAGGAAGAAGGGTCTCTCATTAGCTCAGAGTTGAGGTGAAGTATGATTTTAAACAAACCATAGTCCTCAACTTACAAACACAACAGGAGCCCAACATTTCTGTGGCTAAGAGAGAGAGTTGTTAAGTGAACTTTGCCCCCATTTTATGACTTTTCTGGTTAAAGTTGTTAAGTGAATCACTGCAGTTGTTAAGTGAGTCTAGCTTCCCCATTGACTTTGCTTGACAGAATGTCGCTGGTCTGACCTGGCTCCCAAACACGACAAGTACGCTGTTTTTTAACTAAATGTTCCAAAAGAGTGCCTGACTCTCAGCGCTGCACATTCCAAGGAAGAATTCCGATACAGTTCCAGACAGGATTCAGAAGTTTGGAGTATCAGTGGCTGATTGACAGGGAGACCAGTTGTTGTCTGCTATATCTATTTGTCTCCGCCCCCTGCCTTTTATCCCCAGAGCTAGGATGGGGCTTAGCTAGCAGCGGTGGTTCTTCTGTCCCGAGGACCAGCCCATAGATTTCCACTACTCTCCTCTCCTCTGCCTCCTGTGCATCTGTGCATCAGGCACTGGACCCAGCTGTTCCTCCTCTTCCTCATCAGCCATCTCTGGACCTGAAGGTGGTTGACTCTCCATTTGGGGATTGATGGACAGCCCAGGCTCCGCCTCTGTCTCTGACAGTTCCATTCCCTCTTCCCCCTCGGAGCTCTCAGATGGCCTTGATGCGGACCCTGACTCCCATGGAGTCCCCCTCTTATTCAGCTTCTGGAGGGGCTGGCGGCCGAGAGGCCACAACAGTTTTAAAAGATGATCACATGATCCTGGGACACTGCAATCGTCATAAATATGAGTCTGTTGTCAAGTATCTGAATCCTGATCGCGTGACCGGGGGGTTGCTTCAACGGTCTTGTGAAAAATGATCATAAGTCGCTATTCTTAATGCCGTTGTAATTTTGAACGGTCACTAAAATGAACGGTCTGTCAACTAAAAAATGCTTCTTTGGTCTTTTTAGTTGCCAACAGAAAGGAAGTGAAGAAAGTAGGGCATTCCTTAAATGCTTCACATAATTGCTAGGCAGCCAAAGCTGTTGGTGCACAAGATTATTACTGGAGAGCATGATTGATGACTCTTGGCTATGGATGTGTCCCATTGGAGAATATACATCCAGGGGGTAGGAAGAAGACCAAGGTCAAGGGTGAAATGAATGATGTGTCTTAGAGTCGGCTGCACCCAGGTAACACTGATGTGGTCACGCCTAATAAATCTTTTTTTTTTACTCTGAGAGATGCGGCTAGAGACTTATGATTTGAATGGGGGTGTATTGTTGGAGCCCTGACATGGTCATAAGTGGAGGACTACCCGTACGGTGTCCGTACAGATCCACCACTGATTGCAAACTCATGCAAAACTCTCAGGTCCATATGTGTGAATTATCTTCCGACGTTGATGGCTTTGCTCATCTTACCTGCTCCTGGGTGATTTTTTTTTTTATTTTTTTGCTCCAGGTTTTCCTTGTTGAGCTCAAAACCACAAACCAGTTTTTCGCCATGAAAGCCCTGAAGAAGGAGGTGGTTCTGATGGATGATGACGTGGAATGCACCATGGTGGAGAAGCGTGTCCTCTCCCTGGCTTGGGAGCACCCATTTCTCACCCACGTCTTCTGTACTTTCCAAACTAAGGTTAAAAGGATACATTAATCTGTCGATCCCTTTGTCCAAATCGAGTTGGAGAAATAAGGCTTGCTTTGCAGTTTTGGCATATTCTCTGCTTGCGTAACGTGGCGTTGTTGATTCTTCTGTTCCATTGTGTCCAATTCTCGCAGGCTTCTTTGAAGAGGTGAAGAAGCTTCTTGGATAAGAAGCAAAATGTCTTCCATGAAAAAACAAGAAAGTCCAGTTACTTCTTGAAAAAAAACAAACAAACACCATTGGGTTTGCCATTGCTTCCTTATTAGGACTCAGATAAGGTGACTGGCCCAAGGTTCTCCCAGCTGGCTTTGTGCATAACTAAAATTCACAATCTCCCAGTTTTAGCCTTTTCTCTTAACCGCTTCACCAAACTGGCCCTCAAAACATGCAAGTCAATTTAAGTCAACGTGCTGAATTCACTCGTTTTCTATGTTTCTTGTGTTCACTAAATGGGCCGAGCTCATGCAATATGTGCCAAGTGCCAAGAAAATTAACCCATGTTTTACACGAATTGAGCACAGCAAGTTCCCAAATGCAACAATTGTAGGCCATGTAGGCAGAGTTGGGGTTTAATTTTGGCGTTAAGAGGGAGCCACAAGGATAGTCCCTGGCAGAGGTGAGATTCAAAAAATTTTTTTTACTACTGGTTCTGTGGGCATGGCTTGATGGGCGTGGCAAGGAAGGATACTGCAAAATCCCCATTCCCTCCCTACCCCACTAACCTGCTTTCCAGCTCCGTTCTCCTGTGCAGGGCAACCAAAGAAGATCCAGCCGATCACCGAACCAATAGTAACACCGGTTGAATCCCACCCCTGTACTAAAGGAATATTTTCTCACAATTCCCTTCTCTAACTTTATCTGTTCCAGATATGTTGGATGAAAGGTTGCCATCCCAAATAATCTGGTAACTTTAAGACTATCTCTAGAGCTTTTACCCAAATGCTAAAGGTCATTCTTTCATCCCTTGCTAGGAGAACCTCTTCTTTGTAATGGAATACCTCAATGGAGGAGACTTGATGTTCCATATTCAGAGCTGCCACAAATTTGAAATGGACCGAGCACGGTGAGATGGGCCTGGTTTTGTCAAACTCTTCTATCAATAGAGGATAGTATTTGTAGCTCAGGGTTGAACGGTGGGGTCTTTGGTGTTCTCTGAACTTGGTTGTCTTCTTTCAGACGTTTCATGACCCAACTAAGTAACGTCATCAGTGCTAGTACGGAGGGAGGTTTACTTTCGATTTATATTCTAGTGGCTTTTTCTATAAGTTTTGTTTGGAATGGTTTTGGTGTTTCTTTAGTTGTTTCTTGTTGGCTTGTTTGGCAGTTCCTTGACTGGGGTATAGTTTACTTTTGTTGGTCTGATGTTAATCTTGGAGTTAATCAATGCTCATGTGGGTACTGATTGCTAGTAGGGAGGTGTTGTGCCCTTGTTGGAGTCTGATTCTGAGGAGGAGATGGCACAGCTGAAAGGGAGTGGGAGTGTGACTCTGGAGTAAATGGAGGAAGGGCACAGTCCAGCTGGACATTCAGAGGAAGACCTAGGGCCACCCCCTCTTCATCCTAGGGCATGCAGGAAGGACCGGAGAAGGGAGCAACATGGCTTGTGAGAGAGAAGAAGGCCCTGATCCCTTTCTTTGTTTGCAGCTGGGAGAACAGGATATAAGTGAGGAGTTTGCACATGGCTCCTTGCTGGAAGTAAAGCGTGCATTATCTTGGTTGAGCCTTATCCAGGTTTTGGCATTCTCCCAACTGTGGGTGGTTTGAAAGTCTGCAATTTATCATCCTGGCCTGCCGTGTTAATTACTTCAGTGTGGTTTGTGTTGGTTTTTTTTAATTTCTAATTATCTTTACTTTGGGTTCGGACTGCATTTCTGCCCTTCGTAGACTGATTTAAACATAACAATGCTATTTCTTCATCTAATTTCTACCTCTTATCTCTGACCATTGATAAAACCTATTCCATGTTAAGTAATACTTTCTATTTCCTTTACTTTTTATTTTCAGTGTCAACCTATCCATCTCTGCAAAATCCAATCTTTTCCTAATTATATTTTCAGAACCTCATTTCTATTCTGTGCTTCCATAATGAGACCGAGTAGACAAATAGAAATGATAACAAACCTTGTTATTAATAATTGTACTGAAATATTATTGTTCCCATCATCTGAGCCAGCCGGGAGGATTCTATTTTGGATGTTGTTGTGATAAAAGAAATATCTCCACATTTTATAGGTTCTATGCTGCTGAAATTATTTGTGGGCTGCAGTTCCTTCATTCCAAAGGCATCATATACAGGTAGAGATTATTATTTTTTAATCCTGAATTTTTGCTACTTCCAAATAAAAGATTAGAGTGCTAGAGAACTGCAAACTGCGAGGGTTCTGTGCAGGTTCTTGTTGCTAATGCCCAAATTCTGATCAGGTGATCATGGGGGGGGGGGGGATGCTGCAACCGTTGTAAGTGTAAAAAAACGGTCATAAGACACTTTTTCCAGCAACGTTGCAACTTCCAATTTCATGACATGAATGGTGGTAAATTGAGGATTACCTGCATTCTGTATGTTTGCCGCTTTGAGTTATGGCGGTACCTTGGTACTCAACTGCTTTGAACTCATCCAATGTGGTACTCAGTGAAATTTGACGCAAAAAGTTTGTCTAGGTACTCATTGTTCATTTAGTACTCAACACACACAAGCTACAACTTTTCAGTGTTCGCTGCCTTCTGAATCCCTACATGATTCCTAATGGGGAAAATTTGTTTGATATTCATTGTTTTTGGTACTCATTGTACTTCCCAGAGCAGTGGTGGGATTCAATTTTTTTTACTACCGGTTCTGTGGGTGAGGCTTGGTGGGCGTGGCAGGGGAAGGTTACTGCAAAATCCTCATTCCCTCCCCACCCCACTAACCTGCTTTTCAGCTCTGTTCTCCCTTGCAGGGCAACCAAAGGAGACCCAGCCGATTAGCTGGGACTCAATGGGAGGCAGAGAAGAGATGGGGGCGGGGCCAGTCAGAGGTGGGATTTGCCAGATCTCCGAACTACTCAAAATTTCCGCTACTGAATACCACCTCTGTCCTGGAAGCATCAATAATACTCATTAATAATGGGTACTGAGGTACCACTTCTACTTACAAAAAATAATAATATAGGTGGGATATAAATTAAATAAATAAATAGATTTTAGGAGCAGGGAGTGGCAGCTGCAATGGATTGGGGGACTGGAGAAGACTACCTTAAGTTACCCCCCCCCCAAAAAAAGAGCCTCTTGAATGAACAGGTGTAACCCTTCATCCTCTTTCAGAGACCTCAAGCTTGATAATGTTCTCCTTGACAAAGAAGGCCACATCAAGATTGCTGACTTTGGAATGTGCAAAGAGAACATGCTAGGGGACGCTAAAACGAGCACCTTCTGTGGGACGCCCGATTATATTGCCCCTGAGGTAGGTGGGCCTTAGTTTGTCCAAAATTTTGATTGATTGATTGATTTGATTTGTTTTGATTTGCCAATCGCTTACAAGATACTAGGTATAAGTATAAACATGAGTAAGAATACAGGAAATGGGGACGAATAAATGGGGACAATAGGACAGGGACGGGAGGCACGATGGTGCACTTATGCACACCCCTTACAGACCTCTTAGGAATGGGGTGAGGTCAATAGTGGATAGTTTAAGGTTAAAGGAGTGGGGGCTAGTTAGAGGATGTAACAACAGAGTCAGGTAGTGCATTCCAAGCATTGACCACTCTATTGCTGAAGTTGTACTTTCTGCAATCGAGTTTGGAGCAGTTTAGGTTGAGTTTGTATCTGTTGTGTGCTCTTGTATTGTTGCGGTTGAAGCTGAAGTAGTCATTGACTTGTAGGAATTGGGTATGCCTAGTGTAGTGAAGAGAAGGCCCAGGGTGACACGATAGCAAAGTTCCAATATTTGAGGGGCTATCACACAGAAGGGGGAGTCAACCTATTTTCCAAAGCATCTAATAAAGGCAAGACGAGAAACAATAGATGGAAACTAATCAAGGAGAGAAGCAACCTAGAACTCAGGAGAAACTTCCTGGCAGGTAGAACAATGAATCAGTGGAATGACATCTTTGCAGAAGTGGTGGGAGCTCCATCACTGGAAGTTTTTAAGAAGAGATTGGACAACAATTTGTCCAGAATGGTATAGGGTCTCCTGCTCAAGCAGTGGGTTGGACTAGAAGACCTCCAAGGTCCCTCCCAACTCTAATATTTTTTGGTTCTGTTAAATTGATTTATGACCAGAATAGAGTTTCAGAAAGAATCAGGAAGAAAAAGGAGTTTGAGAACCCTATAACATTTGGGCGATTTGCTTTGAGTGATGTTACTCAAAGTGATGTTACTCAGAAGATGTTTATTACCGTCTTGCTGGATTCAGAATTCTTTCATGAGATCCTGCGAAATTTCATTGTTCCCACCTGAAAAACTTGCTGTCAGGATTCCAGCAATCACTCTAATTAAATCATGATCTCAACCAAGCCTGGGGGTGTTTCGTGAACATAAGCTTCCAAATTTGCAATCAAATTGATTCGGGGTGTGTTGTACAGGTCACCTTCAAGAAGGGAGGGGAGCCGAATGTCAACTCATAAAACATTTTGTATACACGTTTTATAGTTGACAACAGAAAGAAGGGGCAACAGTGTGGAATCGAGAGTCCATTCCATTCATATTTTTTTTCAAAGACTGATTAGCTGGCTGAAGCTTCTGCCGCAAAAAAAATCTAATTGGAGAGCATGATTGATGACTCTTGGCTATGGACGTCTTTTGTTGGATGATACACCCAGAGGGGTAAAGCAAGATCAAGGGTGACAGTGAATTACGTATCTCAGAGTTGGCTACATCCAGGTTAGTGCCAGACGTAGAATGTTGAATTCAAATAAATCCTCTTTAGTTTGGGGTGTGTGGCTCGAGGCTCATGATTTAACTGAAGTAACTGCCAGAATCCTGACACATGATTCTCAAGCCAAACTTCAAAAAACTTCAAAGGATTAATTAGAGGTGACATACTGGGCACTGCCATTGCCTTGTATGAAGCCAACTCTGGCACACGTCATTTACAGTCCCCTGTGACCCTGTTTCCCCCCTCCCCCCTGGGTGTGTCATAAATCACATTCTCCAATTGAACACGTTCATGGGCTGGGTGTCATCATTCCCGTTCTCCAATTAAATATATTTGTGGGCAAAAACTCTGGTATTTTAGTTACAATCTTTTAAAGATAAGAGTTGGAATGCACTTTTGCTTTCAACTGCTCTTCCAGATTTCCTTCCTCCAACCCCGCTTCTCTACGGCAACTACTAAAACAGGCATAGGAATATTTTATGAGTTGACACTTGCAAGATTTGGACAAATTGGAGAAGGGGAATGGTTGGAGTCCCGTAGACGTTCTATCATCGCCATTGTTTAAGTCCAGCATTGCAGTCTATGCAGGTAGTCCTCAACATATGACAATTAAAATGTCAGTTACTAAGCACGGCTATGGTTAAATGAATTTGCTCCATTTTAGGACCAGTCTGCCCACCGTTGTTAAGTGAAATCACAGCAGTTCGCTTCAAATCCATTTCACAGCCACGTCACTAATTTAAGAACTGCAGGGCTTATTCACTTAACAACAGGGGCAACAAAGGTCCTAAAAAGGGGACAGAATTAACTGAGCAGCTGCCTTGCTTAGCAGCAGCAGAAATGTTGAGCCCAATTGTGGCCGTATGTCAAGGACTACCTTTATTAAAGTGTGTACCGTCCTTCTTTAAGCTTCCTTTTTCTTTATTTCTTTTTTTTTTCCAACTCTCCCTTCTTTTCCCATGCCAGATCCTTCTTGGGCAGAAATACAACATGGCCGTTGATTGGTGGTCCTTCGGGGTCCTTCTGTACGAGATGCTGATTGGCCAGTCTCCCTTCCATGGCCAGGATGAAGAAATGCTCTTCCAGTCCATCCGCATGGACAGCCCATTCTACCCCCGCTGGCTTGACAAGATTGCAAGGGACCTCTTAGTAAAGGTGAGGTTAAGAGATTCCATTATACCAGAATAGGGGTGTCTTGCCCCTGTTGGAGTCTGACTCCAAGGGAGAGATAGAACAGCTGACAGCGAGTGGGAGTGTGGCTCCAGTGGTTGTGGAGGAAACTGGGGAAGGACACAGGCCAGATGGGCATTCAGAGGAAGACCCAGGCCTATCCCCTCTTCATCCTAGGGCACACAGAGAGGAACGGATAAGGGAAAAAAGTGAGTGGTGTGGTCTATGGGGGAGGAAGGGGCCCTGATCCCCTTCATGGGCTGCAGCTGGGAGGACTGGTTAAAATGATAAACTGCAGCAATTGACCTAACAACTAGGGCAAGAAAGGTTATAAAATGAGGCAAAACTCACTTAACTAATGCCCCGCTTCACAATGGAAATTTTGGGCTCGATTGTGGTCATAAGTTGTCAGTCGATAACTACCTGTACTTCCAGTTTTTGACGCCCTTTTTTAACCACTGTGTGTTAAGGTAATGAAGATGTAATAGTTCACCAGCTGCCGTCAGGCTGTAAGCCAAGATGATGAACTGAGGATGAGTCAGCTGGGTACTGCCACTTTAAGAAACTGTCTATATAAGGGAGGCCATGTGAGGGCGTCTCTCTCTCCTCGTGTTCTGTCTCCATTGTAGTTCTCCATGTAGAGTTGAAGATTGATTGATTGCCTGGTATTTGCTTAAAACATGTATGCATGTATATTGTAGTCTTGTACACTGCTCAAAAAAAGAAAGGGAACACAAAAATAAGACATCCTAGATCTGAATGAATGAAATATTCTTATTAAATACTTTGTTCATTACATAGTTGAATGTGCTGACAACAAAATCACACAAAAATTATCAATGGAAATCAAATTTAGCAACTCATGGAGGTCTGGATTCGGAGTTACACTCAAAATTAAAGTGGAAAAAACACTACAGACTGATCCAACTTTGATGTAATGTCCTTAAAACAAGTCAAAATGAGGCTCAGTAGTGTGTGTGGCCTCCACGTGCCTGTATGACCTCCCTACAACGCCTGGGCATGCTCCTGATGAGGTGGCGGATGTTCTCCTGAGGGATCTCCTCCCACACCTGGACTAAAGCATCCCCCAACTCCTGGACAGTCTGTGGTGCAACGTGGCATTGGTGGATGGAGCAAGACATGATTTCCCAGATGTGCTCAATTGGATTCAGGTCTGGGGAATGGGTGGGCCAGTCTGTAGCATCAATGCCTTCGTCTTGCAGGACCTGCTGACACACTCCAGCCACATGAGGTCTAGCATTGTCTTGCATTAGGAGAACCCAGAGCCAACCACACCAGCATATGGTCTCACAAGGGGTCTGAGAATCTCATCTCGGTACCTAATGGCAGTCAGGCTACCTCTGCCAAGCACATGGAGGGCTGTGCGACCCCCTAAAGAAATGCCACCCCACACCATTACTGACCCACTGCCAAACCGGTCATGCTGAAGGATGTTGCAGGCAGCAGAACGTTCTCCACGGTGTCTCCAGACCCTGTCACGTCTGTCACATGTGCTCAGTGTGAACCTGCTTTCATCTGTGAAGAGCACAGGGCTCCAGTGACAAATTTGCCAATCTTGGTGTTCTCTGGCAAATGCCAAACGTCCTGCATGGTGTTGGGCTGTAAGCACAACCCCCACCTGTGGACGTTGGGCCCTCATATTACCCTCATGGAGTCTGTTTCTGACCGTTGGAGCAGCCACATGCACATTTGTGGTCCGCTGGAGGTCATTTAGCAGGGCTCTGGCAGTGCTCCTCCTGTCCCTCCTTGCACAAAGGTGGAGGTAGCAGTCCTGATGCTGGGTTGTTGCCCTCTTACGGCCTCCTCCATGTCTCCTGATGTACTGGCCTGTCTCCTGGTAGCGCCTCCAGGCTCTGGACACTACACTGACAGACACAGCAAATCTTGCCACAGCTCACATTGATGTGCCATCCCGGATGAGCTGCACTACCTGAGCCACTTGTATGGGTTGTAGACTCTGTCTCATGCTACCACTAGAGTGAAAGCACCACCAGCATTCAAAAGTGACCAAACCATCAGCCAGAAAGCATAGGAACTGAGAAGTGGTCTGTGGTCACCACCTGCAGAACCACTCCTTTATTGGGGATGTCTTGCTAACTGCCTATGCTTTCCATCTGTTGTCTAATCCATTTGCCCAACAGCATGAGAAATTGATTGTCAATCAGTGTTGCTACCTAAGTGGACAGTTTGATTTCACAGAAGTGTGACTGACTTGGAGTTACACTGTGTTGTTTACATGTTCCCTTTATTTTTTTTGAGCAGTGTATATAAACCAGCGTTAAAAGACAAAGCCTCTGTGTGCTATGTTTTGCTCCTGGGTTGTGTCACAATAGTAGTCAAGCTGTAAACACTCCGACACTGTGGTATTGGGTTAACAACCACTGTTTTTTTTTTTTTTAAAAGGTCATACAATGAGATTGAACGCCTGACTGGCTTATTTTTACAACGATCACCCCTTACGGCCATGATAAGGAGGTTCCATTATGCTCATAAGTCGAGGACCACCTAAATTCTTTAACCTTAAGATCTAAAGAGACCATTTTCTCGCTCTTTAAAGCCACGTTCTAGTGAAGGCAGCACACGTTTCACTGACAATTTTATCCATTTCTCTTAACGCTTCGATCTTTCGATTTCTAGCTTTTCGTTAGAGAGCCAGAGAGGCGGCTGGGAGTCAGAGGGAATATTCGACAGCACGCCTTCTTTCAGGAAATCACATGGGAAGCTTTGGAAAGAAAAGAGATTGACCCGCCTTTCAGGCCCGCCGTGGTGAGGATGGTTTCTTTCACTCTCTTCCGTGCTCTGAATAACTTATCCAAGCCACAGTTACATACATTTAATTTATTCGTTTGTTTATTCCATTCAGAATAGGCCCTTTCCCAATTCCGGGTAGTTCTCGACTTACGACCGTTCATTTAGTAAGCATTCAAAGCAGAGGTGGGCTTCGAAAACTTTAGCAATGGGTTTTCTGCCCGGTTGCTGGGTGGGCGTGGCCTAGTCAGCCTCCTGCACCATGGCGATGGGGGGAGGTGTTTTTGTCCTCCCCGGGCTCCGGAGGCTTTCCTCGAGCCTCCAGGAGCACAAAAACGGCCTCCCTGGGCTCCAGAGGCTCACTGGGAGCTGGAAACGGACCCATTTCCAGGCTTCCTGAACTTCCGGCAGGCCCGTTTTTCGCCCTCACTGAGCCTCCCCATGCATCCTGAACTTACCTGCATCCAAAATGGCCTGCATGGGGGCTCCTGGTAGGGGAGGGGCAGGGTGGGGCGGGGCGGGGCGGGGCCAGCCAGGAGTGGGCTTGGGGGGTTCTCTGAACTGCACAGAATCTTAGCTAGGGTGGGATGACCCAGAGTGTAACACAAACGCAACAAAATCCAAAGCTTAAATAAATGTCTTTTAATGCTTCCAACTTGGCCCCACTGTTCAATAATACTCAGTTGGAAATAAAATGTACTCAAAAATATAGTCTTCAAAAGAAAGCAATACAGTCCGAACTTAATGAGCAGATAGAGGTGAAATAAAAAAACCAAAGAAACTACAATGAAGGAATTTCCACAACGGACCAGGATAAGTAATTACCAACTGCAAGAAGATAACAAGGCACAGTCTGTTGGAAGGTTGCCAACCAAAGTAACTTCAGCCCAAAATAAAGCACGCTTTGTTTCTGGCAACGCTGTGTTTTAATCGTCTCTCTTATATACTAGTCTCCCCAGCTGCAACCAATGAGGGGGATCATGGCCGCTTCCTCTCTCATAAGCCAAGTTGTTTCCTTCTCCATTCTTCCCTGCATGTCCTCGGATGCAGAGGGGATGGGCCTGGTTCTTCCTCTGACTGCCCAGCTGGCCTCTGCCCTTCCCCAGCCTCCTCCGCAACCTCCGGAGCCACACCTCTACTTCCTGTCGGCTGTTCCTCCTCTCCCTCAGAGTCCGACTCTACCAAGGGCATGACATAGGGGCTCTCCCGAACCCCTGTGAACCCCCAGCAGCCCACCCCTGATTCAAAGTTACAACAGTGGTGAAAAAAGCACAAGTCGTTCTCGGCTTATGACACAATCACCGTGTTTCATGTGGACTAATTAAAATGCTAAACAAGCCATCATTGTGCAGAAGCCACCTTGCTAGAGAGCGTGAAATACAACAGAAACAAGAAATCCAACACTTCTGTGGCTAAATAAGACATTTGTTAAGCGAGTATCGCCCCATTTTCTGACTTTTCTTCCCATCGCCGTTAAGTGGATCACCGCAGTCGATAAGTTAGTAATGTGGTTGTTAAGTGAATCTGGTATCCCTGTTGACTTGGCTTGTCAGAAGGTCGCAAAAGGGAAGGGACGTGACCTTGGGACACGGCAACAGTCATAAGTATGAGTCAGTTGCCAAGCATCTGAATTTTGATCAGGTGGGAGGCTGTAACGGTCGTAAGTGTGAAAAACAGTCATAAGTCCCTTTTTTCACCACCGTTGTAACTTTGAACAGTCACTAAACAAAATGTTGTAAGTTGAGGTCTGTCTGTAAGTTATGTCCATTTATGAAATATGGTCCTACAGCAGATACTCAGTAGCACAGAGGTAGTCCTCGAACTTACAACAGTTCCTTTAGTGACCGTTCAAAGTTATGTCACTGCAAAAAGGTGCATTTTTCAAAAGGCAACTGGACTTTCTTTGTTTTTCCTTGAAGACGTTTCTCTTCTCACCCGAGAAGCTTCTCCAGTTCTGAACTGAACTGAAGAAGCTTCTTGGATGAGAAGTGAAATGTCTTCAAAGAAAACAAGAAAGTCTAGTTGCCTTTAGAAATAGCACTTTTGTCATGTCCTTGTTGGAATCTGATTCCGAGGGGGAAGTTGAACAGCTGACAGGGAGTGGGAGTGTGGCTCCGGTGGCTGTGGAAGAAACTGGGGAAGGGCACAGTCCGGCTGGACCTTCAGAGGAAGACCCAGGGCCACCCTCTCTTCATCCTAGGGCCTGCAGGGAGGAACAGAGAAGGGAGCAAAGTGGGTTACGGGGGAGAAAAGGGCCCTGATTCCCTTCATTAGCTGCAGCTGGGAGAACAGGATTTAAAAAGGGCATTTGCGCACAAGTCCTTGTGGAAGCAAAGCGTGTATTATCTTTGTTTGTCAAGTCTTATCTGAGTTCTGGCATCCTCCCAACTGTGTGTGTTTCGTTATCTTTTGAAGTCTGCAATTCCTTATCCTGCCCTGTCTGGTTAATTGCTGCACCGTGGTTTGTGTTGTTTTTATTTATAATCTATAGGTACTTTGGGTTCAGACTGAATTTCTTCCCTTTAAAAACTGATCTTGAGAGAGTTTTGTCTCCAGCCGATGATCACTGGACATTGGGGGCAAAGTTGGAGGTATTAAAGGGACTTTACCTACTTTTGTGACTTTGTTGCTTTTGTGGCACGCCTCTTTGGGTCATCACAACTTTTGGGACCTTCCTAATCCAGGTGTTTAGTATCCAGGGGTTAAAAAAGTTAAGTTTTGGGTGCCAGTTCATACAGTTGGCTTAATCACATCAAATCAGGTCCTAGCAGATACCTTCATACAATACGCTAAGTTTAGTTAACTTTAACCTTGGTAAAAGGTTTCCTCTAACTGCCAACCCAGCTCACCTATGTGTTTTTTTAATGCAAACCCACAACACAAGAATTTAATAACCAGGGTAAGTATCTGCAAATGCAGGCAGTGTGGGGGTGTGTGAGAGTGACTTACACGTGCATGCCACTCGATCGTGCAAATGCAGTGATGGTGAACACGTTGGGCTTGGCGTGTCAAAAATTTGGAAAATGCCAAATTTGTCTCTCTTGGCATGTCACCCCTCTGCAAAACAGAGAAACAATTCTCTGCCTATTTATTTTTTAATAACTAAAAATATAAAAATTAAATAAAATAAATATTTTCTTTAAAACTTTAACATTTAAATTTATTTATTTTTTTTAAAAATGCAGCCCAATCATATTTGTGACCCCTGCCACCGGCCACTTACTTTCAGGAAATACACTCTTTTGGGAGGGAGTTTCAAATAATGTTATTACATTTTGCAAAACATACATGCAAAAAGAAAAAACGCAAACCGACAGTCAAGAGAAACCATAAAGAGTAAAAAAAGAATAGGGGTAGAAGCGTGAAGAAGTATAAACTAAAAGAAAGAAAAATGTAAATATATACCATAAATGTCTTGCAAGTTCTTCTTCCAGGATATTAAAAAATGCTTACTTTTGATTCTTAGTTTAACACTATAATATCCATTACAGTCTATTTCCCCCCACAAAGAAAGGAGGAAATAATTTTTTAAAATCTTTTTTCCTCTTTTTAAATTCTAACAATCATCCAATTCGTAAGTCAAAATTTGATTTCTTTTCCCCCCCATCCCTTGCAAAAAGTTCATAGAATTTCCAATTATAGACCAATGTCTTCAGTTATTTGTTTCTCCCACGAGGCCCATTAAAACTTGGCTAATGTGCCAGTTCTATCATCTTTATTAACCATTCCTCTACTCTGGGTATCACAGAATCTTTCCCACACTGCATGTATAAAAGCTGTGCTGCTCTTATCATATATAACAGGGGTCTCCAAACTTGGCAACTTTAAGACTTGTAGACTTCAATTCCCACAATTCCCCAGGCAACCATGCTGGCTGAGGAATTCTAGGAGTTGAAGTCCCCAAGTCTTAAATTTTCCAAGTTTGAAGACCCCTGATATATAACCATAAAACAATGGGTGTAGTCTTTCTGTTGACGGACCCCTACAGCCTATTCAAAGCAGCCCCTTTGTTGTTGAAATAACTTCCTTGTTGAAATGGCTTTGGAAAATGTTCTTCCGTGGCCTTCAAAAACTGCACAAAAGCATACCTGTTCTTGTGTGACTTTCAGAGGCTGTGAGAGTGTCCAGGCCCTCCAGGAGGTCTGGAGGGTGAGTCAGATCACACCCAGATTCTTGCACAGCCCCCACCACTCACACGAGAATGGGGCGTGCTTTCCAGAATAGTTGTTGGGTGTTGGAGAACACTCATCCGAAACATCGTGGGTTGTCACCTTGACACACATGCCATAGGTTTGCCATCACTGTGCTGGTATCTGAGTCCACCTTCAGTTGTTTTACCTTTGGTCTTGGAAATGCTATCCACCCCAGGAAAAAGGATTGACCAAGGAAAGTTAAATTCTATTCTATTCTAGTCTTCTCTATATTCTATTCTACTCTATTCTATTCTCTATTCTTCTCTATATTCTATCCTATTCTGTTCCATTCTCTATTCTTTTCTATATTCTATTCTACTCTATGTACTGTTCTATCTTTACTTCTCTATATTCTATTCTATTTATTCTATTCTATTCTCTTTTCTTCTCTATATTCTATTATATTCTATATTCTATTCTATACGCCATACTCTATTCTCTATATTCTATTCTATTCTATTCTCTATTCTTCTTTATATTCTACTCTATTCCTTATTTATTCTCTATATTCTACTATTCTCTATTCTTCTCTATATTCTATCCTATTCTATATTCTATTCTATACTCTATACTCTATTCTCTATATTCTATTCTATTTATTCTATTCTATTCTTCTTTATATTCTACTCTCTTCCTTATTTATTCTCTATATTCTACTCTATTCTATTCTCTATTCTTCTCTATATTCTATTCTATTGTACTCTACTCTACTCTACTCTACTCTACTCTACTCTTTGCGTTCCTAGAGCGGCTGCATCTTCTTTCTAAAGTCCTCATGGTGGAAAACTTTCTACATTTCTCCTCAGAAAGCATGTGACCAGGGCACATTTTTCCAATCCTGTCTTTTTAAAAAAAGAAATGCTCAGAGGCTTCATCTTCAGACAAATCTCCCTCTTTACTGGAGAGGAGTTTCCTCCTTTGTTTGGGTCTAACACCACTTTCTCTCTCTCTCTCTCTCTCTCTCCTTGAAAGAAATCGCCAGGAGACTGCAGCAACTTCGACAAGGAATTTATCAACGAAAAACCCCGGCTCTCCATCGGCGACCGGACCCTCATCAACAGCATGGACCAAAACATGTTTAGGACTTTTTCGTTTACCAACCCCATCATGGAGAAATTGCTATCCTGAGGAACGACCTATAAAAGGTGCATCCTGGTGAAGTCAATCCAGACAGCGGGAAGTGACTGCCAGGGCTGGTGTGGCGTCTACCTGTCCCCTACTCTGAACTTGCAGGTTGTGAGAGTGCAAAACTTGGGTGAGATATCCTCGCGCATCCTGTATTCTCATTCACCGGGCAACCAGGAGGACGGAAGGACCTGCTTTGAGAAGAAGACTTGCAGTGATTCCTTGTTCTGACTCAGCTCCCCAAACACGGCAAACCCTTTGAAGGGAATTCAAAAAATTTTCCTTTATTAGGAAAGTCAGTAGCCCCGGTAAAAAGTTCTTGCAGGCTAACAAGTCCGCCCAGCAGGGAGATGAATAGTTGTCTGCCTCATTTATTCATCTCCTTCCCCTGCCTTTTATCCCCAGAGTTAGAGTGGGGCTTCGCTAGCAGCGGTGGCTCTTTTGTCCCGAGGACCGGCCCATAGATTTTCAGTGCTCTCCTCTCCTCTGCCTTCTGTGCATCCGCACGTCAGTCACTGGACCCCGATGTTTCTCCTCTTCTTCATCAGCCACCTCCAGATCTGGGGCTGTTGACTCTCCATCTGAGGGCTGATGGACAGCCTAGGCTCCACCCCTCTCCCTCCCTCCTCCCCCCCCCGCCAGCTCTTCCTCTTCGGAGGTCTCAGGTTGCCTTGATCCTAACCCTGACTCCCACACCTCCTCTCCTCCTCTGATTCAGCTGCCAGAGGGGCCAGCGGCCAACAGGCCACGACACTTCCAAGACTGGAATTACAACTGCACAAAAAATTTCTCAAGACAACCACTGCAGAGTTTTTGATGTGCTGCAACCTGTTACCCTTCTTGGTTATAATATAAGTCTTTGGCTGATGCTTCTCCAAGAGTTTGCAAACCAAGGATGCTGCAGATATACTCCTCGGCTTACAACCATTCGTTTAGTGACCCAAGTTACAAAAAAAAGCAACTTAGGGCCGGTTTTCACACTTACAACCATTGCAGAATCCCCAGGATCAAAATTCCGGTGCCTGACAACTGGCATGTGCTTATGACGGTTTGCAGTGTCCAAGAGTCACATGATTTCCCCCTTTTGCGACCATCTGACGAGTGAAGTCAACGGGGAAGCCAGATTGACTTAACAACCACGTTACTAATTTAACCTTAACCCTTAATGGCTGTGGCAAAAAAAGGTCGTAAAATGGAGCAAATCTCACTTAACCGTTGTCTTGCTTGCAATGGAAATTTTGGGCTCAATTGTCATCGTACGTCGAGGACTAACTATATATCAAGTTTCTTCCCTTTCCTCCAACTGGAATACAGTGATCCTCCTGTCAGATTATCGGTAGTCCTCGACTTATGACTGTCAGCTTTGAAAACCATATTCCAGCTTCCGAATAGCCTAGGAGAGTGGGAGGAAGGAGATTTGGGATAATGTCAGCTTTCCAGCAAACCTCCACTCCAATCAGTAACTCCGAGACAACCATATCTCAAAAGTACCTTTATTAAAATAGCACCTGGCACATCGGTGGAATCCCAATTCTAAAAGTTTTTTCGGGCTTTCCGCAATTTCCCAAACTACAAATCCATCCCCACTTGGCGGTCATCACATCAGGTGGACCAGTCACGATCTGTTCCAAAAGTAAGATCCTTATTTCATCCTGTGCCATACTCAACGACCTTGGACTAACAAAAGAATTATATTTTGTCTACTTAGAGCTACTTCATTGAAATCACCCCACTTCCACTCTCCCAGGCTATGTGGCAGCGTGGAATATGGTTTCCAAAGCTGACAGGCATCCCCCCTTGAGAAATTCACCTCCTAAAAGAGACAATAAGCAATAAACAAAACACAACCACAACTTTTGAGATATGTTTGTCTCGAAGTTGCTGATTGGAGTGGAGGTTTTCTGGAATACTGACATTATCCCAAATCTCCTTCCTCCCACTCTCCTAGGCTATGTGGCAGCTGGAATCTGGCTTCCAAAGCTGACAGTCATAAGTCAAGGACTACCGATAATCTGTAATTTCTTCTTCTGCATGGGACTATTCAGAAGGATGACACTCACGAAATATGATCCTACAACAGACATTCAATAGCGTGCAGGTAGTCCTCGAATTTACAACAGTTCATTTAGTGACCGTTTTGAAGTTACGTACTGAAAAAAGGTGATTTATGCCCACTTTTCACACTTACATCTGTTGCAGCATCCCTGTGGTCACGGGATCCAAGTTCGGACGCTTGCCAACTGGGCTCATACCTATGACGGTTGCAGCATCTGGGGTCATGTGATCCCACTTTGCGACCATCGGGCAAACCAAGTCAGGGGGGAAGCCAGATTCACTGAACAAGCATGTGATTCACTTAACAACCCATGGCAAGAAAGGTGGTAAAGTGGGACAACACTCACTTAACAGCTGTCTTGCTTAGCAACAGAAATTTGGGGCTCAATTGAGGTTGTAGGTCAAGGACCACCTGTAAATGTCTGATGGGTAACATCATGTATTTTATTTTGCTAAAATCCAAAGGAAGGAAGGAAGGAAGGAAGGAAGGAAGGAAGGAAGGAAGGAAGGAAGGAAGGAAGGAAGGAAG
>NW_020769482.1:182240-193049 GCF_900518735.1 Pseudonaja textilis | reverse complement strand
AAGGAAGGAAGGAAGGAAGGAAGGAAGGAAGGAAGGAAGGAAGGAAGCAGCGCCATGGTGGCATAGTGGTTAGAGTGCAGTACTGCAGGCTACTTCTGCTGACTGTCAGCTGCCTGCAATTTGGCAGTTCAAATCTCACCAAGCTCAAGGTTGACTCAGCCTTCCGTCCTTCTGAGGTCAATAAAATGAGGACCAAGATTGTTGGGGGCAAGAGGCTGACTCTGTAAACTGCTTAGAGAGGCCTGGAAAGCACTGTGAAGCGGTATATAAGTATGTTTCTTGCTAAGTGGGAAGGGAGGGAGGAAGGGGGGAAGGAAGGAAGGAAGGAAGGAAGGAAGGAAGGAAGGAAGGAAGGAAGGAAGGAAGGAAGGGCCATGGTGGCACAGTGGTTAGAGAGCAGTACTGCAGGCTACTTCTGCTGACTGTCGGCTGCCTGCAATTTGGCAGTTCAAATCTCACCAGGCTCAAGGTTGACTCAACCTTCCATCCTTCCAAGGTGGGTAAAATGAGGACCCAGATTTTTTTTGGTGGGGGTGGAGCAATAGGCTGACTCTGTAATTGCTTAGAGAGTGCTGTGAAGCACTGTGAAGCAGTATATAAGTCTAAGCACTATTGCTATTGCTATCTATCATCTATCTGTGATGGCGCAGTAGTTAGAATGCAGCATTGCAGGCTAATTCTGCCAATTGCCAGCAGTTCAATCCTGACTGGCTCAAGGTTGACTCATTCTTCCATCCTTCCGAGTTCAATAAAATGAGGGCCCAGATTGTTGGGGGCAATACGCTGACTCCGTAAACCGCTTAGAGAGGGCTATGAAACACTGTGAAGCGGTATATAAGTCTATGTGTTCTTGCTTAGTGGAAAGGAAAGGAAGGAAGGAAGAGGAAGGAAGGAAGGAAGGAAGGAAGGAAGGAAGGAAGGAAGGAAGGAAGGAAGGAAGAGCTGTGGTGGCACAGTGGTTAGAGTGCAGTACTGCAGGCTACTTCTGCTGACTGCCAACTGTCTGCAGTTCGGCAGTTTGAATCTCACCAACTCAAGGTTGACTCGGCCTTCCATCCTTACAAGGTGGGTAAAATGAGGACCCAGATTGTTGAGGGCAACAAGCTGACTCCATAAACCACTTAGGGCTATGAAACACTTGAAGCAGTACGTAAGTCTAAGCAATAGTCTAAGCACTATTGCTATGGCTATCTCCACCTTCCTTCAAAGTTCACAGGACATATGTCAAAGATGTTCCTTGCTAGCTTCTATTTTGCACGCCATTCTTCTGAAAACATTCGTGCAGATTTTGTCTCGCTAGAAAAATTCTCGGCACCCATTTTTCGTTTCCCCAAAGTTCTTTTCTCTCCCCAGATTTTCCAAATCTGCAGACCTACTTTCTCTGCTTTCCCCACTGGGAAAAAAAGACAGGACTTCTTTGAATCTGTGTATGGAATTCCTTTGAAAAACTGTAATTTCACGTTATCTCCTGTATCCGCTGTTTTTGGGCTAGAAAAACTGGATTGTGGTGTGTTTGAGTTGCAAATATGGATTGGGTTTTTTTTTCCCATTAAAAATGATTATTTGTAATGTTTGTATAGAGTAATTAAAAAAACAGTTGTCCATTAAAGCATTTGTCAATTCTTGATAATTGATAACCACTGTGGTGAATTATTTTATGTACAGTTTGACACTCTAGTGCTTTCAACTGTCTGATGCAGATTTTCCCTTCCAGTTCATTCTATTTGTTATTCTTCTGTGCTCCAGCGAAAGATTTGGGGATCGTTGCAAATCAGCTTGATTAAACACAAACATATCCCTCTGTACAGGTAGTGTGATGACCCAAAGGGGCGTGGCACAAAGGCAACACAGTCAGATAATCAGTAGGAGTCCCTTTATTAGCTCCAACTTTGCCCTCAGTGTCCTGGTTACCTTCTGGCTGGAGAAAAACTCTCTCAGGAACAGCCTTTGGCTGCAGAGAATCAAATCCAAAACATGGTCAAGAAAAACTGTAACTATAAGTCCAATCAAGGGAAAATGAGGTAATTAGTCCGGTAGGGCAGGAGCAAGAACTCCAGACAAGGCACGGCAATAACTTAATACTGTTGGGAGGACACCAGGAAAACAGATAACCAAAGTCAACACAAGATAAACTCACATTCCTAGCAGCTGCCGCACTCAGCATACATTTCTTTTAAACTCTCGTTCCCAGCTGTGGCTAATGAAGGGAATCAGGGCCCTTTCCTCCCCCGTAAGCCATGCAACTCATGTTGCTCTCTTCTCCATTCCTCCCTGCGTGCCCTGGGATGAAGAGGGGGTAGGCCTGGTTCTTCCTCTGAACTCCCTCTCCCTTGCCCTACCTCTCCCCTGCTGGACTTTGCCCTTCCCCAGTTTCCTCCACAGACAAGGGAGCAAAACTCCCACTCCTATCAGCTGTCCATCTTCCTCCTCAGATTCAGACTCCGACAGGGGCACGACAGGTAGTTCCCGACTTACAACAACTCATTAGTGAGTGTTTGAAGTTAGAAAAGCACCAAAAATAAAAGTGCCTTATGTCTACTTTTCACACTACCATGGTGACATCATGGTTCATTTTATAATGACCCCCATAACCCCTTTTGGGATGGTGTCTGGACAACTGAATGGAGCTGAGTGTTTACTGGCCGGATGCCCTTCCTGTCTCCAATGCGGAGGGTTTTTTTCCCCAGCAGATATATTCTCTGTGCCCAGAGAGAGTAATATCTGCCCCTACCTAGGATCAAACTCACAGCCTCCTGATTGTGAGGCGAGAGCTCCACCTCTTAGCCACTGCACCACTCCTGGCCTCTCCATGGTTGCATGGTCAAAATTCAGATCCTTAGCTATTGGCTCATATTTATGACGGTTGCAAATTGTTCTGGGGTTAGCTTTGGTGATCTTCTGAGGAGCAAAGTCAACAGGGAAGCCAGTTTTGCTTAACAACAATGTTACTAACTTAACAACGGAAGTGAGATGTACAACGGGACCAAATTCACGGAACAGCGGTCTCGCTTAGCGACAGAAATTTGTGGTTAAGTCAACGGCTACCTGTAGTTTAGTAGTAAAGAGACCTGAGCCTTCGTGAATTTGTGTTCAGGGTTCTCAACTCTGCTCCTTCCGATGTGGCGGCTGTTGAGTAGCAGACATTCTGCAGTATCCATCATGGGATTTCCGGCTGACTCACTGCTTCGCAAAACCACAAATGCCATTGTAACGCACCGTGCTTCTACTCAATGCAGCTGCTTGCCCTACATTTTGGCCTCGGTGGTTGTGGAGGTGTGAATGAATTAACGCTGTTGTCAGGGTCAGGTCTGCAGATCTGCCTTGTAACCTCCACAAACGGCGTTTAATCTTGCAAAGGGGAGGAGAGAGAGCCGGTTTGGTTAGGCGTGGTTAAGGCACCAAGCTAGAAAGAAGGAGACTGTGAGTTCTAGTCCTGCCTTAAGCAAGAAAGCCAACTGGGTGACTTTGGACCAATCACCAGGAAGAGGAGGAGGAGGAGGAGGAGGAGGAGGAGGAGGAGGAGGAGGAGGAGGAGGACTGTGAGGTCTTTGAAGCTTGGTTGTTTCTTTGCAGACATTTCGCGACCCAACTAGGTAACATCATCAGTGCTTGAAGAGAGTGGGGTCTTCAAAGAAGAGGAGGAGGAGGAGGAGGAGGAGGAGGAGGAGGAGGAGGAGGACTGGGATCCTTAGTGCTCTCTAAGCAGGGTTATTTCTTTGCAGACATTTCACGACCCAACTAGGTAACATCATCAGTGCTTGAAGGGAGTGGGGTCTTCAAAGAGGAGGAGGAGGGGAGGAGAGGGGAGGAGCAGGAGGAGGGGGAGGGGGAGGAGAGGGGAGGAGCAGGAGGAGAGGGGAGGGGGAGGAGGAGGAGGAACTGTGAGGTCTTTGATGTTTGGTTGTTTTCTTGCAGACGTTTCACGACCGAACTAGGTACCATCATCAGTGCATATAAGGTGTGAGGTTCTCTGTTTATATACAAGGGGTTTGACCTGTCAGTGTTGATGGGAGTGTTGCGTTCTTGATTGGACTGCTATTTACTATTTTGATTGTTTGCCTGACTTAGTGGTTCCTTGACTGAAGTATCATTTACCGCTTGATTGTTGTTCTACTTCTAATCCTGGTGGTCTCCTCTCTGCTTAACTGGGTTAATTGATTGCTGGCAAGGGGGTATTTCCCCCCCCCCCCGCTTCACACAGCTGGAACTTGTTAGGCAACCCTCTGACAGTGCTAACAGAAAGAAAAACAGTCTCCTAGTGCCCCCTAGTGGACAACTGTGAATAAAACCGTAGTAGTACAAAGTTATAACTACCAAGCCCACCGCTGGGAGGGAGAAGATGACGGGGCTTGGTGCCATAGCCAAGAGTCATCAATCATGTTCTCCAATTAGAATTTTGCACGGCAGAAACTTCAGTCACCTAGTTACTATCTTTGAAAAACTATTTATGGAATGCACTTTCGATTTCCAAGCTGCCACACTGCTCTTTCAAACCCCTTTCCCCCCTCCCTTTCCGTTGGTGTTGTGGTTCGCCGGCAGCAGGTGCGGACGGTTGAGGTCTCGAAGAACGAGGACTCAGATGAGGGGCCTGCGTGTGATGCAGGGATGGGGCCAGGACCATCAGGGAGTGGAGTGCTGCCTGCAGAGATTGTGGAGGCTGGCAGCAGTGATGAAGAGCACCCCGAGGAGCCCGTGCCCAGTATACATGCACACAGGGCTACTCGAAAGAAAGAGCAGCTGCAGCAGCACAGGTGACTTGGGAGTAAGGCTGGAAGGTGATGGCCCCTCCCTTAAGAGATAAAAGCCAGCTGAGAAACCGGAGCTCTTTGCAGAAGGCAAAGAAGTTTGATACTCGAGCCTGGTGGACGTTAGGAATATCCGAGTTGGTGTTTGGAGACTCTTTGATTTACTGTTTAGAAACTTTATTTGTTGTTCTTGGCAGCCTTGCAAAAACTCGGCGAGGCTCTTTCTTATCGGAGCTAATGAGTTGGAAGCAGCCTTTTAGCTGGGAAAAAACAGGATTCGTTAATGAAACAGTAAAAGGTAGTGCTATTACCTTCGTCTTATGTTTACCCTCTTGGAACCAGGTTTGGGTCAGAACAGTTGGCAACTCTTTTTAAAGACCATAGAAATATTTTATAAGTTGACACAAAGTTACAACAGACCATTCAAGAGGTACCATACTTATGATCCGGTTCCAAAATGGCTGCCTCTCTCCCCACCCACAACACACACCATCAAGTGATAGTAATTTGGGTCCTAAGGCCGCATTTACATTTATATAACCATGATTTTTGAAGCTTTTGCCGAAACCTTGCCTTGACTTCCAATTTTCAGCAAAAACAATGGGTTTGCTTAATGACCAATGGGTGGCAGTTTAATGACTTGCTGAGCAATCATGGTAATTTGCTTAATGACCACCACAAAAAAAAAGAGTCATAAAATCAGCTTGGTCGTGTTGGGTGATCCGCTTTTATGACAATCGGGACTTATGACCAGCATTTGTTGCCAAAGGAAGGGAAGCACCATTCCAAATTAAGGCGTGCTTAGAACTTCATTCAAGGTAAGCAGCTTATAAATTCAAAATAAACCCAAGAAGCAGGACTCCCCCAAATCCCGCTGGGGGAAAAAACACACTGTAGAGAGTCAGAACACTCCCCAGAATGAAATATTTTGGGAAATATTAAAAAGTAGAATATTATATTTCCCCAAAGGGAGAAATAAATGAAACCTGTTTTCTTAGAGGCAGAAAGCAACCCCCACTTTCCTTAATAACCCACGGCCGATGCCAGTACCTAAGAGATAAAGAGCTTATTGAAAAATGAAGACAAATATCTAGATAGCTCTATTCATAAGCCAAACACACACTGCAGGCAGAAATCCATTCAAGACAGGATATTTTGAAACTCCCTGCAGCAAAGTCCGAACAAACGCAGAATGGTAAGATTAGTTCTCGCTCAAGATCCAAACAGGATGAAAGCCATTTAGACACAATAGGAATTGCCCAACACCCTTTCAGAACACAAGCCCCTTCAGCAGTCCAAACTTCAACCAAACTTAGCTACAATTTGCATTTCCTCTTTTGCCTATAGAGCCAGGTACGACCCCTACATAACCCCTTACATGAGCCCATAGGAATCTGACAACAGTCAATAGAATGCATGTTCTTGCACAGAAACAGGAAGCTCAAGCGCAAAGCCCAAGAGAAGGTATAACCCCCCCCACACACACACACTCTCAACTCCATGTGACCAGCTGCACCAGAATCATGGGCTTGGTGATCGTGCATTCATCATTAAACCTTCTTTCCAATCAGCCTCCATGTTTCCAGTGTTTTTCTTCCAGCTTGGAACTGAACCAGGTGGATATTTCTTCCCACAACACCATACTACCAAAGTGCTGCAGAAGGAGGAGGGGCAGGAAACAGAGATTTTACTTTCACAAAGAAGCTCTTGTCTGAGACTCACACTCACAAAAATCACACCTGCTTGCACACCATCCTTTCTGTAATCTCCCAGATTCCCAAACTGTAGTTCCATAATCACACCACTAGGTGGCAGACTTGTCTATTAATTAGAGTAGACTTAGGGAATCACTTCATTGTCACTTTAACATGTACCCTAATCTGAATACATTAAAATGAAAAATAAAAAATAAAGAAGGTACAGAATATTTTTCAATATGAGATTTGTTTTACCAATGGTTAGATAATAGAGGTAGAAATTAGAAGTTGGAAGAATATTGCTACATACAAGCAATTATTATGATTGTGATTGTGATTGTGATTGTTGTTATTGTTGTTGTTATTGCTATGGCTATTGCTATTGTTATTGCTGCTGTTGTTGTTGTTGCTGTTGCTGTTATTGTTATTGTTATTCACAAAAAACAACAGTGTACACAGCAAACAAGATAACTATGGTGAGTTTCGTATCACAAATCACTAGTCGAGCACTTCCCAAGTGTTTAGGACTGCGTGATGTATCGGCGGATTATGCGAGCAGATCCCAGTAAGGTGGCCTTCTGCAGCTGACCAATGGTGATCTTGTCAGCGCCAATTGTTTTTAAGTGCTTGCCTAGGTCTTTAGGCACAGCAGCACCCAATGTGCCCAGTACCACTGGAACCGCCTGCACTGGTTTATGCCAGAGTCTCTGCAGTGCAATTCTCAAGTCCTGATATCTGGTGACTTTTTCAAATTGTTTCTCGTCGATTCTGCTGTCACCAAGTATGGCAATGTCGACGATCCACACGTTTTTCTTCTCCACAGTCGTGATAGCTGGGGTATTGTGTTCCAAAACTTAGTCTGTATTCTTTATGGAAGAAAACATCTATGCCGCATCTATGCCACTTTCCTGGGGAGAAATGTAAAATAAATTCAAAACATCCACACCCCTTGGTGTAGAAAGCAAGCAGCGTCTTTTCCCCAGAGAGATTATTTCTCTAGCTGCAAAGAATTATGTATGCAGGCTGAAGGATTGGTTATGCAAGGCCCTTGTTCCTGAGCTGGTTACAGACAGAGCCACTTTTTATAGACGCAAGCCTAGAATGGTTTTTCTTTTTTCCCTTAGCTTCCTTTATCCTCAAATGACCCACTTTTGATCCTGGATTCCAGCATCCAATTACATTATTAAAATAATTCACATAATATTCCCCCTTCCCCCGCTCTCAGTGGGGGCACTCCCTAATGCTTGAGTAGCCAAAAAAAAAAAAACAACCACCGTGTGGGATTTTAGAAATTTGCAAAAGGCCAGATTATCGAAGTGTGTTTGCTGCTGGAAAGCAGGAGGTTGGTTTGCGGAGAAAATAGGCAGAGCAACTGACCAGATCTAGAACTGTTTTGCCTGCCTGCCTGCCTGCCTGCAAATCTGACATGCAACAATTAAGGGGTGGAGTAATCATGGGGATATAATGAATTCAATGAATGCAGCAGAATCAACGAAACATTTGCATCCATGCAAGTCTTTATTAGAGTAATGCCCAGCATTTTTAATATAAAGATGGAAGCAAGAAAAATAAGGTATTGGGTGTTGCACCTGTTAGAAGTTATAACCCACCCCTCTCCTAGAAAAATGAAATATTGTAGGATATACTAAAAGGACAGGATATTTCCCCTAAAAGAGAAGTAGAAACTCAGAGAGGCAGAAACTCAGCCCACCTTCACCTTTGCTAATGGGCCATGAAAGCTAGGCCAGTCTATTCTACATAACAAAGATCTACCTTCTTCAGCTGCAGACCCATAATAGGAATTGCCTAAAGCCCTTTCATTACATCATCATCATCCAGCAAGGCTCAACCAAGCCTGGGACTCAGGAAGCCTACCGAGCGGTCCCTGCATGGCCCCATGGGAGTCTGACAACCAATCAGAACACAAGCTCAAATTCAAATCCCAACAGAGGGCATAAAACCCAGGGACTCTTAGCATCTCTTCCCTCTTTTTCCCCCTTCACTCAAGGAACATGATCCTGTCCACCATTAAACCATCTTTCCAAGCAGTCACCATGTTTCCAGCGTCTTTCTTCCCCACTTGGAACTGAACCCAGAAGGATATTTTCTTCCAGCACATCAAAAAAGCAATTTTATTTTGTTTTTTATTTTATTATTTTATTAAGGTATTTATTTAATTATATATAATTATATTTTATTATTTCATTTATTGAATTGTATTATATTTTATGATTTTATTTTTTATTACTTTACAGGTAATCCTCGACTTACAACCACAATGGAGCCCAAGATTTCTGTTGTTAACTGAGGCAGTTTGTTAAGTGAGTCTTGCCCCATTTCACAACCTTTCTTTGCCTCAGTTGTTAAGTGAATTACTGCAGATGTTTAAGTTAGTAAGACGGTCATTAAGTGAATCTGGCTTCCCCATTGACTTCGCTTGTCCGAAGGTCGCAGGAAAAGATCACGTGACTTCAGGACACTGCAACCGTCGTAAGTATGAGGCACTTCCCAAGCAGCGTAATTTTGATGACGTGATCACAGGAAACGCTGCAATGGTCGTAAGTGTGAAAACTGTCATAAGTCACTTTTTACAGTGATGTCGTAACTTTTCTTTTTGGATACTTGTTGAAATTGCTTTTATTTTTTATTTTTTATTTTTATTATTAAATTTTATTTAGTTTTCAAAATTTAAAAACAAAATAAAACTTTATACATCGTTATATCAACATCAAGACATCTTTTACATTTCCTTATCATCTTTCTATATACACATTTCTTTCATTGTACAATTTCAACTTAATATATAAATAAATATAGATAGATATGACTATAGATACAAGTATTTACATAGTTTCTTATTCTTTATCTAATTGCCATTTTGATTTCTTTTTATTCTTAAACCATTCATACCAGGCATCCCAGACATTATAATATTGTATAATATTGATGTTGTAACTAAACGAACGGTTGTAAGTTGAGGGTTACCTGTGCCTTATCTTACTTTACTCTTTATTTTATTTTACTACTTTATTTTACGGCTTCCTAAGAAAACTCCCAAAGGCAGGCAACACTTGAGAAGTTGAATAATAACCGGGAAAGCAAAGCATTTTGTTTAAAATACCAAGTGAAACATTTGTCTTGCATACTTAAGCACAATCATGCATTGCTGTGAAGGAAAGTTACTGATTCTTGCATCATCTAACATGTAGGACTTAATTACCTAACCAGGAAGTTATTACTGAAATGAGAACAAGAAGGCCAGGCTGAAAAACGGCTAAAAAAACCCACATTCTTCCTCCCCCAACACACACACACACACACACACACACACACACACATGTATGTATGTATATATATATATGGATCTTTGGTTGTTCGGGTTTTCTCCCGCGTAAGATTCGAAGTATCTAGGCAACGTTACGATGAAGTCTCATTCATCATCTTCAGGCTTCTGTCTCCGGCTCTGTGCTTCTCAGAGTAATGTGAGATTGCAGCTGCTTCCTCCTTTTAACTGCCAGTGGGGGTGGGACTTGATTGGGTGGGGGCTTGGCTGTGTTCTGATTGGGTGGGGGGGTGTTCTCATTGGTAGGGGGTTTGGCTGTGTTCTGATTGGTTGGAGGGTTAGCCGTGTTCTGATTGGTTGGAGGCGTGTTCTGTTCAGGTGGGGGCTTGGTTGTGCTCAGGTTAGTCTTAGTTGCTGGGGGATTTGAGCTGGAGAGTTGTGATCTTGCTGTTTGGCTTCTAGTTCGTGGTCCTGCTGCATCTTCATAGTGGGTGTCGGTTTGCTTCATGTATGGCTCAGAGGGGTTTGAAGTGGGTAGTGATGCAGCTGCAGTGCAGCTTCTGGTCCATGGTCGTGTCTCATTTTCTGAATGGGTGGGAGTCTGTTTTCTATATGGAAGTGTGGTGGTGGCATCTTGTGTGGCTCTCATGGGTGTGGGTCTGGTGTCCTTCTTCATGTTAGGTACTCGTCTGTTCATGAGGGCGGGTTTCCAAATGGCTGGAAGGCGGGAGGTGTCATCTCGTTTGTTCATGCTGTGTGGGCGTTTTTCTATCTCTATGGCTTCTCTGATTATTCTGCTGTTGAAGTGTTCGGTTTTGGCGATAGTTCTGGTATTTTTAAAATCAATTTCATGTCCTGTGGCTTTGAGGTGTTGGACCAGGGAAGAGGTCGTTTCTTCTTTTTTGATTGAGTTCTTATGTTCTTCAATGCGTGCACTTATTCTTCTGTTAGTTTGTCCAATGTATGTGGTAGGGCAGGCAGTGCAGGGGATTTCGTATACTCCTTGGTTTTCTAATTCGATTTTGTCTTTGGGGTTTCTTAGGATGGTGGATATTTTTCTGTTTGTGCAGAATGCTGTTTTGAT
>NW_020769482.1:164476-181840 GCF_900518735.1 Pseudonaja textilis | reverse complement strand
AGAAGCCTGTTGATGGCAGATGAGATTCTGCCGAAACGTTGCTACAACTTTAAAAGCACAACTACAATGACATGGGAAAATACCCGAACAAAGCTGAATGCCATACATGTAAGTACCTGTGAAAACTTAAGAATATATATATATATATATATATATATGTAATTATTTACAACTTATAAGTATACAACATAACGCAACTGTTTTGGAGTTACATTTGCCATATTAGTTTTGGAGGAGTAACAGGTTGGAAAAGTACCCAGGTCTACCCATTTCTTGGTGATGCAAGTCCCTAGAAATCCTATGTGTAAAAAACAGGAAGGATTATGTAATCTTTTCTATGTGATATTCTATAAATGTTTGCAACCATCTTAAGGGCAGTGTCTCCTTCTCCTAATCAATTGGGAGTTGGGGTCCTATTTGCAAATATCTTAAATAAAGCCTTCTACGGATCCTGGTTTTAAAGTCTGTTATTTTTATTCAGATCTTTCACATGCAAACCTATTACTAGACCATTAACATTCATATTATTGACACAACGTTTACTTTTTGATTCTATTCATCCTACGGTAGCTATTTTTGTTCCAACCTTTCCTTCTTTTTTGCACCCACTGATAAAACTTACGCCATGTTTCATGATAATCTCATTCCTCCTTGTTTTTCAATTTAAGGTTAGCCTATCCAATTCTGCACAAGCCATTATTTTCCTTCCTATCTATCTCTCTTTCTGGTGGTATGATTTCATTCCTCCAATATTGCGCATATACCATTCTCACCATTGTCAATACATGTATTGTTCAATATGTTAGACCTTTTCTATGACCTTCTGCCATTATTATTCCTAAGAGAAATAATTCTGGCTTAAACGGAATGTGCTCTCCTATGTCTGTATCAATCTGCAATATTTTCTTGTGTAGTTACATGCCCACCACATGTGATAGAATGTACCTGGTAGGTCCTTGCACTTTCAACATTTTGGTGATAAGTTTTTATACATTTTGGCAAGCCTTGCTGGGTGGAGGTGCCACCTGTAAAACATCTTGTATAAGTTGAAAAATACACACACATTCTTAAGGAGGGACAATAGCAAAATACAGCCATGGTCTTGCTGAGAAACAACAATGTTCAAATTTACTTTGACTCAAGAAAGACTGTTTTTATCCATCAAGATGATCACATTTTGACAGTCTTAGTTGATCACAATCTGTCCCCCTCCAAGTTTGGATGTATTAATGATAGAAAATGCCAGAGAATTTCTGGAGATCTGGCACTAAGACAAATCAACCATCAACAGGCACATGGAGATAAACAACATCTACATATCACTCAAAAGAGACAATCCAAAAGCCAAAAAGGAAACAGACGCACCAAAAACACTTCCTCATCAGCAATCAACACTGAGATAAGCAGAGATTAACACCAAGATGAATGCTATATGATTAATACTAGAAGATTAACCCTAGAATCAGAAGTAAATAATAGAGTAAACCAATCAAGGATGTAGACAAACAAGCTAACGCTAAACAGCAACCTATCAAGGAACCAGCAAGAATATTCCCATGAATACTGACAGGGCAAGTTAGGGAGTTGGAAGGGACCTTGGAGGTCTTCTAGTCCAACCCCCTGCTCAGGCAGGAGACCCATACAATTTCAGACAAATGGTTGTCCAATCTCTTCTTAAAAACTTCCAATGTTGGAGCATCCACAACTTCTGGAGTCAGGCAGTTCCACTGGTTAATTGTCTTCACTGTCAGGAAATTCCTCCTTAGTTCCAGGTTGCTTCCCTCCTTGATTAGTTTCCATCCATTGCTTCTTGTCCTGATTTCAGGTGCTTTGGAGCAGGAGTCACCAACCTTTTGGACCTCATGGACCACCAAACTCATACTTTTAAATCCTGCAGACCAGAGACCCTGGGAAAATCCCCCCCAAAGTCTGCAGAAAAATGCCCCATCCTGTTTTCCTACCAATTAATCGTACTTTATTTGGGATCGCAGGGTACCATCTCCAGCTCCATTCTCAGAGGGAGAGAGAGAGAGAGAGAGAGACTTTTGGCTTCATGCAAGGAAAGCAGCAGAAGCAGCAGAAGTCTTTCTTTCTCTCCCCCAAACTATGCCAGAAATGAGTCTTTGGGACCCTGCAAGGCCTCCTGCTCCAAGAGGCTGCTCTGGCGCAACAAGTCACAAAGACTCATTTCTAGTGGAATTTGGGGGAGAGAAAGACTTCTGCTGCTTTCCTTGCATGAAGCCAAAAGTCTCTCTCCCCCTGAGAATGGAGCTGGAGACGGTATCCTGCAATCCCAAATAAAGAACGATCGATTGGTAGGAAAACAGGGTGGGAAATTTTCCTGCAGACTTTTTTTGGGATTTTCCCAGGGTGTCTGGTCGCCGGGATTTAAAATTATGAGTTTGGTGGTTCCTGAAGTCCAAAAGGTTGGCAACTCTAGCGAAGCCTCTTGGAGCAGGAGGTCTTGCAGGATCCCAAAGACTCATTTCTGGCGGAGTTTGGGGGAGAGAAAGGAAGGCTTTTGCTGTTTTCCTTGTGTGTAGCCAAAACCAGAAGAAGAAAGAGAGAAACAGCTTGGTGGCCAGGCCAGGTGCATGGGGCGAGTGGGGCAAGTTCCCCCCCTCCACCCTTCCCCCCTCCCATCACTACCCCCCGTGTTATTCACAATTCAAGCAACACAAGCCTTGTGTTCCCATGGGCCATGTGGGTGGCGCAGCCTTGTGTTCCCGCACAGCCTGGATTAATTGCTTTGGGGTGACCTTTCTCTGCAGACCACCGAAATTTTCTTGTGGACCCTGGCCCACTGGTTGGCAACCACTGCTTTGGATCATAGGTTGACCCCCTCTTCTCTGTAGCCAACCCTCAAATACAAGAAGACTGCTATCATGTCCCCCCCCCGGCCTTATGACCATTTTTCACACTTATGACCGTTGCAGCATCCTCTTGGTCACTGGATCAAAATTTGGATGCTTGGCAACTGGTTCGTATTGATGACGGTTAACGACTGTGTTGCTAACTTCACTGCAGTGATTCACGTAACAATTGTGGCAAGAGAAGTTGGGAAATGGGGTGAAACACACTTAACACACATCCCACTTAGCACCAGAAATTTTGGGCTCCATTGTCGAGGACGGCCTGTATTTTTAAATTGAATGACATCAGCCGCTGCTAAATTTGCAAGGCTCCAGTTTTTCTGCAATTAAAAGCAGCTGAGGATATTCACAGACAATGGATGTCTGGAGCTTCAAGAGGGGAAATAAGGATAGGGCACATTTTGTGAAGTCGCAGGATTTCCTTTCAACACATCCCAGCCAGTAAATGAATGGTTGTAACTACCTCTTAGTGGGACACAGTGGCTCAGTCGCTAAGACACTGAGCTTGCCGATCAGAAAAGTCGGCAGTTCGGCCGTTCAAATCCCTAGCGCTGTGTAATGGAGTGAGCCCCCATTCCTCGTCCAAGCTTCTGCCAACCTAGCATTTCGAAAGCATGTAAGAAAATGCAAGTAGAAAAATAGGGACCACGTCGGTGGGAAGGTAAGAGCGTTCCATGCGCCTTCAGCATTTAGTCCTGCCAGCCACAGGACCACGGAGACATCTTTGGACAGCGCTGGCTCTTCAGCTTTGAAACGGAGCTGAGCACGACCCCCTAGAGCCGGAAACAGCTAGCACGTATGTGCAAGGGGAACCTTTATCTTTAACTACCTCTTACAGGACAGGTAAGTTACAGGACTACCTGTACCACAAATGTGTACCACACAGGTGTGGTAAAGAGCCAGCCACAACATTTCTGCTACCAGGAAAGCTTAGTTAATGTTTACTTTAGATTTTGGGACAGATTTGTGTATTGCATGATATCAGTCTGTGACTCAGAGTCTTGTGCTAACCCAGTAACCAGGTTAAAGAGGACACTCAGGTGACACCCTTCAGGCTAGCATAATTTGTTCATTAGGTGATCAAAGCACACAATATTATGTTTGTGCAGTGGGCTATGCTCCAACAAGAAAAATATATATACAGTGTCGTTTAATGTGACAGGCTGGCTCACACAACTGACTGGGTTTTTTTTCTATCTAACTCATAAACCATAGCTGACCAACTTCATGCTAGCCTAGCCTAAGCATGTTGTATGAAGCCTGCTAAATTTGTTATATTGAAATAAATCGAAAGGAAATAAATCATGCTGAATTGCAAACTTGCTTTCTGGCCCAGGTAACCACTTCTCCAGCCGTTCAACCCCCTAGATAGGTGAAGCTGCAACTTCTGCTGATGTTCCCGTTGGCCATTCTGGCTGGGAATTATGGTCTTTGCAATCCAACATCTCTGGGTGCATCGGAGTGGCCCTCTTTTGAGCAGTACAGAGAGGGAATAGCTTTCAGGGGGAGGTATCAAAAGATTGTAATTCATGTTAGTCTGGGGGTTAAGGCATCGGGCTAGAAAGCAAGGGATCATGAGTTCAAGTTCTACCTTAGCTGGCTGGGTGACTTTGGGCCAATCATGAGGAGAGTCTTGAGTCTCATCTTAAGATCATGTCTCATCTTAAGGCATGAATATTAGCTAAGTGACTTCGGGCCAATCACCAGCAGATTGTGAGTTCTAATCCCACCTCAGGGAGGGAAGTCAGCTGGTTGTCTTTAACCAATCACCGGGAGACTGTAAGTTCTAGTCCTGCATTAGCCATGAAAGCCAACTGGGCCAATCACCAGGAGATGATGACTTCTAGTCCCTCCTGAGGCAGAGAAGCCAACCTGGTCACCTTCGGCCAATCCCTCACACTCAACCCTACCCACCTCACAGGGTTGTTGTGGCGGGAAAGGAGGAAGGAAGGTGTGTTGGATATGTTTGCCACTTTGAGTTATTTGAAAAGTAGTGAAAAGATGGGCTATAAATGAATAATAAGAAAGTGGCACCTCTGGGTTGATTTATTGTACAATCCATTCCTTTGTTTTCTCATCTATCCAAAGTATTGGTGTGTTGTTGGATATGCTGCCCTGACTTGTTTATAAAAATGTTAAAGACTGGAAAGGAAGGAAAGAAGGAAGGAAGGAAGGAAGGAAGGAAGGAAGGAAGGAAGGAAGGAAGGAAGGAAAGAAAGAAAGAAAAGAAAGAAAGAAAGAGGAAGAAAGAGAAAAGGAAGGAAGAAAAAAGAAAGAAAGAGGGAGGGAGGAAGAAAGGAAGGAAAAAAGAAGAAAAAAAGAAAGAGGGAAGGAAAAGGAAAAAAGGGAAGGAAGGAAGAAAAAAGAAAAGAAAGAAGAAAGAGGGAGGGAGGGAAGGAAGAAGGAGGAGGAGGAGAAGGAGAGAGAGAGAGAGAGAGAGAGAGAAGGGTTCTTTTGTGTGACCATGACTGCCATGTTATTATCATCATTATTTATTAAATTCTGCAGCCCATCTCCCCTATAAGTCGCCTCTGTCAACTTTTCTGCCCCTCCTCCTGCCGGTGCTCCTGAGCACAGGAATCCTCTCCTGCAGGAATCGGGCTTCTGAACAAGCCTCATTAGATCCAACTTGGGTACTTGGAGAGAAACAGGAAGGAGAGCAAAACGCTTTCAGAAGCCCAGCTGAGGGCAGATCCACAGCCAAGATATTATTCTCCCGATCTCTGAGTGAGCGTGCAAGACGGGTGAACTCGACTCACCACTCAGAATACACACTTCCTTCTTGCAGGAGAACCGTTTCCTGAATTTTTAATCGCATGTGTGACCGCAAGGATTTCAGCTGGGAACAAAGACACCAGGTGCGCTCACCTTTATTATGGTGAAGTCAGCTGATCCTCTGCTCATAGCCCAGGGGGTGTTAATTATCAGGAGGTGGGGCAGCTGCTTAGAGGTTAGAGATTTCGAAGTTCCTCATACATAAAGTCTAGACTATTAACTCCAATGAAGCCTCCATGTTCCAAGGCAGTCTATCCTTCAGGGGAAAAACGAAGTTTTTTTTTTTAAAAAAGGTAATGTCAGATTCGTTTAATATTGAGAGCTCCTTTGGGGTCTCTGAGCTGGGTTATTTTCTTGCAGATGTTTCCCAAACTAGTTACATAACCAATGCCAGATTGGATTGCCATTTTTTTTAAAAAAAGAAAACCTTTAATGATGTAATTGCGATCAATATAATCCATACCTTTCTGATTGACAAGCTCAGTGTCTTAGCCACTGAGCCACTGCGTCCCTTGGTAAAACCAATAGGTGGCAGCAAAAATGCCAGATTTATTTTTCTGTCTCTCTTTGCTGCCATCTTGTGGCCGTTTGAATTCTCACAGCCCAGATACGGAAGAGTATCAAACTCAGACAGCAGAAAGATCTAGGAAAGAACCAGACATTTGCAACCTGTTGCTTTCAGATGAGTGACCTCCAAAAAAAAATGCCAGTCAGCCCCATAGATCGGTAATTTCTTGCGGGGAGGGGTGCGAAACAAAACCTTAGCATTGTAGCCACAGGGAGCCGATAGGACGGTCTCCTTGTTTCTTGGCTTCAGAGTGAATGTCACGAGAAAGGATGAATCAGCCTCTGCTTGAAATCACATGAGGAGAAATATTTCCCACTTGATCTGAGTGGGAAACGTTGCCGTCATCCTGCTGAAACCTGCTGGGTAGAAAGTCGTGTTTGTCTGGGGTGAATGCAGCGGAATCTAAGAAAAAAAAAAACGTGCCTGCTGGAGAAAAAAAATGCGGTGTGTGTGTGTGTGTGTGTGTGTGGCTGAAAGGATCGCACAATTAATTCTGTCTGAATTGTGTTGACTTAGAGTGGGTGTCGGCAACCCAAGCAACATGTGACGGTTTGACCCCATTTCCTACAGGCTCCAGTCACCTAACCTGCTCTGCGTCCCTTGCGAAGGGTATCCCTGCTTGCGTGCACAGAAAGAAAGAAAGAAAGAAAGAAAGAAAGAAAGAAAGAAAGAAAGAAAGAAAGAAGGAAGGAAGGAAGGAAGGAAGGAAGGAAGGAAGGAAAGAAAGAAAGAAAGAAAGAAAGAAAGAAAGAAAGAAAGAAAGAAAGAAAGAAAGAAGAAAAGAAAAGAAAAGAAAAGAAAAGAAAAGAAAAGAAAAGAAAAGAAAAGAAAAGAAAAGAAAAGAAAAGAAAGACATTTTGAACACAGTGTATTGTCAGGGCATATCCTTTACAGAAAAGCAAAGAAAGAACAAAAAGAAATATTAACTTATATACTAATAACCATAATAATAGTGTAACAGAATAGTTTTAACTAAGTTTCTCTTTATATTAGCTTATTTGTAATTCCGTTGGCTATATTGGCATATTATTTATAATTATAAACCATCTTTATATTTAATTCATACATAGCAATCATTAATTTCTTCCTCTTATCTCTAACCACTTGCAAAATCTATTCCATGTTAAGTAATATTCTGTGTCTTCTCTGTCCTTTGTTTTTAGTGTCAATCTATCCATCTCTGCGCAGTCTAGTATTTTCTGAATTACATCCTCATCTCATGGAGTGTTCTCATTTTTCCAATATTGTGTAAATATAATCCTTACTGCCGTCAATGCATGCAAAACTAGATATATAAGTCCCTTTATCATAGCCCTCCGGCATTATACCTAACAAAACTATTTCTGGTTTCAGATCTATATGTTGCTTGATCATCTTTTCCAACCATGTATGTATTTTCCTCCAATATTTTCTTGCTTTCATGCAAGTGCACCACATATGATAATAAATACCTGGAGTCTTACACTTCCAACACTTGGCAGACATATTGCTAAACATTTTTGCTAATCTTGCCAGTGACAAATGCCACCGATAAACTGCCTTATTTGTAAATAAGGAGGTTGAGGGAAGAAGGATTTGGAGTGGAAATAGCACATTGAAGCAAGCCCTCAAGGCAAGATTGACTGCAGATAACCTGGGCTTTCATTTACTTAGCACTGGGCACTGGGAACACAGTCAAAACCATCCAATTCCACTAAAAGATTGTGAAATGCAAAGAGTTGCTGAACTGCATTTACCAAATTGTGGCCTGGGGGCAGATAAGGTCATCCATCCTTATTCATCATTAGCGATAAAACAAAGTCTTCCGCCGTCGCTCGGTCGGTTTATAACTTCTTGTTTGCAAGAAACCCAGGCCTCCCTTAGAGACATCAGCTCGGCTACTGATAATGCAGAATAATAATCAAATAATGTCTGAAAAGTTGCCAAAGTTGAAAAACTTGGCTTTCATCCTCCATAAATTGGTCGAGCCTCTTAGCTAAACAGTCTACTGTGGCAAGAATTAATTGACAGAATTTGTTGTCCCAGCTGAAGTGTCCCTTGGATCGGTGTTTTTCAACCTTGAAGAGTTTAAAGATGTGTAGACTTCACTTCCCAGAATTCCCCAGCCAGCATAACACGGCACGGGGACAGGCATAACCTAGCTGGCTGGGGAATTCTGGGAGTTGAAGTCCACCTACATCTTAAAACTGTCAGCGTTCCAGCAACCCTCCAACCAATAACTCCGGGACAGACATCTTTTCATTTTATTTGGATAGTAACTGGCACATCTGTGGATTCCTGAATCTGAAAGTTTGGGGCTTCCTTGCAAAATTCAAAACTATAAATCCATCCCTCCTTAGCCATCATCACATCACATGGCCCAATCACCGTCTGTCCTAAAGCAAGATTCCCATTTCATTACGCGCCACACTCAGTGACCTTGAACCAGCAAAAGAATTGTATTTTGTCAAACTAGATATACCGGAATGAATTCCTCCCTCCCGTGTTCCTTTTGGCTTCTAGGGGCTCACTAAGAAAGGATTTTTGAAATGACCATCAGAGCATTAGTATTTCCTATATTATTATTATTAACACGCTCTGATGCTAAGGAGTTCTACTCCCCCTCCCCACCTGAAAAGAAATCTGTTTCAAATGCAAAACACAAGCAGAAGGGAGGAGTTTCAGTTTCACAGCACCAAGCAGCTTTAGTATAGAACAGTTGAGCTAAGCCACGCCCAGGCTCCTTGCTGTCTCCTTGCTCACACAGCAAATACTGTTTCAGTTTCCATACAGCTCTCAACTCTCTCACACACTGCCACATGAATACCGATGGATGTTGGTAGGCAGAGGCAGAAGTTTTTTCCCCTTATTTTCCTCCCCCAAAACTAAGCCCGACCACATAGTTTCGTAGGGAAGCCTGAGTATTGAGCTAGTACAATAGATGGGACAATATTTTCTTCAGATGTAATCCTTCCTTGACATACAATTTTTTGTTTAGTGACAGTTCAAAGTTACAGTGGCACTGAAAATAGTGACTTACAACCACTCCTCCAACTTATGACCATGGTAACATCCCCAAGAGTCACGTGATTATAATTCCGGCGCTTGGCAACTGGCATGGACTTATGACGGTTGCACGGATCACAATCATCATTTCCGATCTTCCCAGCCAGCCTCCCACAAGCAAAATTAGTGGGGAAAGCCAGAATTTGCTGAATGGCCACATGATTCACTTAACAATGGCAGTTATTTGCTTAATGACCACGGCATACAAGGTCCTATAATTGGTAGTTCACTTAACAACTGCCTCGGTTAGCAATGGAAATTCCAGTTCCAATTGCAAAAGTCTACAGAGATTCTCCATCATCTAGGTCGTGGTTGTCCCAAAGGTGTTTTTTTCAGGAGGCAACTGGACTTTCTGGGTTTTCTATGAAGACGTTTTGCTTCTCATCCAAGAAGCCTCTTCACCTCTAACTGAATGGAAGGATTTATACTCCTTGCAGACAGCTGGTCATTTGCATCCTTTTAGAAGGTCATTGAGGCCGCTTGGAGGTTTACCTGTGTCCTCAGGTCCACCTGAATGGTGCTCCTGGTTCTTGTAGTCGGCAATTTTTCCTCCATTTCTACTCCCTCACCATTCAAATGGTGTCGATCCCAAATTGTTCCTATTGTAGTCATAATTCAGAGACTACTGGTTATATTTATGTCGTCATTATGTCGACATAGGTCAATAAATAATCATATGCTTATGCAATTGTTATTTAGCTGGATCTAAGGTTCCTGTTAGGAACCCTAGGGGTGTGTTACTAGCTTACATAACCAGATAGGACAGTACATGCTTGCAAATGGAGCAAACGTGTGTATCATATTTACCAGTTCAGGAATAGTCTGATTCTGCAGCATGACCCTGTGCACCTGGAAAAACCTGCTGCCTCTTAATTGAGGCCTCCTTAGTCATGTTTTCCATTTCAACCTTACATTTAACATCTTGCCTTCCTTCCAAATACATGGAGCTTCATGGAGCAGAATCCTTAACGGGCTTAGCATCCTCTGAGCGAATGCAAACTTCATCGCTTTTCTCTGGTCCCGAATATTTGAAGGTGACTTCACTCTTTGCAAAATTTTAGGAAGATTTATCCCTCCAGCAAAGCCATCTCCATCAAGGTAAACTCAGGTTGCCGTTGATTTTAAAAACGAAACACGACGAAGCCATGTTAGATCAGGTTCCATAAACAGAAATAATTACTGTAATACTCATTTGAATGTCACTTGGTATCGTTTGTTTTAACGTTAGATTATAGAATTATAGGATTTGGAAGGGGCCTTGGGGGTCTTCTAGTCCAGGGGTCGCCAACCTTTTGGACCTCAGGGACCACCAAACTCATAGTTTTAAATCCCGGGGACCACTAATATGAATTTTGACTGACGGTGGCTTGCTGACGTTGGTGGGAGAGAGAGAGAGAGATATGATCTAACCTCTCTTTCTCTCCCTCCATCCCTCTCTCTCTCACACACACAAACACACAAACACACAGAGGCAGGGATGGGATTCAGATTTCTTAACAACTGGTTCTTGGGCCTGGCCTAATTTGTGGGTGTGGCTTGGTGGTCATGTGACCATCTTTTTTCCTCTGCCCAACTTCCTACAGTTAATTGGGTTCCTGTTTGCTTTATGGGAAGTTGTGTTGCCTGATGAGAATATTGTCTATGTGACCCACGTTAGGTTTTGCACGAAGCTCTGCAGTTCCCCTGCATTTGGAGAAATGAGTCATGAGGGTGAGAAAATGTGACTAAAAGCACCTTAAGAGATTGACGGACAGAGGGAAATTCCAAGTCGCTTTTGCTTTCTGTTCTCCGCCTGCCCGTAAAACAGAATTGGAAGGTGAATTTTTTTTAAAAAAATTACAGATTAATTACAGATTAACAGAGTTGGAAAGGACCTTGTAGGCCGTTTAGTCCAACCCCCTCCCCGCCCAAGCAGGAGACCCTACACCATTTCCAACAGAGAACAGTCCAATCTCTTCTTGAAAGCCTCCAGGGATGAAGCTCCCACAAGTTCTGAAGGCAACGTCTGTTCCATGGGTTCTCACTGTCAGGAAATGTCTCCTTGTTATATTCCCTGGTTTTAACCAATTTTCTCATAGTCGTACAGTATAGACTCTTTTAAATACATAATATTATGTGTCATAATTATAACTATTGTTTTCATATTTGTACCCAGGGGTGGAATTCTACCGGTTCAGACCGGTTCTATAGAACTGGTTGTTATGATTCTGCCCAGTTTGGAGAACCAGCAAATCGTGCCCCTGGCTGGCCCCACCCCTCTCCGCCCGCCCCTTCCCTCCCTTCCCCTCCCAGTAAGTCCTTATCGCGCATGCACAAAATCACTGACCGCATTCTCGCCCGCCCAGTCACTCCTTAAAGTATTTCTTTTTACCTCCTTCCGATGATCAGCTGTTCCGATGATCAGCTGTGTCTGGATTCCCCTCGCTGTCTTACTGCTTTGCCCAGGAAGTTTTCCTGAGGCCCAGGAGGCAAAAAACAGGGGGTGGATGCTGCAAAAAGAAGGAGAAGCCATGCCCACCCAGTCACATGGCTATGCCCACCTAGCCACGCCCACAGTACCGGTTGTTAAAAAATTTAAATCCCACCTGTTTGTACCATAACACTCTATTACATTGATCACTCTATACATTTTAGTCTATATTCACGTACAGTCCAATAATGAAATTGCTTACAGTATATATTCTTACATATATGTTTTCTTAAGTTTTCGCGGGTACTTACATGTATGGTATTCAGCTTTGTTCGGGTATTTTCCCACGTCATTGTAGTTGTGCTTTTAAAGACACAGACGAACACAATACAGAAGCCTGATGATGGCAGATGAGATTCTGCCGAAACATTCTTACATATATCTATATACCTGTATTTATTTCTATTTTGTTAATCTTCTCTTGTTATTAAGTTACTAATCTCTGCACCTGTTATAAGTCACTTTTTCTTGAATGCCATTGTAACTTCAAATGGTCATTAAATAAACTTTGTAATTCAAGGATCGCATTCGAGGATATTTTTTAAAATGTCCAGTTGTTTGTAATCTTAGTAATTATCCCCTTCCATAGGCAACCATGATCTCTTTCACTTTCAAGATTTCTTTCAAGAAATCTTGTCCTCTCGCTGTCCAAACTCTGGAGAAAAAGGCAATTTAGGGTGAGGGTAAAGGAGAGTAAGGCCATGCAATTAGAAAAGTAAATATTCTTGGCTTTATGGGATAACGGATGAAATATTTTCCATTGAGGGCAAATCCAAAACGTCTCACAAAACACCCTGAAAACCATTTGTTGTGTCTAATGTTTTAGAGAAAATAAAGAAATGGGGCTGAAGGTCAAAGCAGCAGACACTAGACTGGTTTTTCTGATTTTTATTTTCTGAAGCTTACATTTTACATGAGTATCAAAACAGCATTCGGATTTTCCATCCTACTTTGCAACCACTCTGTATCTTTTTTTCTCAGACATTAAACAAAAATAGAATTATTCAAAACGCCTTGGATAAAATCCGGTAGAAAAAAAAAACCATGCATTTTTTTCTCCAGGCTGATCCTGCCCTTCATAGATTATGCCTAACGGAAAATCAAATGGTCTGCTTTCTATACCCTGTTTCCCCCAAAATATGACCTGCCCTGAAAGTAAGCCCTAGCTTGATTTTTACACATGTGCCCAAAATAAGCCCTATGCCCAAAAATTAAGCCCTAATTAAGATCCCACCCATTCTAGAATGAACTGATAAAAATTAAGCTAGTGTGGGGATGGAGGAGTGGAGCTGCCCTACTACTTACGTTTGGACAGTTGTAGCCAGGCCACGCACACCCCAACATCTGCCTTGCCAGCCCATTTCTTCTGCAGCTGAAGGCCTCTGGAGCTGATAACAAAGCTCTGGATCGATCCACAGCTCTTTTATCAGCTGCAGAGGCCTTCAGGAAAGCCTTGCTGGCTGCAGAAGAAGTTCCTGAAGGCCTCTGACAGCAAAAAGGAAGCCGGAGGCGACGCTTGCAACTGAGATTAGTCAGTGGAGGACATTCCCGAAAATAAGACCTGGTGCCTTTATTGGTGGCAAAATATATATATATATAGGGCAGGGTCTTATTTTCTGGGTAGTTACCCAGACTAATATGTCAACATATCTTAAAAATCTTCCTAATGAAACAAAAATTGAATGTCTCTTTTAAAACCACAATCATTTTACTACACGTTATTAAAGTCCGTCACTTCGTTCTGCTGTATAGATTCCCATAAAAACGTGCTGAATTAGATTTCTCCATGCTGTTTGATGTGAGGATCCTGCTAGCCCTATGATCATAACTGAATCTGGAATTGTGAATCTTGGGGTCATTAAGCGAGGTGTCCACACAGTCCCAGCTCTCCCTGTTGTTATGTGGAGAATGGGATTCCTGGGGGGGGGGGGGGGAGGAATCCTGGAGTTGTTGAACAGATGGTCATAAGTGGAGGACTATCTGTATTTTATACCTCTTATTGCAAAGCATGCAACACTACTCTTTCTTTGGAATAACCAAATTGTGGCAGCCTTGATATTCAGATATATTCCTGTCTTAAACTAAATTTGACATGGATTTGAGATGAAATTGAAAAACAAGGTTACAATTCAATACACGGGTTTGTACCATGAGCAAAATGAGGATTTCTCTTTAGACCCTATCTTAATATTTCCGTTATATAAGTCTTCCTAAATTAGAACAGGTTTTTAGCACCAAGGATAAATTTTACCGTTGTTTATGATTTCGTGGTATGATTCATATTATGATTCAAAGTTTTTAAACTTTTAACTATAATGCACTTAGAGATTTACCATAAGTGAATGATACATTGGAAAATTAATAATTTCTGTGACACGCTTGTAAATCCCTTGGGATTTTTTTTTCATTTATAGCAATAGCACTTAGACTTGTAAAACTCTGTGAAGCGGTAAAACTCTGTGAAGCCCTCTCTAAGCGGTTTACAGAGTCAGCCTCTTGCCCAGTGGTGGGATTCAAAAATTTTTACTACCGGTTCTGTGGGCATGGCTTGGTGGGTGTGGTGTGGCTTGGTGGGCATGGCAGGGGAAGGATACTGCAAAATCCCCATTCTCTCCCCACCCCACTAACCTGCTTTCCAGCTCCGTTCTCCTGTGCAGGGTAACCAAAGAAGACCCAGCCGATCAGCTGGGATTCAGGAGGCAGAGAATAGATGGGGGCAGGGCCAGTCAGAGGTGGGATTGGCCGGTTCTCCGAACTACTCAAAATTTCCACTACTGGTTCTCCAGAACTGGTCAGAACCTGCTGAATACCACCTCTGCTCTTGCCCCACAACAATCTGGGTCCTTGTTTTACCGACCTAGGAAGGATGGAAGTCTGAATCGATCTTGAGCCAGTTAAGATCGAACTGTTGAACTGGTGGCAGTTGGCAGTCAGCAGAATTAACCTGCACTACTGCATTCTAACCACTGTGCCACCATGGCCCTTCCTTCCTTCCTTCCTTCCTTCCTTCCTTCCTTCCTTCCTTCCTTCCTTCCTTCCTTTCCTCCCTCCCTAACTCTTTCTCCCTTCCTTCCTTAGCACTTAAATACTTGTACTTAAAGTCCCATATAAAGATAGTCCTCAATGTACAACCACAATTGAGCCCAAAATTTATGTCATTAAGTAAGACATTTGTTAATTTTGCCCCATTCTTTGACCTTTCTTGCCTCTGTTGCTAAGTTAATTACTGCAATTGATCAGTTAGTACCCAGCTGTTAAGGGACGCGGTGGCTCAGTGGCTAAGACGCTGAGCTTGTCGATCAGAAAGGTCGGCAGTTTGGCGGTTCGAATCCCTAGCACCGCGTAATGGAGTGAGTTCCTGTTCCTTGTCCCAGTTTCTGCTAACCTAGCAGTTTGAAAGCACGTTAAAAAAAAATGCAAGTAAACAGCGGCTAGGATTGTATTTGCTAAAAACTGGAAAAATGAGAAAATACCATTGCAGGAAGAAATTATTAAGAAAATATTGGAATGTGCTGAAATGAGTAGATTGACATTTGAAATTAGAGAACAAGAGGATAAACAATTTTATAAAATTTGGGACATTTTCTATCAATGGTTGGATGATAAAATACAATAATAGAATATTTAGAATTTTAGATAATAATGAATATATAAAGAGATTTTTTTCTTTTTTATTTGTTATCACATTTATAAAATGTCTTCAGGATAGATTTGGTATGATTATATGATTTGTTATAAAATAAATTAAGTAAATTATAGTTATCTCACAAAGTACGATGAATAAAATCATAGTCAAATGATTGTTTAATAGTGATACTAGGGTATATAATTTCTGATTGATAATATGAGTTATTATGTAATGTAACTGTAATTGAGACTACGAAATGAATGCACAAAAACTGGTAAACCAACCGACACACTGTTTGTATATTTATGAAAGAAAGCTGGATGTTTTTATGTTTTGATTGTTTTGTTTGTCTTTAAAAACTAATAAAATTGTTTTTTAAAAAAATGCAAGTAGAAAAATAGGGATCCCTTTGGTGGGAAGGTCACAATGTTCTGTGCACCTTGGGCATTTAGTTATGCCGGCCACATGACCACGGAGACATCTTTGGACAGCACTGGCTCTTCAGCTTCGTAACGGAGATGAGCACCGCCCATTAGAGCTAGAAATGACTAGCACGTGTATGTGAGGGGAACCTTTACCTTTACCTAACTCTAACAGGACAGGTAGCTACAGAACTACCTGTACCACACACGTGTACCACACAGGTGTGGTAAAGAGCCAGCCGCAACATTTCTGCTACCAGGAAAGCTTAGTTAATGTTCACTTTAGATGTTTGGGACTGCTGCAAAGGTCATAACTGTGAAAAACGGTCATGAGTTCTCTGCACAGTGACGTTGTAATTTTGAACGGACACTAAACCGAATGGCTGTAAGTCAAGGACTTCCTGTAGCTATGAGGAGGGAGCAATATCTTGACCGCAGATGCAAGAAAAGCTGTGAGAATTCAGCTGTGAGAATTAATGGAATCATTTTGTTTTGGGATTATCCCTCCTTGTAGAGGCCCGGCTGGAAGACCTCCAAAAAAGGGTTGGGGACTCTGTGGGGATGGTATGCCAGCCTCTCCAGAAGCTGCCAAATTGGGCACGATGTCTTCCAGCCACCCCAGCGTTTTCTCCTTTGGAGGGACTTATTTTTAAAGCCGTGGGAAAGTTGCTTTCTGAAAAAGAAAAACATTTCAGCGAGACAAGCAATTCAGGTTCCCCAAAGAAGGAGCTGAAAGTGGGGTGTGTGTGTGAAAGGGGATTCTTCAAAAGGAGGAAAAAAAGGAGAGAGAGAGAGAGAGAGAGAGAGAGGGGGGGGGGGGGAGGGGGGGGGGGGGGGGGGGGGGGGGGGGGGGAGGGAGAGAGAGAGAGAGAACCTTCAAGGATTTCCATGGCCTTTTCCTGGTATGTTATTAATCCAATGCATTTTCCCCCCTCCTCCCTTTTCCTCCTTGCCTAAAATAATAACTGAGTTGGAAGGGACCTTGGAGGTCTTCTAGTCTAACCCTCTGCTCAAGCAGGAGACTCTATGTACCGCTGGGGACAGATGGTTGTCCAATTTCTTCCTACAAAAACTCCAGTGTTGGAGCGCTCACAACTTCTCGAGGGAAGTTGTTCCACGAATTGTTCCCGCTGTCAGTTTATGCCTCCCGAGTTCTGGGTTGCTTCTCTCCTTGATGAGTTTCCATCCATTGCCTCTTGTCCTGCCTTGGAGGTGCTCGGGAGAAGAGCCTGACTCCCGCTTCTTAAGGTTGGTTCAGCATCAGAGCCAGTTTGGTGTACTGGTGAAGGTGCTGGCCTAAAAACTGGGAGATTTTGTTCTAGTTCCACCTTAGGCCTGAAAGTTGGCTGGGTGACTTTGGGCCAATCACTAGGCGATGTTGAGTTCTAGTTCCACCTTAGGCACGAAAGCTGGCTGGGTGACTTTGGGCCAATCACTAGGAGATGGTGAGTTCTAGTTCCACCTTAGGTATGAAAACTGGCTGGGTGACTTTGGGCCAATCACTAGGAGATGGTGAGTTCTAGTTCCACCTTAGGCATGAAAGCTGGCTGGGTGACTTTGGGCCAATCACTAGGAGATGGTGA
>NW_020769482.1:151809-161905 GCF_900518735.1 Pseudonaja textilis | reverse complement strand
TTCTATTCTATTCTATTCTATTCTATTCTATTCTATTCTATTCTATTCTATTCTATTCTATTCTATTCCATTCCATTTTCTATTCTATTCTATTCCATTTTCTATTCTATTCTATTCTATTCTATTCTATTCTATTCTATTCTATTCTATTCTATTCTATTCTATTCTAAATCTCTTCTCCAAAGCAGGCAGGACAAGTAGCAATGGATGGAAACTCATTAAGGAGAGAAGCAACTTAGAACTAAGGAGGAATTTCCTGACAGTGGGAACAATTAACCAGTGGAACAACTTGCCTCCAGAAGTTGTGGATCAGAGGTGGCATTCAGCAGCTTCTGACCAGTTCTGAAGAACCGGTAAAGGAAAATTTTGAGTAGTTCAAAGAACCTGCAAATCCTACCTCTGACTGGAGATTTTATAGTGTCCTTCCCCTGCCGCGCCCACCAAGCCCACAGAACCAGTAGTAAAAATATTTGAATCCCACCACTGTTGTGGATGCTCCAACACTGGAAGTTTTTAAAGAAGAGATTGGACAACCTTTTGTCTGGATGATTATAGGGTTTCCTACCTGAGCAGGGGGTTGGACTAGAAGACCTCCAAGGTCCCTTCCAACTCTGTTATTCTGCTATCCTGTTACTTTCCAGTTTAGCTCAAAGTGCCATTGAATTTCCCGGTGGTTGCTTTTCTGCTTCATGCAAAATTAACTTCCCAGTATAAAATTCTGGGTATTTAAGCTACGGCACCTTCCTTTTAAAAATGGGATTTTAGAAGAACGCGCTGCCTTGCAGTGATAATACGTAACTGGGTTTTCTTAAATGAGGAAGATTTGGAAAAAAAAGGGTTCTCCAAAAGTCATTGCTGCAGATGCTTTACGAAGGTATGCTCTAAGGAAAGTTTTTCTAAAGAAAGAATTCAAAATAGTTATGATGTAATATTTCACGCAAACAAACCAAGAGGCCTCTTGGGTATCTGTGTAGAAGAAGAAAAACAACCGCAAGGAAAGTTTGAAAGCTCTTCCCTCGAGAGTTAAGATGCCTCACCGGCCCAAGGCGTTGGCTGCTTTGTGCCTGCATATTCAAACGCGAGCAATCATGTCACTAGTCCTTATTCAAACAGAGCCACAGAATTTCGTTTGTGGGACAGTCTCTTCCTGATCTTGGAGGGCCTGGTGGGGAGTTGTCCAAGGTTGAATTCTAACTTGAAGAGGTGTGGACTTCAACTCCCAGAATTCCCCAGCCAGCACAATGTCTCTCATCCTCAACAGTTAATTGTAAGATGCATAGATTTCAACTCTGTCCTATCCTATCATGTCCCTATTCCTTTCCATTCCTGTTCTATTCCATTCTGTCCCTGTTCCTGTTCTGTCCTGTCCTGTCCTGTCCTGCTCTATCCTATTCCTACTCCTCTCCACAAAACAGACTCACAGGTGGCTTTTTTTTTATTCGGACTACAATTCCACACAATCCCTAATCACTGGCTGTGGCTGATAGGGCACGGGGTTCTTAAGCGTCTGATCCATCGTGCAGAAAAATAAAATGAGGATCTGGCTTTCTGGGGGTTGTGAGGTTACAGGAACAAATCAACCTGCCCGAGACCGGTCATTTCCTTAAATTAATAATCTTTGCAGGTCACAGTAAGCCTCTCTTACCTTTTGAGTAAATAAAAACTCCCTCGAGTTTACTTCTGATGTTTACACAAATGCCTCCACCTTGTTTTCTCATAACAGTGGTTACTCTTCTTCCAGGATGGTATTTTTTTTTTCCAACTTCCTAGTTTATCTGACAGCTCCTGGGGGTCTCCAAGTGGTCTCCCACCTACGTATTCCAGGTAATCCTCAACTTATAATAGTTCATTTAGCAACCAAAGTTGCAAGAGACTGAAAAAAATGACTTAGGAGCAGGGGTGGAATTCCCCAAATCCCAACAACTGGCTTTCTGCCTGGTTGCCGGGTGGGCGTGGCCATGGTGGGTGTGGCCTACTGGAACTTCCAGGGGAGCCATTTTTCACCTCCCCCAGAGTCCGAACGCTTCCCTCAGGACTCTGGGAGGGCGAAAACGGTCTCCCCTGGGCTCCGGAAGCTGGAAACAGGCCCATTTCCGGACTTCCAGAACTTCTGGGAGGGCCGTTTTTCACCCTCCCAGAGCCTCCATGCAAACCCTGCATTGTGTTTAGGAGCGATCCTTAGACTTGCACCCCTGCATTGTACTTAGGAGCGATCCTTAGACTTATGGCCACTGCAGCATCTTCATGGGTATGTGACTGAAATTCAGGCACTGGGCAACCAGGGTGGATTTACAACAGGTACGGTGATCTAGGATCAAAAGGATGACTATTGATCCCAGCCTCGGTGGCGCAGTACTGCAGGCTGCTTCTGCTGAATGCCAGCTGCCTGCAAGTTGGCAGTTCAAATGTCATGCCCCTGTTGGAATCTGATTCCGAGGGAGAGGTGGAACAGCTGACAGGAAGTGGGAGTGTGGCTCTGGTGACTGTGGAGGAAACTGGGAAAGAGCACAGTCCGGCTGGGCATTCAGAGGAAGACCCAGGCCCACCCCCTCTTCATCCTAGGGCATGCAGGGAGGAATGGATAAGGGAGCAACGTGGGTTGCGTGGTTTATGGGGGAGGAAAGGGCCCTGATCCCCTTCATTGGCTGCAGCTGGGAAAACTTTAAAAAACTAGACACAGCAAAGTTGCTGGAAGCAACGCACGAATTATTTTGATTTGTCAAGACTTATCTGGGTTCTGGCATGTGTTTTGTTATCTTTTGAAGTCTGCAATTCCTTATCCTGCCCTGTCTCATTCATTGCTGCAGCATGGTTTGTGTTGGTTTTTATTTATAATTTATATGTACTTTGGGTTTGGACCGAATTTCTTCCCTTTAAAAACTATTCTTGGGAGAGTTTTTTCTCCAGCCGATGATAACTGGACATCGGGGGACAAGTTGGAGGTATTAAAGGGACTTTACCTATTTTTGTGACTTTGTTGCTTTTGTGCCATGCCCCAGGTCATCACATCAAATCTCACCAGGCTTAAGGTTGACTCAGACTTCCGTCCTTCCGAGGTGGGTAAAATGAAAACCCAGATTGTTGGGGGCAAGAGGCTGCCTCTGTAAAACTGTTTAGAGGGGGCTGTGAAGCACTGTAAAAGTGGCATAAAAGTCTAAGTGCTATTGTGGTTGCTGCAGGTCTAACACTGTATGTTGTAGATGAATTTTTTAAAAAATATTATTTCTGGAATTGCCAGGCCTTTTGGTTTGCTTGGCTGGAAAATTCCAGTCGTAAAGCATACTTGCTTTTAAAACCCAGCTTTAATCAGCAAAGGTTTATAAAGAACAAAGATGCTCCTATTTTGGAAGATTATTGAAAATACCTTTGAAGGACTCTTTGTCCTGCCAAAAAAACCAGCCCTTGAGATGAAAGATGGTAACCGAGCCGTAAGCAAACATTTCGGATCTCGGCTTGCTCTTAAAAATGGGACAGAGCGACTGTTCCTATTGTCAGCCCTGAAACTGATCCTGCAAGTTTCTCTGATAATTGAGAAATAGGCTCTGGAAGTAAAATTGGGACACCCACACTCATGAGTGCCCAAGTGTGTATCGAAACACAGCAAGTTGGCAACCATAGCCACCTCCTCTCCTTTACAGTACAGATTGTTGTTGACTTAAAACAGATTTAACAGACTAACACAGTTGGAAGGGACTTTGTAGGTCATCTAGTCCAACCCACCGCCCAAGCAGGAGACCCTGCCTACACCATTTCAGACAGGTGGCAGTCCAGTCTCTCCTTGAAAGATTCCAGGGATGAAGCTCCCACAACTTCTGAAGGCAAAACTGTTTCATGGGTTGATTGCTCTCCCTGTCAGAAAATTTATCCTCATTTCCAGCTTGAATCTCTCCTTGTTCAGTTTCTGTCTATTATTCCTTGTCTGGCCTTCAGGTGCTTCAGAAAATAGCTTGTCCCCTTCCTCCTCTCTGTGGCAGCCCCTCAAATATTGGAAGACTGCTGTCCTGTCTCCCCTGGTCCTTCTCTTCACTAGACTAGCCAGGCCCAGTTCCTGGAACCATTCTTCATATGTTTTAGCCTCCAGTCCCCTCGTCATCCTGGTGGCTCTTCTCTGCACTTTTTCTAGTCTCAGCATCAAGGAGAGAAGCAACTTAGAACTAAGGAGAAATTTCCTGACAGAAGAATTAATCAGTGGAACAACTTGCCACCAGAAGTTGTGAATGCTCCAACATTGGAAGTTTTTAAAAAGATGTTGGATAACCATTTGTCTGAAGTGGTGTAGTTTCCTGCCTAGGCAGGGGGTTTGACTAGAAGACCTCCAAGGTCCCTTCCAACGCTGTCATTTTATTCTATTCAACATCTTTTTTATAGTGTGGTGACCAAAACTGGATCCAGTACTTTAGGTGTGGTCTTACTAAGGCTTTATAGATTGATGTTATTAGTTCCTCTCTTGGTTAGGATTGCATTGGCTTTTTTTGGGCTGCCGCTGGCTCATATTTAAGTTCATTTCAGTGATTGCTCGAAGCTACATCGGCATTGAAAAAAGGGACTTATGACCGTTTTTCACACTTACGACCGTTGCGGCATCCATATGGTGACATGATCAAAATTCAGACACTTGGCAACTGATGTATTTATGACGCTTGCTGTATCCCAGGGTCACACGAGCCCCTTTTGCGACCGTCTGACCAGTGAAGTCAACAAAAAAGCCGGACTCACTTCACAGCCGTGTTCCTTACTTAACAACTGCACTGATTCACTTAACAATGATGGCAGGGAAGATGGAAAAATGGGGCAAAATTCACCTAAACAACCGTCTTGCTTAGCCAAGGAAGTTCTGGGTTTGATTGTGGTCATAAACTGAGGACTTATCTACACCAAATCCGGTTCTGCTTGGAAACCCCTTCTGCATTTTGGGCTTTCTACAGGCAGCACCACAACTAACAAACACTCATTTACTGCAGGCTACTTCCGCTGCAGCCAGCTGCCTGCAATTTGGCAGTTCAAATCTCACCAGGCTCAAGGTTGACTCAGCCTTCCATCCTTCCGAGGTGGGTAAAATGAGGACCCAGATTGTTGTGGGCAAGAGGCTGACTCTGTAAACCGCTTAGAGAGGGCTGTAAAGCAGTATGGAAGTCTAAGTGCTATTGCTATTACCTGTAGATAGAAACCTGCATTTTGTGCGTGAGATGGAAATGAAATTTTGACTTTGGGTTTTGCCGATTCGATAGGTTGATTATAGAGATGATTAGTGGATATCAAGTACATACAAGTACAACGTCGAAGCTGTAATGTTCCTGTCTTATTCAACAGCACTAAAATGAATTGGAAGTCAATGCTATTTTCCCTCTTTACCCTAGAATAACAGGGGGACCTTGGAGGTCTTCTAGTCTAACCCTCTGCTTAGCAGGAAACCCTACACCAATTCAAAGGGTTATCCAACAACTTTTTAAAAATTTCGTGTTGGAGCATTCACAACTTTTGGAGGCAAGTTGTTTCATGGAGTAATTGTTCTAACCATCAAGAAACTTCTCTTTAGTTCTAAGTTGCTTCTCTCCTTGATGAGTTTCCATCCATTGCTTCTTGTCCTTCCCTCAGGTGCTTTGGAGAATAGCTTGACTCCCTCTTCTTTGGGGCAGTCCCTGAGATATTGGAGCACTGCTATCATGTCTCCCCTAGTCCTTCTTTTCATTAAACGACCCATATCCGATTCCTGCAACTTTTCAGGACTTTTCAGGATGAATTATAGGCCCATTTCGTCACTTCTGGTATTACAGGAAATGACGAAACGAGCCTATAATTCGGCCTGAAAAGCCTTGCAGAGGCTTTTCCCCAGCCTCTGAGAGGCTGAAAAAGGCCTCAAAGTGACTGAAAAAAAAATCAGCTGTAAGGCGCATGCCTGAGCAGTGAGGTATGTTTGCCTGCGGCTTGCATGCTGGCACAAATGGCTCTTCATGTCACTTGTGGCACGCGTGCCTTAGGTTCACCATCACGGGTTTAGAGAATAGGTTGACACCCCCTCTTCTTTGTGGCAGTCGGTCAAATATCAGAATATTCCTATCATGTCACCCTCTAGTCCAGGGGTCTTCAAACTTGACAGCTTTAAGACTTGTGGACTTCAACTCCCAGAATTCCTCCTCCAGTCATGTTAGCTCAGGAATTCTGGGAGTTGAAGTCCACAAGTCTTAAACTTGCCAACTTTGAAGACACTTGCCCTAGTCCTTCTTGTCATTAAAGTAGACCTACCCAATTCCAGCCAAAAGTTGACATGGCCAAAATGAAATTATGACATGTAAATACCTCACCCGTGTTCTAAACACCAACTGATTCCGCCCAACTCACATCCATCGTCCACTATCCTCAACAGAAATCTGAGGAACAAAAAACTTTCAATTCCGATGGTTCTAGTTAAAGGTGGCATTTTAATTGGTCCGTCAATTGCAAAATATATACAAATTTCCAAAAAAGGGGCAGACCTGTTTTATAAGCCCCGCTGCTCTTCACCTTCAGGGATGAGGAGTAGATTAAAAATCATCCCGTACAGACATACAAAACTTAAATTTTCAATACAAAATTTATTAGCGGAAAACGGGGTGTGTGTGTGTGTGAATCCATGGTTCTGCGAGATTAAATAAATAAATAGCCTCTTGCTCTTAAAAATGGTTAAAAAAATCTAACTTCAAGTATCAGAGGGGGAAAAAAAGCCCCCAACCCGAGGAAAAACCATTGCCATGATTTTAAATGGCATTTAAATGGGATTTCTGTGCCATGCCCTCTTCTCATTTTCCACATACTGCAGCCACAAACCTCCTACACAATCCCACAACATGGTAATTAACAGCCTTTCAAGCTTTCTCCCTTCTTTCAAACAGGAAAAATCCATTTTGTATTGAGATTTATGTCTTCCAGAGAGGTGGGAAACGCCCTTTTATCATTCCCCATTTCCTTATTTTCATCTCTTTCAAGTGGACAGCACTTGTAAGAAAACAGTTGGCCTGTTACAAAACACAAGTGGGGGGGGGGGGGGGGCTGTTTGGGGGGGAAGGATAGGAGAGGTTAGTTTGTTTGCAACCATTTGCTCAATTTTTGTCGTTGCAGAATTTCAAAAGGAAATATTTGCGGGTGGGAAGTGGAGGCCATTCACTTAGGTAAGGGTTTTGTTTTTAAAAGAAAAAAAAGAAAAAATCTTGCGTGCTCAGGCACTTCTGAGGCCCTGAAAACATTCAAAATTTAAAAAAAGACTCCTTAAAAACATAACAAAATTAAAAGAAGTTAATCTTCACAAGCAGAAAAAGCTTTTTCATTTATACCACCTGGGGTAAAGGAACGATAGCCTGACTTGTGGACTTCAACTCCCAGAATTCCTGCATGGCTGGCTCAGGAATTCTGGGAGTTGAAGTCCACGAGTCATAAAGGAGCCATCTACTCCTATCTACATGGAGTCTTACCGCACACATATAAACCATCTCGGAATAGCAAGTCAACACTTAGGCCTTGGGTCAAACAATCCTTTATTGGGAAAATAAAATCAACTTTTTCGCCCATGCAACTGTCCGCCATGGAACCTTGTCTTGCCCACCAATTGTCCAATTCCGACCTCATCCTGGAGTTTTTGTTTTTTTTCCAGGGACCCTGTGACAGAACATTTGAGTCTTAAAAGTGGGCTTGCGTTCGAAACCGGACCAGTATTTCTTGCATCAGTCACACCTCATCCTGTCAGCGTCAACACCGCTTTCCAAAGCTCGAGAAGATGCGGGTCACGTCGAAAAATTCGCTCGAAGGACATCAAGTTCCCAAAGACCTAAATTACGTTCAGGTATTTTAAATTACGCTGGTATTTTTTTCTATTTTTAAGTGTCCACTTTATTGGAGCCTGATTGAAAACTGGGAATTGAGTGGCCCCTGGGAAAACAGGAGAACGGCTGAGAAATTCTGGTCATAAAAGGAAAGGAAGCTTGTTATTCCTATGTCCTTCAAAACTAGCAAAAACAATCATTTAAAATAATACTCTACTACTACTAAGAATAATTATTTCAACATGTTAAAAAAAGGGGGGGGGTGTCCCTGGAGGCCCATAATAACTCGATCCACCTGAAGGAAACTAACCTTAACTTTGCTCTTAACATGCTATTCTAACGTGTTGGGGGTACACCAGCTGTTCTTCGCTGCGCAGCTTTTATTGGCAACACATTTTAGGACAAAACTGTAGCCCTGGAATCTTTTCCTTCTCTCCTCAGTATGAAAAAGTTGCCAAGACAGATTTATGCTGGACGCACGGCGGAGCCTCGAACAGGAGGGTCGGAAACCGTTTCCAGTGGCTAAAAAAACAAATTTGGGAAACTGGGGAAAAACAAAAACAAAACAGGCCTTGCCCTCTGTAAATTTGCAGATTTCCACGAAGGATTTGGTTGCCGGAGGCTCATTCTTCGGTCGATAGGAACATACCCTGTTTGCACCGCGAGATGCTTGTTACATAAAGATGCTTCTTACGGCTTCGTTGGTCTCCAAACAGACCTTCCCAACAAGCCACACACATCCCCAAAGCAGGGTTAGGACACAGTCTTTGCGGAGACGCGGATGTTTTGGAGATGGAAGTGTTTATGCGCCCCTAAAAAAAGAGGAGAGGCTCTCACTGACAAAAGTGCGTGGTTTGTGCGCTTTAGCTTGTGGAATTAAGACAAACTTTGCCTCTCCTCTCTCTCTTCTCTGCCGGGTCTGGGATCAACTGATCGACTCTTGTCTTGGACCAGTTCGGCAAGGACAGTTACAATTCAGGGGAGAATCCTTTCTCTCACAGGGAACATCTAAGGTGGAAATGAACAGATGGAACGGACTTATGAATGTTAACACTTTTCATCTCCCCTTCGCCTCCGTCTTAGCCACAAGCCCAACCTAGGCTGTCCCTAACCCTTTATCTTTGAGATGCTGGAATCAGCAGTGATCTTCTACAAGGCAAGCTGGTTGCTTAAAAAACAACAACAGAGTAATAACCACCGAGACACGTAGGACGTATGGTGTGTACAGGAACACTTTGGTGCTTGCTGGAGTCTACCAAATTGGAAGATGGGAAAAAAAACAAAAACCAGCTTTAAAGTTAGGTTCAGATCCACAGTTTATATGCTGATGAAATGAGTCTCTTTCTTTTCCTTTATTTTTCTCTCTCCATCTCTCTCTCTCTCTCTTTCTTTTCTTTCTCTCTCTCTCTCTCTCTCTGGTGTTTCCTCCTTCCGCCAACTCCATTTTCTCAAGTCCAAGAAGGCAAGATAAACCAGCGATGGAGATCATCAACAAGTCAACTGGAGTCCAACGGAGATGTTGTGGAGCAGGCTGCAAAGTTTCGGGGATGAATGATGCCACGGCGCTTGGCTTCCGCCTGCGGTTCCCGGCGTACCGCCGAAAGAGATTCAAGGTTGTGTGTGCGGAGGGTTCAGGTTCTGCGGGCAAAGGTAGGAAAAAGAGAAGACGACCAACATGAGCTGGTAGCTTTGGGTTTGGAGAAAGGGGAGGAGAAGCAGCAGAGCTAGAATGACATGCAGAAGACACAAGCACCGCCACACTAAGGAAAATTATCTAGAGAGGGGACAAACGGGAGGTGACACCAAGCCAGGAGAAAAAGGTTGTTAGGATGTGCATGCAGGGTTCCTGTTGTCTGTACCAGAGTTTTCCATGTCTCTTCGACCGAATTCTACCAAACAGTCAAACCATTTCTGATCTGCAGACAATTGATTGTGTTTTTAAACTTCTTGCCTACTAACATAAAACTGATGTTGTGACCTAGCTTGGTAATGAAATGTCTGCAAGAAAGCCAGCAGGCTTAAGAGAGCACCAAGGACCCCACAGTTCAGCCCTTAGAGGAGGGGAGGAGAGGGGAGGAAGAAGAGGGGAGGGAAGGAGAGAGAGGAGGGGAAGAGAGGAGAGGAGTGATGGAGAAAGCGAGGGAAACAGGTAGGGGAGGTAAGGGAAGGAGAGAGAGAGGAGAGAAGGAGTGAAAGGAGGGAAGGGGAAGGAGAAGGGAAGGGTGGAGAGAGGAGGGGAGGAGAGAGGAAGGAAAGAAGGAGCGAAAGGAGGGAAGGGGAGAAGAGAGGGGAAGGGGGAAGGA
>NW_020769482.1:138329-150462 GCF_900518735.1 Pseudonaja textilis | reverse complement strand
ATCTATCTATCTATCTATCTATCTATCTATCTATCTATCTATCTATCTATCTATCTATCTATCCTACCTCATCTATTTAGGATCTGTTTGTCTGTCTGTATCTATCAGTCCACCCATCCATCTAGCAATCTTTCTATCAATCTATTTATCTGGTAGGCCAAAGTGGTATTCTCTCGGTGCATGAAAACAGGAAATTATTTTCCAATGATTAATGACAGAAATGCAACAGCCAGATGGAAAATCAAAAGCTCAGCATGGATTCTTGGCAGCCAAACCAAAAGTCACCTTATCAGCATATAAATTTAACAAATGAGTAAGAAGCAAAGGTACAGCCAGGCAGCAAAGAAACAGGTTAAAACCAATACCACCAACACTAAAAAAAAAAAATTACTTACAGGCAAGCCTTCCCCAGTAATGGCTGTAAAGAGACAAAAAGAAAAGAGAGAGAAAAGGAATAAAATAAAGGGAAAGAAATCAATGAAGGTGCATGAAAGGTTAGCAATCAGAAAATGGCAGCCCAGAGGTGGTAAGCAATGCGGTAGAAGCAGATAAACCAAGAGACACATGAAGCAGCTGCTTCGGCACCAACTTCCGTGCATGGAGAAGAAACATCGAAATACAGAAAAACCAGCAACTAAGAGTTTGTTTGTTTTTTCAGATAAGGGCAGCTAATTGGGATGTTTCAGACTTTTTATAAGAACAGCATTTCTCAACTTCAGCCATTTTAAGAAGGGTGGACTTTAACTCCCAGAATTCCGCAGCCAGGCATGGCTAGCTGGAGGATTCTGGGAGTTGAAGTCCACCCCTCATAAAATGGCCAAGATTCAAAACACTGCAGTTTGAAATGAGGCCCCGCTTGCTCGCTATCAGGCAGAGATAATTGTTCTAACCTTCCCCATTAAAAAAATAAAATAAAAATAAAGAATAGGGTGAGTCAGGGCAACCTTGTTCCTTTGGCCTTCTGAAACAGCCTTGGGACAGAGATTACAAGCCAACAGACAAAACATTTGCAATAGGATCGTCTCTGGGTTGAGGACTAGCAGCCAAATGCAAAACAGTTCCTTTTTTAAAAAAAAATTGTTGTATAAAACACAAGAGTGCCATGTTTTTTGATGGAGGAGCCCTTCATTCACTGGTCTGGATCTCTAAAAGAATCACACACCCACCCCAATAAAATAAAATAAAAATAAAATACAAGCAATTGATTTGAGAAGGGCTCCTTGGTGGTCTCTGAGCTTGGTTGGTTTTCTTACAGACATTTCATGACCCAACTAGATAATATCATCAGCACTAGGAGGGAGTGCCAGAAGCAAGCCATTCTTCCTATTATCACTGATGATGTTACCTAGCTGGGTCATGAAATGTCTGCAAGAAAAACCACCAAGCTCAGGACCCCTCATTTCAACTCAGAGCTACAAATATTTTCCTCAATCAGTCATTAATCTGATGCCAATGAAATCCTTTGGGCCTAACCCAAAGGTGCTTTTTCAGGAGGCAACTGGACTTTATTTTTTCTTCTTTTGAAGCCGTTTCGCTTCTCCTCCAAGAAGCTTCTTCAGCTCTGACAGGATAATGGGGAAATGCAGTCAGAACTGAAGAAGCTTCTTGGAGGAGAAGCGAAACGGCTTCAAATGAAGAAAAAACCCAGAAAGTCCCATTGCCCCCTGAAAAAGCCCCTTTGGGACAACCATGACCTGGATGACGGAGAATCTCCACAGACAATCAGGGCCTACTAGAGTTTTTTGAGAATGGGTCGTGGGCACCGTAATCAACTTACAAGCGTGGGGACACGGATTAAAAAGGCAACATGCAAACCAAACCAACATTCTTCAATGCATGTTCAACAAAAGCGTTCAAGGAAAAAAAAAATGACTCCCTGGGATTATAGGCAGTCCTCGACTTCCAACCATCTGTTTAGTGACTATCCGAAATTACAATGGTGCTGGGGGAAAAAAAGGGACTTCCAACCGGTTCTTGCATTTACAACGGCAAGTAGCAGCATCCCTGCGGTCATGTGATCAAAATTTAAGTGCTTTAATAACTAGCCTGTAATTATGACAGAAGCAGCATCCCGGGGTTGTGTGATCGTTATTTATGACCTTCCGGGCTGACTTCTGAAAAGCTGAGTCCATGTGGTGGGGAAAAGGGAGCCAGATTTGCTTAAGGATGGCATGATTCATTTAATGACTACCTGATTCATTTAACAACTGCAGCAACTTGCTCAGTGACGGCAGCAAGTTGCTTAACTGAGGCAAAAAGGGTCGCCAAACCAGGCGCGATCCACCTCAGCCACCGCCTTGCTTAACAACGGAAATTCTGGTCGCCATTGTTGTGGTTAGCCGGCAGCAAGCGCGGACGGCTGAGGAGAGCAAGGACTCAGATGAGGGGCCAGGACCATTAGGGAGTGGACTGCTGCCTTCAGAGATGGTGGGGGCTGGCAGCAGCGATGAGGAGGTTCCCGAGGAGCCTGTGCCAAGTGCGCTTACACGCAGGATCGCTCGTAGGAAAGAGCAGCTGTAGCAGTACGGGTGACTCGGGAGTAAGGCTGCAAGGCAATGGCCCCTCCTTCAAGATAAAAGCCAGCTGTGAATTGCACATTCTTTGCAGGAAGCAAAGACGTTTTGAAACTCAGCCTCGTGGACATTGCAGTATCTTAAGTTGGAATTTGAAGACTCCTGTGTCGTGAAATATTTCTTATCTGTGATTCTTGGCAGTCTCGTACAGTTTTGGCAAGGTTTGTGCTTATCAAAGTTAATTAAGTTTGCAGCAGCCTTTTAACCAGGGATTCATAAGACTCATTAAAAGGTTTCTGTTCCCTTTGGTTATTGTTTATCTTATTGGAAAAGGATTTGAGTCAGAACAGCCATTGAGGTTGTAAGTCGAGGACTGTCCACATTCGTGCGAGATGAAGCAAGTCACACATGCAGGTCAGTGGTGGTTTGGACCGGTTCAGACGAACTGGTAGTAAAAAAAGGTCTCCCACATCAGCCGAGAGGAGAAAGAAGACAAAAGCGCAGGATCGGTTTTCTATCCCACCTGCCCCTGCGCTTTTCTCTTCTTTATCCTCTCTCAGCTGATTGGCGCTGCAGGCCTCAGCCGGTGTGGGGAAAGCTGCATGCGCATAGGTTAGTTGCATGCGCATTAAGATGTGCGCGCAGGTAGGATCCCACTGCTGATGCAGGTGCAAGTTCGTTAAGTTAGCTAGCCGAGAACATTTGAACCCTCCAATGATACCAAGAGAAGGCCAGCAAGGAGAATCCTGGGCTGTCCAACTCGTTCAAATAAAAAAACGAAGCAAGACCGAGCACGGCCTGCTAAGATGTCACACGAACGGGACGGGTCAGGCATGCTGGAAGTTACGACACCACCATCAACCATCACCACAAAAATACAACAACAACCACAACAACAACGAAAGAAAAAAGGAACCAACTTGTGCAGGAAGTTGGATGGGGCCTTCTGGAGATAGGCAGGTATGGACTGGTAAGGCGGCCGAGGCAGCGGCATGTTCCTCAAACCTGTTCATGCGAGGTTTTTTGACGGGGTCTGGACTGGCCAGAGGGACCACGCTATTGCGCCTCATGAGCGCATGGGGCCCCTTCTTTGCATCCTAGATCGGAGCGAGAGAAAGATAAGAAAAAATAACAATAAAGGGAGAATGTGAAGAAAAACAAAAAGGGAGCAATTTTTAATTTAAAAAAAAAAAACCCGGGTTATCAGTTCGGCGTCATGCACTCAAAAGCGAAAAAGAGAGAGCGGGTTTTTTTTTTTTCTCAGAGGGTCGGACTAGATGACCTCGGAGGTGCTATCCAAGCTTGATGTTCTACAATTGCAGGAAAACTGGGATTTGAGAAGCCCAAGAAGAACCAGTTTTTCTAGTTTTTACAGGCCGTCAAAGAGGATGGAAAGATTTGGGGAAATTGCAATGAAGTCTGAGGTCATTGTTTGATCCAGAGAGGGGTGTCTCACCCCGCCCCCCGCAAAAAAGGAGGTGGGGTCAGACTAAAGAGGTAGGCGGAGCCAGACTGAAATCAACGTTCAATTAAACTTGATTGTCCTTTCCCTACACAATGTGGGACGGAAACCAGCAGCTTTTCACTAATAAAAGACTTAGCGCAGGAGTCCCCAAAATTTACTTGTGGACTTTTAAGTCCCAGAATTCGCCAGCCAGCATAGCTGGGGTTGAAGTCCACAAGTCTTAAAGTGGCCAAGTTTGGAGACCTCTGACTTAGTGCCTGGCTTCAACAGTGAGATAAGCTGCATTAAAAATAAATTTTGAAAGGTAAACTAAATAGCCGATGACATTGATAGTTGAGAAGTGGCTGCTTTCACCGAGGAGGAAGGTACCTGGACAGCAAACTAAAGCCACAGAAGTTCAAATATGACCACTGTCTTATCTTTTACCAACACTTTTAAAGCCTTGCATAATATCCACTTCCTTTTATGCAAAACCCAGTTTAAAATCTTGCCTTTCAGCTCAAACATTGGTTAACTGTTGAATACAGATTGTTTTAAAAATGCACAGCCAGGCTTTAAGCCACAGGAAAAAAAGCCTTTGATTGAATCCATTCTTATTCCTTATTTACCGGCCACAGTGATGAAAGAATAGAACAGAACTAACAAAGTTGGAAGGGAACTTGGAGATCTTCTAGTCTAACCCCCTGCTTAGGCAGGAAACCTTATCATTTCAGACAAATGGTTATCCCATCTTTTCTTAAAACTTTCCAGTGTTGGAGCATTTACAAGTTCTGGAGGCAAGTTGTTCTACTGATTATTTGTTCTAACTGTCAAGAAATTTCTTAGTTCTAGGTTGCTTCTCTCCTTGATTAGTTTCCACCCATTGCTTCTTGTCCTGCCTTAAGTGCTTTGGAGAATAGCTTGACTCTCTCTTCTTTGTAGCAGCCCCTCAAATATTGGAATTCTGCTATCATGTCACTCTGAATCCTTCTTTTCATCAGACTAGACATACCCAGTTCCAGCAACCGTTCTTTATATGTTTTACCCCTTAATCCTCCTGGTTTCCCTTCTCTGAACTCTTTCTAGAGCAAGGATCTTCAAACTTGGCAAGTTTAAGACTTGTAAACTTCAACTCCCAGAATTCCTGAGCTAAGATGACTGGAGGAGGAATTCTGGGAGTTGAAGTCCATAAGACTTAAAGCTGTCAAGTTTGAAGAGCCCTGTTCTAGAGTCTCAATATCTTTTTTACATCATGGCAACGCAAAACTGGATGCCGTATTCCAAATGTGGCCTAACCAAGGCATGGTGAGCAAAAGGGTTGTAAATAAGATCCCCACCCCTGCAGCTGGAAAAACCAACAACTGAACTGTGAATCCTTCGCAGAGCAAGAAAGGGGATTTGTTGTGGTTAGCTGGCAGCAGGTGCGGACGGCTGAAGAGAGCGAGGACTCAGATGAGGGGCCAGGACCATTAGGAAATGGATTGCTGCCTTCAGAGATTGTGGGGGCTGGCAGTAGCGAAGAAGAGGTTCCCAATGAGCCTGTGCCGAGTGTGTGCGCGCGCAGGATTACTCGCAGGAAAGAGCATCTGCAGCAGTATGGGTGACTCGGCTGTAAGGTAATGACCCCTCCTTCAAGAAGATAAAAGCCAGCTGTGAAGCAAACGTTCTTTGCAGGAAGCAAAGACGTTTTGAAACTCAGCCTCGTGGACATTACAGTGTCTGAAGTTGGTATTTGAAGACTCTTGTGTTGTGAAAGATTTCTTATTTGTGATTCTTGGCAGTCTCGCACAGTTTTGGCGAGGTTAGTGCTTGTCAAAGTTAATTAGTTTGCAGCAGTCTTTTAACCAGGGACTCGTAAGATTCATTAAAAGATTTCTATTTCCTTTGGTTATTATTTGTTTTATTGGAAAAGGATTTGGGTCAGAACAGGATCTGATGCTGAACTTTTGGGAATAGGTGTCTATGCTATGAGTGCATGAGGTGGGGAGGGGGAGGGAATAGCCCCTTAGCAAGCCAGCAGCACTCACCTCTGGTCTGTCCCGGTGAGTATTCACAGCTTCAACGTTCAGATAGATGGATTCCACTCGGCAACCTTGTATAGAGAGAGAGAGAGAGGTAAGAAAGATGTGGCAGGATGAGGTGCATTGCAGCACTTCAGCTGCCGCTGTTTGAATCAGATTATGAGATCAAAACAGACTCAAGGACTTGGAGGAGGAGGCATTAAATGTAGCTCAAATTAAATCAGTTGGGCAATTAATTCTATTTTTAAAAAAATAATTTTTATTAAAGTTTTACAATTAAAAAAAAACACAAATCATGTTTGCATTTTTTGCAATGCCTTGTGGCATCGTTTTTTTCCCATCTTCCATTATTCATATCTACATTATTCATATTTACATTATATATTAACTATTATTCTTGTCATCTATCCAATTATATAGATTTTTTTCCCAGACCGTATAGAATTCTCTTTTTTCTTTCTCTTGCAACTCCATAGTAAGCTTATTCATTCCCGCACAAATCCATATTTTTTTAAGTTAACATATTATCCGTGGGATTACCCTCTGCTTTGGGGCAATTAATCCTTAAAAGCCACGTTGAACCAGCAGGGGGTTCAAACAGCACCCAGGAAAAAAAGACCTTTGTCCTTGGGGAACGGCAGAGAGAAAAAGGCAAGGATATCGAAAGTGTAAGAACAGCAGCGTTTTATTTTTATTTATTTTTTAAAAATTAGGGAACAGTCCTGAGAGTTTTATATGCACTGCTCTGTGATAACGCTGGTTATTCTGCCAAAAACAAAATGGGGAAAACAAATAGGGAGTGAGGCACAGGTACAATTTTCCTGGGTTAAACCAGGGGTGGGTTGTAGGGGTTCGCAGGGGATCCCCTAGCACAATTTGAACAACCCCCCAAATCCCACTCCTGGATGGCCCCGTCCAGGAGTCCCCCCACGCGGCCCGTTTTGGATGCAGGTAAGTGCAGGGCGCGTGGGGAGGCTTGGGGAGGACGAAAAACGGGCCTCCCGGAAGTTCAGGAAGGCCAGAAATGGGCCCGTTTCCAGCTTCCAGAGAGACTCCGGAGCCTGGGGGGCCCGTTTTTACTCTCCCAGAGGCTCGAGGAAAGCCTGCGGAGTCCGGGTAGTGCAAACAAGCCCCCCACCCGCTGCCGTGGTGCAGGAGGCCGACTAGGCCACGCCTACCCAGCCACGGGGCAGAGAACCCTTTGCTAAATTTTTTTGAAGCCACCCCTGGATAAAACCATCAGTGCAAATAAACTAAGCTAGGATTATGGGGTATTGATTGGGGCTTATACAATCAATGCTCAATTGATCCTTTTGCGTTCTGCAGAACATCTTGAGCCGAACCGCCTCCAACCTTATCTTAACTCCCAAGATCAAAGGGTAAACAAATGGGGCAAGGGAAGGCAGCAAAGCCTCCATTTTCCTGCTAAACAGACATGTTGTCAATGCTTCCTTTGTAGCTTGGAAGATCTTCCAAGCCAACTTTCCCGTACAGATTGATTTGCGACCATCATTGGAGCTTGAGATTTCTGTTCGCTAAGCCAGACGGCCGTTAAGTGAACTTTGTTCCCTTTTTACAACCTTTCTTGCCAGTTATTAAATGAATCACCGCTGTTGTTTAAGTTAGTAGCGCGGCCGTGGAGTAAATCTGGCGGTTCATCAGGAGGTCGCCCCGCCCCCCCCCCAAAAAAGGGGGAGGAACACGTGATCCCGGGATACGGCAACCATCATAAATATGAACCAGTTGCCAAGCATCCGAATTTTGATCAGCTGACCATGGGGCAATGGTCGTAAGTGTGGAAAAACAGTCACAAGTTGCTTTTTTTTTTTTTCAGTGCTTTTGGAACCGTGGTCACAAAACGAACGGTTGTTAAGGAGCGTCTGTAACCACAGCAACTGCCTTGCCTGCCTGATTTTTAGCCAAGCCGAGCGTGTTGTGTGAACACAGCCGGCTCTGTAATAAAATGGATTTGCTCACCGTAAGCTACAGGACTCAGCTTCAGGACTGTGTGGAGAGGACATTTCAAGTAGGGCATTTCTTCTGAAAGGGGGAGGGAAAAAAAAAAGAAATAAAGGATTAGAAATGCATTCCTGCTACGCCTGGCCACAAATGGTACCCCCACCAATCCTGCTTTTTAACACTCTCTTTTAATCCAGCCCTTTTCAAACTTCCAACTCCCCCAATTCAGAATTGGTGCCCGGGGAATTCTGGGAATTGAAATTGTCCCGTTTGGGGAGGGGTGGGGGTGGGGGAAACCCACTTCAAATCCCAAAGGCTTTTCAGGAGCTGAAGAAGCTTCTTGGATGAGAAGCGAAACGTCTTCAAAAGAAGAAAAAGCAAGAAAGTCCAGTTGCCTCATTTTATAAAAGCACCTTTGGGACAATCCTGACCTGGGATGACTGAGAAACTGTACAGACTTTTAGCTATACAATTTGGGATGGACACCCTGTGAATGATGTGGGAGGAGGAATGGATTTCCCAGAGGAAAAATTGCAAACTACAGGAACCCTTTGCACTACTCAGGTGACCCTGAGGATACAGATAAACCTCCAAGTGGCCTTAACGGCCCTCTAAAAACGATGCAAGTGACCAGTTCTGTCTGCAAGGAATATAAACCCTTCCATTTCTCACCATCCTGTCAATGCTGAGGAAGCTTCTGGGATGAGAAGCGAAACGTCTTCCAAAGAAGAAAAAACAAGAAAGTCCAGGTGCCTCTTGAAAGAAAAAAGCACCTTTGGGAAAATCCCAAAGGAGTTTTTTTTTCCCTCCAAAAGACAACTAAATTTTCTTGGGTTCCCCTCCGCCCCTTTGAAAACATTTCGCTTCTCATGCATCGAAGTTTCTTTGGTTCCAGGGGCTGCTTTAAATTTTCTCTCCTGTTTGGGAGGTGGGTGGGTGGTTGGAGTCAGTTCCCACCCCCCCTTGCAAGGATCACAGCACCCATCCTAAATTCATTTCTTCCATTCCTGCCCCAGGGAAGTTGCAGAGAGTGTAGAGACCAGAGGTGGGTATTCAGCAGGTTTCGAGAACCGGCAAATCCCGCCTCTGACTGGCCCCGCCCCCATCTATTCTCCGCCTCCCATCGAGTCCCAGCTGATTGGCTGGGTCTTCTTGGGTTGCCCTGCACAGGAGAACGGAGCTGGAAAGCGGGTTAGTGGGGTGGGGAGGGAAATGGGGATTTTGCAGTATCCTTCCCCTGCCACGCCCACCAAGCATGCCACACCCACCCAAGCATGCCACACCCACCAAGCCACGCCCACCGAACCTGTAGCAAAACAAATGTAATACCCACCTGCGCTTTTGTCGAGGAAGTAAGCCAACAGGCAACGCATGACGGCCTGATGACAAATCACAAGGACATTTTCTTGTCTTTCCAGCTCCATGATCACCGGTTCCAGCCTCTGCACCAGATCTTGATAGGACTGGAGCGGGGAGGGGCGGGGAAACAGACCAAGAGAAGGTGATGAGTTACAGGTTAGTCTTTTGGCAGAAATAGAGGAGCCGCAGAGGAGCAAGGATCTCCAATCTTGGCTACTTTGAAGACTTGTGGACTTCAACTCCCAGAATTCCTCCGCCAGCATCAACTCCCAGAATTCTAGAGAAATGCCCAGGTTAATGAGATGAATTGGCTGGCTGAGGAATTCTGGGAATTGAGTCTTAACGTGGTCAAGGAAGGCCGGCGATCCCTGATTAGAGGAAGCAAAAAACGATGCAGTGCCGGATATGGGCAATCATGGATCCTGTAAGAGGAATCTCCTGGCTTCCTTTGACCGGTTTTTCACACTTAGGACTGTTGCAGTATTCCCCCACAGTCATGTGATTGAAATTTGGATGCTTGGCAACTGACTCGTATGTCAACTAAAAAAATACTCCTTTGGTCTTTTAGTTGCCAGCAGAAAGGGAGTGGGGGAAAGCAGTGCATTCCTTAAATGCTTCGGATAATTGCTAGGCAGCCAAAGCTGTTGGCGCGCAAGATTACTGGAGAGCATGATTGATGACTCTTGGCTATGGATGTGTCCCATTGGAGAATCCAGGGGGTGGGGGGAAGATCAGGGTCAAGGGGGAAATGAATGATGTATTTTAGAGTCGGCTGCACCCAGCTAACACTGACATGGCCCACTCCTAATAAATCTTTTTTAAAAAAAACTCTTGAGAGATGTGGCTAGAGACTTATGATTTGAATGGGGGTGGATTTGTCGGAGCCCTGACAGTGTATTTATGACGGTTGCATAGGGTGCCGAGGTCACATGCTCCCCTTTGGAGACCTTCTGACAAGTAACGTCAATGGGGAAAGCCAGATTCACTTAACAACCACGTTACTCAACACCTGCAGTGATTCACTGAACAACCATGTCTCACTTGGCCACAGAAATTTTGGGACCAATTGTGGTTGTAAGTCGAGGTCTACCTGTATGAGGATCAGTTTTCTAAGTCACTTTTTTTTAGCGCAGGTGTAACTTCGAACAGCCGCTAAACGAACGGTTGTAAGTCGAGGATTATTGCACAATTGTTTTAATCATTCCAACATTGGCCCAAGAGCCAGATGGGGTGGGAGGAAACATCAAGGCTCCCAATTTCATGTTCCAAGTGATCAGCACTAGCCTATTATTGCTTGGGCATCCATCCCACCCGATGGTTAAATATATATATATATTTGGTGTGCCCAAACACAAACCTCTCCGGATGGATAGCGGTAATAGTATTTGTCTTGGTCGCGTAGAGCAAATTCTTCCGGATATGTTTCCTTGATTTCATCGTAAGTCATATCTTCACATACACCCTACAAGAATAAAGAGGTGATAATGATGATGAAGGAGGAGGAAGGAGAAGGAGGAAGGAGAAAGAGGAGGAGGAGGAGAAGAGGAGGAGGAGGAGGGGAGGAGGAGGAAGAGGAAGAAATAATAATAATAATAATAATAATAATAATAATAATAATAATAATAATAATAATCCACATAGCTCTTTCTCCTAATTCTGCCAATCTTTATACCAGGATGTGCTCAGCAGCCTTAAATCAAAGAATTTCAACATCTGCTGTATTTTCTATATATATTAGGGGCTTCAAACTTGGCAACTTCCGCCTGGCTGGGGAATTCTGGGAACTGAAGTCCAGAAATCTTAAAATTTGCCAAGATTGGTCACCTCTGTCCTAGAATGTATCTGCCAGTTGGTACAAAACCAGCCTGTTTCCCTACCAGGACAACTTCCAGCTCTGTGGCCTTCAACTCTTAGAATCTATATATATACATAAAAAAATACCACTGATGCATCATCACAAAATCTCCAGAACCGTAACGCCTACAAACTTGAAATTTGGCACATATGTTCCTCTTGATTTGTAAGTGCTCACTAAAGAAAGGATTTTTCGAAATGACCATCAGAGCGTTAGTATTTCGCATATTATTATTAACACGCTCTAATGCTAAGGAGTTCTACTCCTCCTCCCCACCTAAAAAGAAATCTGTTGTAAATGCAAAACCCAAGCATAGGAGTTTCAGTTTCAGAGCAGCAACCTGCTTTAGTACAAAACGGTTGAGCTAAGCCATGCCCAGGCGCCTTGCTGTCTCCTTCTTGATCACACAGAAAAGTTTCAGTTTCCAAACAGCCCTCATCTCTCTCACACACTGACAGGACGCTAGCCAGATGAATACTGCTAGGCGGAAGCACAATTTTCCCCCCTTATTTTTCTCCTCCAAAACTAAGCCTGATGACATAGTTTCGTAGCGAAGCAAAGGTATCGAGCTAGTTCTACATAAGCAGCCTGGTTATTCAGATTAATTGACTGGCTGACTGAGGAATTGTGGGAGTTGGAAGTCCACAAGTCTTAAAAGTTGCCAGGTTTGGCCATCCCTGCTGCTTATGTCGAAAGAAGTTCCAAATTCTCCTGCATTCTCTTTTTTCCTTCCAACTTTAGATAAGAACTTCTTATCCTCTCTCTCTCCAAACAGGCTGGCTTTGTGCCCTTGTGCTTCTGCACCTGTCCAGCTTGTTCGTATCTCGTGTTTACAGACTGAGTGGAAATTTGTGTTGACAGACTGAGTTTTCACACTCAGAACGGACAGGAAATTGGAAGGGGCAGATTTATTTCCCGGTAACGGAAGAGCGGTGAGAAAGAAAGAAAGAAAGAAAGAAAGAAAGAAAGAAAGAAAGAAAGA
>NW_020769482.1:125340-138319 GCF_900518735.1 Pseudonaja textilis | reverse complement strand
AAAGAAAGAAAGAAAGAAAGAAAGAAAGAAAGAAAGAAAGAAAGAAAGAGAGAGGAGGAGGAAGAAAATGACAGCTTTCCCCATCAAAACCCCTTTGGTTTCTTCTGCAATCCAAAAACACAAAAAGGTTCTTACAGCATCAATTTCATTCAAAGCCTTCCACTGCTCGTATGGCAGATCAAGAGCTTCTGCCGTCTGGATTGTCCTCTTGAGATGGCTGGTCCAGACTTTGAGATCATTCAGGTTTTGCTCCTTGACAAAATTGTTCAGCTCGCTGGCAAACTAGAAGAGGAAGGACATGCAGAAAGTGATGACTCAGCTCCTGCGAGTTTTGGCGAACTGTTTGTCAGGGCCAAAGTATTTGGTCTAGCCAGCCCAAGGCTGTGGGCCAGACAGGAAAATTGGAGAAAAAAGTATATATATATCCTGAAAATTACTTCCATAAACTACAAGGACGTGTCCTGAACGTCAACAGAAGCTGAGCTATTCAAGGGAGACCTTCCCTCAAGGAGTTGGGAAAGATAGAACTCATTCAAAGTCTTTTATGACAACCACAAAGTTCTCCAGAAAGTTCTTAAAGAGTTCCTCTCTATCTCCCAAAATGATTTTTATGGAGGAACAAACTGAAGAGAAATTCTTCTTTTCTCTAGAGCAAGATTTCTCAAGAAATACTTTTGGGGAAACTGGTGAACCTTGGCGACCGCCACAAGCATTGTAAGATGTTTTCAGTGGACTTTTGCGGGGGTTTTGTGAAGGGGTTTTGCCCCTTCTTTGCGAAAGGCAATTCTGGCTGATGCTCCTACCACCCCACTCCCCGGGCCCATTTACTCAGAAGTAAACGACACGCATACCTTCTTGCCTCTGCTGGAGAGCCCCGAGTCACCCCCGATCTTCCCTTTGAGGTTGAATTCACTCTCGCCGTGCCGACACAAGTAGATCGTCCGGGGCTGCACGTGGATGTTCATCAGGTAGTAGACAATCCGGCTTTGGATGTGATCCTGGACTTTGTTCACCAAGTACCTTCGACCGACATCGATCACTTTGATGAGCGACAACTCTCTAAGGGGACGAAAACACACAGGATTGCCATCGTAGCACTGTGGAGTAGCCCACAAAGCCAAACAGTCAGATCAAACCCTCTCTCAGAGCGCTGATGATGTTACCTAGTGGGGTAATGAAATGCTTGAAAGCAAACCACCCAGCTCAGAGAATAACAAGGACCCTTACAGTCCTGGCCATGCCCCCCGTTGGAACCTGAATCCGTAGAGGTAAAAGGAGCCAGAACTGGAGCAGATTCGACAGGGAGGCTTCGTTGGAAAATGGGGAGAAGCAAAACGAGGCAGGCCAGGCCCTTTCAGGATTGGGACGGCTTGTAGGCAGGGAGGAAGGGAGAGACAGAGCTCAGGCGAGGAGCAGGGACCGCTCCTTCCTGACCCTCGAGTATAGAGAGTGGAGGGAAGGCAGGAACAGCGCAGGCTGACCCAACTACTCGGGAGGAGAGTGCCCCGCCCCTCTCCACAAGGCACACCTGGGGACCGAGACGTAAGGAGACGCCACGGGGAGGGGCATTTGTCGGGAACAAACGCTGAATTCATGGAGAATTGTGTGCCGTTGCAGACGTTGGACGTTTCCTGGACTTTCTGTTGTATTTCTGGCTTCCTGGATTAATTGCCTTGTCCCTTCGCTTCCTGGGCTCATTGACTTCTTTCCCTTGCCCTGCTGGATTTCTTGTTTTGCAGCTGTTGCGCTCCCAGCTTTGTGCTGGATTACTTGCAGCCAGAGGCATGTGTGTGTGTGTGTGTGTGTGTGTGCGCGTGTGTGTGAGAGAGAGTGAGAGAGAGAGAGAGAAAGAGAGAGAGACAGAGAGAGAGAGACAGAGACAGAGATCACTTTGCTCTGGGACTTGCCAGAAAACGTGGGAATATTTGGGGAAAATGTGAAGCAATAAAGGGACAGTTTGATCGATCAGCTGAGTGTGTTGCCTCAGTACCGTGCCCCCAGGCCATCTGCCCCCAGGCCATCGCAGTCTTCCACTTTCTCCAACACCACAAACCCTACTCCTTGAGACTTCAAGGTGTCAACTCATAAAACATTCCTATGCCTGTTTTAGTAGTTGCCATAAAATGGGGGCAGGGGGGAGAAGGAACGAAATCTGGAAGGGCAGTGCCGCAGTTTGAAATCGAAAGTACATTCCAACTCTTATCTTTAAAAGATTGCAACTAAACTACCAGAGCTTTTGCCCGGGAATATATTTAATTGGAGAACGTGAATGACACCCAGCCCGTGAACGTGCTCAATTGGAGAATCTGATTTATGACACACCCAGGGGGGAAGGGAGGAAACAGGGTCACAGGGGACTGTAAATTACGCATGCCAGAGTTGGCTTCATTCAGGGCAGTGCCAATACGTCGCCTCTAATAAATCCTTTGAAGTTGGTTGAAGTTCGACTCAAGAATCATGATTTAATTAGGGCGATGGCTGGAATCCTGACACAAGGACTGATTGCATGTCCGATTTAATTAGGGTGATTGCTGGAATCCTGACACAAGGACTGATTGCATATCCCTTTATTCCACGCTATTGTAACGTTCAATTGTCCCTAAACAAATAGGTGTTAACTTAGGACAACCTGCATCTTCAGCAGAGAAGCAGCATTCACGCTACCGACAAGTTACTTTGAGTGGCGTGGGTGCAAATCTGAACCTTAGCTGAACCAGTAGTTGTTACCCTGGTGTTTCTTTACCTGTCGTATCCGTCCGGATCAAGAGGCTGGTAACTGGATTGATAGCAGCTGATTCTCTTCATGAAATCTTCCATGGCGTCTGTCGAGTTGCAGTCCTTATAATCTGGGCTGGACAGCTTGACCTCCTTAAAAATTAAAAAGGAAATGTTCAATGGTTTAAGAAGAGCAACAAGCCCGTTACATCAATCCTGTTCTTGGGATGTTACGAAAGCAGTGTTTGTCAACCTGGGCAGTTCTTAAGATGTGTGGACTTTAACTGCCAGGATTACAGATAAGAGATAATCAGAGCTGGAAGGGACCTTATAGGTCATCTAGTCCAACCCCCCCCCCCCAAATGGCAGTCCAATCTCTTCTTGAAAGTCTCAAGTGATGGCGCTCCCACAACTTCCAAGGGCAACTTCTGTTCCATTGGTTGATTGTTCTCACGGTCAGAAAGTTTCTCCTTATTTCCAGATTAAATCTCCCCTTGTTCAGGTTCCATCTATTATTATTCCTTGTCTGGCCTTCGGGTGATTTGGAAAATAGCTTGATCTCTTCCTGTCTGTGGCAGCCCCTCAAATATTGGAAGACTGTTATCCTGTCTCCCCTGGTCCTTCTCTTCCCTAGACTAGCCATGCCAAGTTCCTGTAACTGTTCATCATATGTTTTAGCCTCCAGTCCCTTTATCATCCTGGTTGCTCTTCTCTGCACTTTTTCTAGAGTCTAGATTCTGGGAGTTGAAGTCCACCCCTTCATAAAACGGCCAATATTCGAAACACTGCAGTTCAGTGGTGGGATTCAAATAATTTAACAACTGGTTCTCTGCCCTAATGATTTCTTCCAACAACCAGTTCACCAAGCTGCTCAGAAAGTTAACAACCCGTTCTGAACTGTGCGAACTGGGTGAATCCCAGCACTGCTGCAGTTTAGAACGAGGCCAGGTCGGTTGTATTGCTCTCTATCCAGCAGGAAAGAGAGAGAAATTGTTCTAATCTTTTCCATTTAAAAATAAAAAAAAATGGGTCAAGTCAGGCAATCTTGTACCTTTGACCTTCTAAAACAGCCTTGGGATAGAGATTACAAGCCAACAAACAAAACGGGTTTGCAGACTTGCTTCAAGGTTGAGGGTCATGGCTGGCTGAGGAATTTGGGAGTTGAAGTCCACACATCTTAAAAAGAGTTGGCCAGGTTGACAAACACTGTCGACAAAATAAGAGTCCACAGCGTTCAATCTGCCTCGTGGCTTCGCTACCGCAGGTAGTCCTTGACTTAGAACTTAGAACGGAGCTGGAAAGCAGGTTAGTGGGGTGGGGAAGGAATGGGGATTTTGCAGTAACCTTCCTCTGCCACGCCCACCAAGCCACGCCCACAGAACCGGTAGGAAAAAAATTTGAACCCCACCACTGGATCCCTTCCCAAAAAATATTATTTCTCCAGCCCAACCTGAAGGATTTTCTGGGGTCCAGGCTAGACTTGATAGACAAGGAAACGCTCTTCAAACTTACCATGATGTTGCTTGCTACCACAGTTGGGTCATTGCAGACGGACTCAATGAAGAACACCTAACGTAAGAAGAAGACATTAGAATTAAGGCCTTGTGACTTTGGTATAGGAAGGACGCTTCAGTTCCTAACATGGACAGAAGGGTTGCAAATGTTGATGGAATTGGCTGAAATGGCAAAATGGACTATTTTGATTAAAGAAAAGAATATTATAATTACTTTTCTTTCTACATGGAGACCGCTTCTGAACTTCATGCTTGAAGTGGACGAGAGTTAAGCTTTGATTTTGGGTTTTAACGATTAGATTGGTAGATATATTCTCATCGTGCCCAGAAAGGAATATCTGCCTCTACCTAGGATCGAACCCACAGCCTCCTGGACACTAAGAGAATGGTTGTAAATTGAGAACTACCTGTTTGTCCCAAGAAGCAGACAAACAGCCACATCAATGTTCTCCAAAGGGTTCCTACCCAATGTGCTGGGCGGAAAGGCCCATAATTCTTACTCTGCTGGGAATCGTGGCAGTTGTAAATTAGCACGCCAATAGGGCATTGGATCGGGGAAATATTTGTGCCAACTATGTCCACAGGAAAGGAACCTATACAAAAAGCAGCGGGCCAAACCTTAAAATCCCTCGCATTTTGGTTCAAGAATGTCAACTCACTTTGTATCCGTTTTCTTTGGCAAAATGCAAGACCATGGATCTTCGCTCGCGGGTCGTGTTGGTGGCGTCAAAAACCTGGGGAGGGAAGAAAAATTTTTAAAAGATGTCGGACGGCTCTTTTTTGTCCGTTGGTTTCCAAGAAAAAGGAGACAAACTTTTCCAGAATCCCAACCATCTTCACATGAAGATGAGCAGAGCCAAACCACAATGTTCTCCGTAACTGTACCGTTCCTTGTCAGTTGCTTTCCATAAGTGGAAACAATTCCTTCAGCATGGACACGGGGTGGGTGGGTGAAATAATTAGGGTTTTGTTTGTTTATTTAAAATGGGACACATCTTTAAGTTCCACAGGACAATGTTGATCTCTTCTCCTCTTCAAAAAAAAAAAAAAATCCAGACTAATGGCCATAAATTTGGGGCCATCACAGATTTGAGAGGTCCTTGGTGCTCCCCAAGATGGGTTATTTTCTTGCACATTTCATTCATCCAAACTAAGTAATGAGCACTGATGATGTTACTTAGTTGGGTTAGGAAGAATCTGCACGAAAACAACCAAACTCAAGACACTATGAAGGACCCTTCATGTCAACCCTGAATCTATCTACAGATATAAAAAAGCGAAATACCCCTCACTCATCATCACAAAATCTCCAGGACTGTAAATCCTACAAACTTGAAATTGGGCATGTACGTTCCTCTTGGTTTCTAGGTGCTCACTAAGATTTTTCAAAATGGCCATCAGAGTATTTAGAGTATTTCCTATATTATTATTAACATTCTCTGATGCTAGGGAGTTCTACTCCCACTCCCCGCCTGAAAAGAAACCTGTTCCAAATGCAAAACACAAGCAGAGGAGAGGAGTTTCAGTTTCAGAGTAGCAGCCAGCTTTAGTACAGAACAGTTGAGCTAAGCCACGCCCAGACTCCTTGCTGTCTCCTTCTTGCTTACACAGCAAATATTGTTTCAGTTTCCAAACAGCCCTCAACGCTTCTCACACACTGACAGGACGCTAGCCAGATGAATACCGATGGATGCTCTTTCTTTTCCTTCTTTTCCTCCCCCAAAACTAAGCCCGACCACATAGTTTTGTAGCGAAGCACGGGTATCGATCTAGTTGGAAATATTCTCCTGTATTGGAATCATAAGCTCGGACTCGGAGATCTTTAGGGATTCCTGCACATTTAAAAAACCGCGGGGTAGAGACCTGGAGGAGGTTCATTAAAACGATTTAAATCAGACCAGGTTGGCTCTCCCAAACAGAGACACCTTTCGCAAGACGTCTTCTCCAAGGCGCTTCAAGGAATGTCACTTACTGCAATCTGTCCACCTTCTTCCGAGAGGTAGAGCTTGACGTCTCTCAAGGCGCTTAAGGCACACTGTCTGTAAGGAAAGCGCAAAAAATGAAAGCCTGTTTAGATCACCCAAGAGTTTAGTAGCAGCCCTCAGGCTATTCAGTAAGGCTGCCCAATTGGACCTGTAAAAATTCAGAGGACTGCAAGATGGCCACATGGAGACCACCAGGTAGGAGTGGATTCTATCAGGTTGGACCAGGTTCAGGCGAAATGGATGTTAAAGTTACAGCTGGTTCGCCGAACTGATACTTCAACCAACCGGCTGACCCCATACCTCCTGCCCTGCTCCACTTTCCAGGAGCCTCCATGCGACCCATTGTCCGGAAACCGGCCTTTTTCTGGTTTCCGGAGGGCCTCCAAAGCCTGGGAGAGGCCATTTTCACCCTCCCAGAGGGCCTGGGGAAAGCCTCCGGATCCTTGGGAGGGCAAAAAATGGCCCTTCCGAAAAAAAACCAGAACTCGCAAAATGGGCCTGCTTCCGGCTTCCGACGGGCCTCCAGAGGCCAGGGAGGCTGTTTTTGCCCTCCACGAGGCCTGGGGAAGGCTTTGGGGGGGGGGGGTGAAAATGTCCTCCCCACCTTTTGGTGGGACTCTGGAGGCCCATCAAAAGCCGGAAACAGAAAGTTCCGGTAGGTCCCACCCGGTGGGACTTTTGAAGACCAGGTTCTTGAGATCTTTGGACGGTCCTCTGGGAACAACCTCATTTTTTTCCTCCCCAGCTCAGATGAGGTAATTTTGGATGCAGTCCCCTCACCAGAGGTATTGCCCATTCACCGGTTTCTCTCTAGGTAACGTATCACTTTCTGCCAGAAAGGTGCTTAGTGTAGAAAAATGAGATACTCTACTTCTAGCTTCGGGAAGAACAAAATAATAATATTTTAAAACATCAAAAATGAGACTTTCACATATTTTTCCAGAACTGCTGCTCAAACAAGGCAGGGACAGATAGTCCTCGTCTTACAACCACAAATGGAGCCCAAAATTTATGTTGCTAAATGAGACAATTAAATGACTTGTCACTGCAGTTGTTAAGTTAGTAACCTGGTTGTTAAGTGAATCTGGTTTCCCCATTGATTGTGCTTGTCAGAAGGTCGCAAAAGGGGATCGCGCATGACCCCGGGACATGGCGACCGTCATAAATACGAACCAGTTGCCAAGCGTCGGAATTTGGATCAGGTGACCGACCAAGAGGATGCTGCAACGGCCGTAAGTGTGAAAAACGGCCGTTAAGACATGCTTTTCCGTGCCGTTGTAACTTCAAACGGCCGCTAGAATGAATGGTTGTAAGTTCAGGACTATCTGTCGAGGTTTGTGCATGTAGAGCTTCAGCCATAACCCTGAGGACTAGCACCTTCATTGGTACATGGGTGGAAAGCTCACCCGCATATAGCAATTGCAGTCTGGATTTTGGAAATTGGTGTTAGCAATTAAAAAAAATAACCTCTTTATCACGCCGCTGAGGTTGCTGGCTGATTGTCTGACTTCTGCAAAGAAATTGTTTTTTTCTTTGCCCAGCTAAGGAAAATATTTTAGGCCGTGGGGCTGCATGGAATCTGCTGCCGGCTTGTATTTCACAAAACCTGCGTTTGGATGCCACCCCAGCTCCTTAGGAGAAGGAGGCAATTGTGTCCTCTTGTTCAAACACTCAACAAAGGACAATGTCCCCATTTACAAATTTAAGAATAAAGACTGCAGATTTTCAGAACGAGAACCGCTCTCTCAAAGTACTGAAAAAGCAGGAAGATTAAAGACTTTCCCATAATGGCCTTTTTTCACATTGTGGGAAAAGGTCTACCCACGCTACAGGTAATCCTCGCTTAGTGTCACAGTTCAAAAAGTTACGACCATCCTGGAAAAAGGGACTTATCATTTGGGTCCAAAGTTCCAGTGGTTGGGTCACCTGCCCTTCCCATCCACCCCGCAGTCACATGATCGCATTTTGGGCTTTTGGCAATAAAGCCACATTAGCAGCATCCCGTGGTGATACGATCGTGTTTTAACAATAGTTTTGCCCCCAAATGGGGACTTCTGGCTTTCACCAAAACCCTGCCATAGCAAGCAATGGGTTGGCTTCAGGACCACTGTGTGTGCTTTATGATTGACATGTTCACTTTATGGCCGCAGCAAAAAAGAACGTAAAATTATGATGGGCAGGCTCCATAACTGACGGACTACCTAAATTTTCTTTTCCCAACTTCATAACCTTGATGTTTCCTGGTGGCCTCACATTTAAATCTAGTCTGTTAAGCTTTTCAGTGGTTTTCTGCAGGCAGGAAGGAAGGAAGGAAGGAAGGAAAGAAAAAGGAAGGAAGGGGGGGAGGAAAGAAAGAGAGAGAGAGAGAGAAAGAGAGAGAGAGAAAAGAAGGGGAAAGAGGGAAGGAAGGAAAAAAATATAAAAGGGAAAGGAAAGAAGGAAGGAAAGAAAGAGAGAAAAGAAAGGAAGGAAGGAAAAAAAGAAGGAAAGAAAAAAGAAAGAGAAAAGGGAAGGGAAGGAAAGAAGAAAGGGAAAAGAAAGGAAGGAATGAAGGAAAAAAAAGAAGGAAAAGAGAGAGAGAAAAAAGAAAGGGAAGAAAGGAGAAAGAGAAAAGAAAGGGAAGGAAAGGAAAGAAGAAAGGGAAAAGGAAGGAAGGAAGGAAAAAAGGAAAGAGAGAGAGAAAAGAAAGGGAAGGAAGGAAGGAAAAAAGAAATAAGGAAGGAGAGAGAGAAAGAAAGAAAGAAAGGAAGGAAGGAAGGAGAGAGAAAGAAAGGAAGAAAGAAAGGAAGGAAGGAAGGAAGGAAGGAAGGAAGGAAGGAAGGAAGGAAGGAAGGAAGGAAGGAAGCTCAAGGGAATTTGAGACTTACTTGCGGACTTTCATGGCTTCCTCATTGTCAGGGCGGAAGAAGTTGTAAGAGCTGTAATGTTTCACAACCTCACGCCGATACTCGCCGACGTTGAACACTGCAAAGCGGACAAAGACATCAATCAGGCTTCTTGTCAGATACATTGTGTTTTTTTGGTTTTATTTTTAACTTTCTGGGCACTCTTCAGAATTCCTGGCAGTTCTCCAATCCAGATGTGAACCTGCCCGGAGGATCCAGAGACCGGCCAAGGCCCACTGGATGCTGCGGCCAAGCTGGCCAGGCTCATGATATACACATCCGTAGGATCCATTCTTCGATATTAAGGGCACCCCCACTTCAATAACTGTTCCATACATATACAGGTAGTCCCCGACTTGCAACCGTTCCGTTTAGACTGTTCAAAGCTGCAACGGAACTGAAAAAAGTCCTTTATGACCATTTTTTCACACTTACGACCGCTGCAGCATCCCCACAGTTACATAATGATCAAAATTTGGATGCTTGGGAACTGACTCACATTTATGACGGTTGCAGCGTCCCCACGTTAGCAACCTCCTGACAAGCAAAATCGATGGGGAAGCCAGATTCACTTAACAACCATGTTACTAAGCTAATAATAGCAATGATTCGCTGAACATTGGTGGCGAGAAAGGTCGTAAAAGGAAGCAGAACTCCACGATTGTCTCGCTTAAGAATGGAAATGTCGGTCATAACTCGAAGACTACCTATATCCCCTCAGGTTGAAAGCCTCAAACCTGAGGCTTTTTAAAATTTATTTTTAAATTTTAATTATAAGAATACAACACAATACATCCTTGTTATACATATATACATTTTACTTCATCGTTTATAATATCCTTATTTAATATATTAATTACTAATTAATATAATCATAACTACTAATATTTCAACATTGTCTTCTGCTATATAACCATTGATAAAATTTATTCCATGTTTTATAGTATTTAGACTCTCCTTTGTTTTTTATTTCTAACATTAAGCTATCTGATTTGGCACATGCTGTAATTTTTCTTATTATTTCTGTTTCTGGAGGTATGATTTCATTTTTTCCAGTATTGTGCATATAATATTCTAGCCACCATCAATACATGGGCTATTAAATACATTATTTCCTTCGCAAGCATTTTGATTTCACACCACCCATTAAAAACAACAACAACGATTCGCCTCAGAGCTCACCTTTCGTCGGCACGCCAATCCAGTTGAGGTAGCGGGTGAGTTTTTTGGAAATGTAGGTTTTCCCGCGAGCCGGCAATCCAACCATCACGATTACGGTGGGGGAATTGGTGAGCTGTGGACCGCATACTGCAGGGGGGAAGGAAGGAAGGAAGGAAGGAAGGAAGGAAGGAAGGAAGGAGAGTTAAAATTAATGTCGAATATATATATGCTTTATAAACCATAATTCATGGCTTGTAATAAATTCTCTTGCAGACTTAACAAACCTGGCCTATAGGGAAGATGAGCAAGAAACAGTGTGAAAAGGAGCGACATGAATGAGCGTGGCCGCATCTAAAGCATAGTTTAAAAGCATTTACTATTCTTGAATCAACACTATAAATATTGTTGGATTAGTGTAATAAATAACACAAAAAGTGCACGGAATGGAACCCCGTTGTTTCCATGGGAATCAAAGGCTTCACTACTAAGAATCAGTGAATAATTTATCAGTGGCAAAACAATAGTGAAGAGTGGTTATTTATATCAAGATTTTCTCCTTAGCACTTTAAATAATTTCAAGACAAGGTATATACCCATTTAGTGCCAGTCTCTGAGATAAGGTCACTTCCATTTAGCAAGAAACCTGCTACAGCCAGTAGGAAATTTGCCTGGAATTTGACTAAAACCTGAATATGTTATGTTTTAAACTCTCTGGACTTTTGTTCCTTTCAAAATGCAGCTATTTTACAAACCAGCAGTCATGCTAAGCAAACAAGCAGCTTTATTTGGGAGCAAATCCTTTTCTAACAGGGTTGGGAAGAAAAAAACTGAAAGCATCCAAACCGCCGGTTTTACAGGAAGCATCTCTGATCTTTGTATCAAATGTAATTAAAAAAAAAAAAACCTATGTGAAATGTATTTTGTCCTCCCTAGATTATGAAGTTCAGATACCTTTTCACAGGAATGGGCTAACGGAGTAGATTAAACACCCTAAAAGTTTACACCCTACAAATGAGACCAAGAGAAAAAAAATATCAAAATTTGAGAAATCGCGAATCTATCTATCTATCTATCTATCTATCTATCTATCTATATATATATATATTGAAGGCATTCTTGCAATTGCTCAACTCAGACTCAGGAAGACAGTGGGATGTATCTATGCATTAGAAAAAGGGAAAAAGAGAGATCCTGAGGCTTTAAATATTATTTAAATAATTTTGAAGGCATTCTTGCAATTGCTCAACTCAGACTCAGGAAGACAGCGGGATGTATCTATGCATTAGAAAAAGAGAAAGAGAGATCCTGAGGCTTTAAATATTATTTAAATAATTTTGAAGGCATTCTTGCAATTGCTCAACTCAGACTCAGGAAGACAGAGGGCTGTATCTTTGCATTTAGAAACCGTGCTGAGCTTTCGGCCCAGCCCAACCCTGCGTTCAGGGAATGCGTGCAGAGAGTCACGCTGCCACTTTCCTCCAACTCCATCCTCAGCCAGCCCTAATTGTAGAGCTCCAGAGATTTTACGTGGTGGACGTGCCATATGGCAGAAAACAAATGGATCGCCCTTAGGAATCCTAGCTGAAGCATCACTTTGCAAGCCGGGCCCACCTCTTCCCAGGAGGGGGGAGGAGTCAGAGTGTTAGGAGGTGGCAGCAAAATAAGCTCACACTCCAAAGGCATCTTCGGGGTGCTTGGAAAAAGAGAGAAGCCAGGGAGCACCGCCCCATTGTGGGATTTCCATGCAATTTGCATCGGAGATGCACACAAACTGGCACGCACACCAAGGCAGCTATCTGCATCCAAGGTAGCTATTTGCAGCTTCCCCCCTCGCCTTTTATTTAAAGCAGGAGTAGAATTCGCTTAGCTGGCTCGGTTGAATTGGTTCAGAAGAATCAAACCCAGAGAACTGAAGTACACAAAGCAGCATCCTTGGAAGGATGATTTAAACACAAAAGGAAGCATTTCCTTTGTGATTAAGCCCCAGGGCTAAGGGTCTGAGACAGGCCCAATTTGCAGAAAGATTGGTGAGATTGAGCTGGAGGCTATAGATTTACAAAACCCTGAAAAGAGAAAGGACAAAATTTTGCATTCAAACAAAAATACAGCACTTCTACAAGGGACCCAATATTTTTAAACAACTTGCTTTTGTTGGTGGTTCTGAATGCCTATGAATGTGATGAAAGAGTCTTCTTTTAAAATAATGTCTACAATTTTCAGCTCTTCCACTTTGCTTCTGTTCTCAGAGGGTTTTTTTCTGTACCACTTATAAAACTTTAGAACTGTTTAATTCTTTATTGGCCAAGTGTGATTGGACACTTTGTCTTGGTGCCTATGCTTTCAGTGTACATAAAGGAAAAGATACATTCATCAAGAATCATCAGGTACAGCACTTAATAATAGTCATAGGGTACAATAAGCAATCAAATCATACTAGGAAACAGTCAATAAAAATCATTAGGATACAAGCAACAAGTTACAGTCGTAAGTGGGAGGAGATGGGGGAAAAGGAAGGATGGGAGGATTAATAGTAATGCAGACTTAGTAAATAGTTTGACAGAGTTGAGGGAGTATATCTGAGAAGCTAAACAGAGAAACTATCTGAGCAGCTCAAGGCAATTTTCGTCAAAAACTAGGAGGAGGAGGAGGAGGAGAAGGAGAAGGGGAGAAGGAGAAGAAGAAGAAGAAGAAGAAGAAGAAGAAGAAGAAGAAGAAGAAG
>NW_020769482.1:102781-114702 GCF_900518735.1 Pseudonaja textilis | reverse complement strand
TATCTATCTATCTATCTATCTATCTATCTATCTATCTATCTATCTATTCTATCTTTCTCCCTCCCTCCCTCTCTATTCTATCTATCTTTGTCTCTATTTATTCTACCTCTCTTCATCTATTCCAGGGGTCTTCAAACTTGAAGACTTGTGGACTTCAACTCCCAGAATTCTTCCTCCAGCCATGTTATCTCAGGAATTCTGGGAGTTGAAGTCCACAAGCCTGAAACTTGCCAAGTTTGAAGGCCCTTGGCATAGACAATGGCGTTTTGGCTAGTATCTAATTTTATGCCATGAATAGCCAGGTTCACAGAGAATGTTATACAAATAGTCCTTGACTTACAATCATTTGTTTAGTGACCAATGCTACAACAGCAATGGAAAAAAAACCCACTGAGTTATGACCATTTTTCACATCATGACCATTGCAGCATCCCTTTATTTATGATGATTGGGTCCTGGGGGTCATGTGATCACTTTTGATGACCTTTCAACCAGCAAAATCCATGGGGAAACCAGATTCACTTAATAAACCTGTGAATAATTTTTGGCAAGAAAGGCTGCAAAACAGGAGAAAATTCACTTAACTGGCTTGCTTGGCAATGGAAATTTGGGATTCTCTTGTGGTCATAAGTAGAGGACTACCTGTCCTATAATAACTTGGCAAACTGCGTGAACACAGCCATCGTAGTTTGCAGGCCCACCTTATGGCCTGGTGGTGCATTGTGAGAACCTGACCAGCAGTAGCTCATTCAACAAGCTACTTGTAAACAAATTGGAATGTCACATCATGTGAGCCTGTAAAATATCTCCCTCCCCAATATTAGTGTTTTCTAGGAAATAAGAACACTGGATTCAGGAAAAGGGATTTCTGTACAAACTATTTTGGATGGAACATAAATTTTGAGGGATTTTTGGCTCCCTCAAAACTCATCACTCTCCACAAAGACAGGAAAGAATGGGAAAAAAAAAAGTCTGAAAAAGCGAACAGGAGAAACGGGAGAAGAGAGAAAAACAAGACTATTTATTTTTCTCCTTTCCAAAGGGAAGTAAACTTTCTAGTTTCAAGAAACTAGAAGAAAAGGCCCGTAAGTTTCAAATCAAAAATGAAGGAAATAGTTTTGGAAAGTTACCCTGAAGAAAAATGGCAAGAGAGAGAGAGAAAAAACAACAACACATTTTTGGTACTGAAATGCAGGCTGCTTCTGGAAAATTATCAGCGCTGCCGATGGCTGCCCCCCAAGGGCTTTCAAGAAACCTGGTGCAACTTTTACACCAGAGAAATTACAGGGTGGGAAATTTTCAAGAACTCCCAAGTGATGTCACCACCGTGGCTAGTGGGATCCTAAGACCGCCCAGAGAGGTCATTTAACTGTACGAGGAATGCCTGGAGCTAATTCCATGTGCATGAGGTGTTAGTCCAACCTTGCATCTCAAGATACTTGAAATTGTCCGTTTTTAGAGATTTTGGACTCAGCGTGGGCAGGGGCGATAGACAGGAGGCATGCAAGTCACCTGCCGTAGCTAGTGGTTTTCCAGGGTAACGTTTTGCACTGGGATTGCAAAACACAAGAGCCAGTTAGTGTAGCAGTTAAGGCATCGGGCTAGAAATTGGGAGATGGTGAGTTCTAGTCCTGCCTAAAGTCATGCAAACTGGCTGGTTGACATTGGGCCAATCACTAGGAGGTGGTGAGTTCTAGTCCCTCCTTAGGCATGAAAGCCAGTTGGTTGACATTGGGCCAATCACCAGGAGGGGGTGAGTTCTAGTCCCGCCTTAGGTATCAAAGTCAGCTGGCTGACATTGGGCCAATCACCAGGAGATGGTGAGTTGTAGTCCCTCCTTAGGCATGAAAGCCAGTTGGTTGACATTGGACCAATCACCAGGAGGCAGTGAGTTCTAGTCCCTCCTTAGGCATGAAAGTCAGCTGGCTGACACTGGGCCAATCACCAGGAGATGGTGAGTTCTGGTCCTGCCTTAGGCATCCAAGCCAGTTGGTTGAGGATGGGCCAATCACCAGGAGATGGTGAGTTCTAGTCCAGGCATAGGCATGAAAGCCAGGTGGGTGACATAAGATTCATTCAATGGCAAACCACTTCCAAAAATCTGAACAGATTTGTCCATGACTGCATGGGTAAATGGATGGAAGGAAGGAAGGGATTATTTAATAGCAGTGCTTTCCTATCATAGTGGTGTGGAAAGGGAACTTCACGAGGACAGTGGTGTCACCCAAGCAGGAAAAGCCCAAAGGGAACATCAAGCCAGCCATAAAACAAACTTGCATAGGTAAAGGAATCAAATAAAAGGTATTAAAGAAGCCCCTTAGACAAAAGCCCAAATAATTAAGAAAACTAAGGAAACAAGAAAACCCTTACAAACACAAGACATGCCAAATCAGCAAAACAAACAGACAAAAGACACAAAATATATTGCAAAGGAGACAGACAGAAGATTGCCACAAAACAAATATAAGAAACCATTAAACTAAAAGAGAATAGGACGAAACCGATAATCCAATCAAACCACCCTGCAAAGTTTGCCTTCCGCACCCCGCGGAGTTTACCCTCCGGCAGAAATGAAGACAACCCCTGACAGGATTTAAAACATTAAGAAATACAAACACAAGCACTCACACACAAAAGGAGAAAAGGTATAAAAAATCAGGGACTTATCATACAAAGCTAGCTAGACTTCTTGCTATCTCTCGCCTTCCTGAAAAATAAAAAGATCCAGCTTTCAAGGAGTTGTCCGTATCCTTGCGCCGGAGCTCTCCCAGCGGGAAAATTGAATCCTCAGAAGAAAGGCATTTTGACAGCCTTTCAACAGTGGCTACTAAGACATACACCTTAGCTGGGCCCTCAGGTGCTTTGGGTCCTTCCCGCGTCTTTCCCCCAACCTTTTAACCTAAATATGGGCACCAATCCAACTGCTGATTTAAAATCTCCCATCATGCCTCCCAGTATCTGATCACCCTAGAGCATTCTGGGAAATAAAAAAAAATGGTGAATAGAAAATGGCAGAACTCCACATGCAAATCTTAAATATTTACCATTCTCTCAGACACCAAATATGGCTGAGAAGACAAAAACTTGCCCCAAATCAGAAAGTTCGCCCTGTTTTTCACCAGAACAAAGTCTTATAGCAGTTGGATAAACCATAACTTCATCTTGCACAATTGACTTGATGGGAGGATTACAACAGACTGCTCGGATTGCAGTCTAAAATAATTTCTTGGCTGCAAAGACCAATCTCAGCTTCCTATCTGAAAAAAAAAAAAACCCCGCAGTGTGTATGTTGATGGCTCTGTAGCAAGTATCTAAAGAGCAACAGGACTCACAACAATTTGTCAGGGGAAAAAAATCCAGCTGTACATGTCGCATAGCCTGAAGTCCAAGGATTGCGACATGCTGTGTATACTAATACTAATACTGTAGTGGGGAAAACGTCTTGTACCCTTTTTCATTTAAAGAACATACAAAATAGTGAACTTGGAAGGAATAGAAATAGAAATAGTAGAGTAGAGTAGAGTAGAAAAGAATACAACCAGAAATGAATAGAACAGAACAGAATAGAGTAGAATAGGAGTTGGAAGGGACCTTGGAGGTCTTCTAGTCCAACCCCCTGCCTAGGCAGGAATCCCTACACCACTTCAGACAAATGGTTATCCAATCTCTTCTTAATGTTTGAGCATCCACAAATTCTGGGGACAAGTAATTCCACTGATTAATTGTTTTCACTGTCAGGAAATTCCTCCTTGGTTCTAAGTTGCTTCTCTCCTTGATTAGTTTCCATCCATTGTTTCTTGTCCTGCTTTCAGGTGCTTTGGAGAAGAGCTTGACTCCCTCTTCTTTGGGGCAGACCCTGAGATATTGGAGCACTGCTATCATGTCTCCCCTAGTCCTTTTCATTAAACCAGCCATATCAGATTCCTGCAACTGTTGTTCGTATGTTTTAGCCCCCAGTCCTCTAAATCTCTTTGTTGCTCTTCTCTGCACTCTTTCTAGAGTCTCAACATCTTTTTTATATCGTGGCGACCAAAACTGGATGCAGAATTCCAAGTGCGGCCTTACTACCAAGGCCTTATAAAGTGGTACTAACACTTCACGTGATCTTGATTCTATCCCTCTGTTAACGCGGCCTAGGACTTGCTTTCCGGCTTACTGCTTCCTTTCTGCAGAATTTCTTCTGGTGTAGTCAGACTACCGGCTCTGAGTGAAAGCACCCCATCAGTTAAACCCTTAAGATGGAACAAGCCAACAAAAGAAGAAAGGTTTACGCTATCAGCTGCTCTCCCCTGTGGCTGTGGCATGTTCCTCACGTTCCCTCCAGCCTGCTTGCCATTCACCTCAGGTTGCAAAGACACACAGACAGCCATCAGCGCACAGGCGGCCGTTCTCGGTCTAATCACCATGCAACCATGTGTTCCTCTTGTGCACGGAAGCGGCCTTCGGCTGGGAGTAGCAGACATTCCTTGGCAAGGTGTCCAGAAACCTCTTATGACTCACCCAGCGTAGCTCGAAATAAACTGATTTTGCTGAAGCATCAACATGTTAAGCTGCTTCAGCCAAGCAGGAGATCATGCAATGGCTCTGGGGTGAAAAGGTGCAAATTAGAAAAACAAACAGGGACGACTGAACCCACCTAGAGGAGAGATGGGCTTGTCCTCTGTTTATTTCTGCTCCCCCCCCCAAAAAGGCAGTTTCAACCTTGCCGCTGCTATCCTTACTTTTTTTGCAAAACATCTCTTTCCCAAAAATCTTTTTTCAATGGTGAAAAAAGTCAGGTTCTACATTTAGGCAAAAAAAATCAAATGCACAGGTACAGTATAGGTGGCACGTTGCTCAATAGTAGTAACTGTGAAAGGGATCTCGGAGTCCTAGTGGACAACCATTTAAATGTAAGCCAGCGAGTGTGCAGCAGCTGCCAAAAAAGCCAACACAGTTCTAGGCTGCATCAACAGAGGGATAGAATCAAGATCACGTGAAGTGTTCATAAGACCGCTTTATAAGGCCTTGTTAATGCCACACTTGGAACCCTGCATCCAGTTTTGGTTGCCATGATGTAAAAAAAGATGTTGAGACTCTAGAAAGAGTGCAGAGAAGAGCAACCAAGATGATTAGGGGACTCTAGGCTAAAACATACAAAGAACAGTTGCAGGAACTGGGTATGTCTAGTCTAATGAAAAGAAGAACTAGGGGAGACATGATAGCAGTGCTCCAATATCTCAGGGTCTGCCCCAAAGAAGAGGGAGTCAAGCTATTCTCCAAAGCACCTGAAGGCAGGACAAGAAGCAATGGATGGAAACTCATCAAGAAGAGAAGCAACTTAGAACTAAGGAGAAATTCCCTGACAGTGAGAACAATTAATCAGAGGAACAACTTGCCTCCAGAAGTTGTGAATGCTCCAACACTGGAAGTTGTTTAAAAGATGTTGGATAACCATTTGTCTGAACTGGTGTAGAGTTTCTGCCTAAGCAGGGGGTTGGACTAGAAGACCTCCAAGATCCCTTCCAACTCTGTAATTCTATTACTTCTAAATTCCCATTTTTCTTAACATTTGTGTCTGGGTAAAAGATCTTCCTGTGCCTAACCATAACCCAAATTACTAGGCCCATAGATTACTACCCTTTTCTACACTTAGGGACGAATGACACACAAAAAAGGACTTGAAAATAATACTGAGTGATTACGAGCAGCTAGGCAAGCAAGTCAAGGTCTTAGGTGCACAAGTAGCTTTTTCTTTTTTTCTTTTTAATATTTTCTTTTTTAAAAAAATAAAAATACAAATCTCTATTCCCATTAACAGGATTTGTGTCGTTATTAATACATACACCGCCCTTTATACCTAAACATCAACTCTTATTTCCATCCTCCACCCATTTGTACCACCTATCCTTGCCTCTTAATTCCACTGTGAATTTTTCTAGCTCTGCACAATCCATTATTTTTTGTGTCAAGTCTTCTTCAGATGATATCTTTTCTTTGTTCCATCCCTGTGTGAAGGCTATTCTCGCTCCCGTTATGATATGTATAATGATGCATCGGATGACCTTGCTCAATTTTCCCTTAATTATTCCTAATAAAAATATTTCTGGTTCAAGTTTTAATTTGGGTTCTGTAATTTCTAATAACCATCTTTGTACCCTCACCCAATATTTTTTAACTTCTGGACACTGTCGTCACATATGGAAGAATGTTCCTTCTTTATATTTACACTTCCAACATTCTGCTTTTGTGTTTGGATACATTTTGGCCAGTCTTGCTGGGGCTAAGTGCCATCTACAAAACATTTTGTATTGATTTTCTTTAAATGCTGTTGACAATGCCAATTTACAGTTATCAGTCCACATGCACAAGTAGCTTTTTCATCTGTACTACCAACGAAAGGACAGCATCCAGGAAGATAACGAGGAATTCTAGAAGTGAACCAGAAGGGACTTTGTAGTCCAAACCCTGCCCAACCAGGAGACCTTACACCATTACTGACAAATGGCAGTCCAATCTTTTCTTGAAAGCCTCAGGGATGAATCTCCCACAACTTCTTAAGGCAAAATGTTCCATGGGTTGATTGTTCTCACCGTCAGAAAGTTTCTCCTTATTTCCAAGTTAAATCTCTCCTTGTTCAGTTTCCATCCAGTATTCCTTGTCTGGCCTTCAGCTGCTTTGGAGAATAGCTTGATCCCTTTCTCCTCTCTGTGGCAGCCCCTCAAATATTGGAAGACTGCTCTCCTGTCTCCCCTGGTCCTTCTCTTCACTAGACTAGCCAAGCCCAGTTCCTGCAACCGTTCATTGTATGTTTTAGCCTCCAGTCCCCTAATCATCCTGGTTGCTCTTCTCTGCACTTTTACTAGAGTCTCAACATCTTTTTTATAGTGTGGTGACCAAAACTGGATGCAGTACTCTAGGTGTGGTCTTACTAAGGCTTTATAGAGTGGTATTAGTACCTCCCTTGATCTTGATTGTATCCCTCTGTTAATGCAATTTAGGATTGCATTGGCTTTTTCGGCTGCCACTGCACACTGCTGGCTCATATTTAGCTGGTTGTCCACTAAGACTCCACAATATAAGGGAGCAGAGACCAAAAGCACCAACACCCCGGGAAGGTTTTTTTTGTCACTGTGAAGTGACACCTCTGGGAGAAAAAAGTATATATACAAAGAGAGGGAGTTTAGGGCCCATCTGAAAGGCGTTGATTAGTGGCCTGGAAGCTAAAACATATGAAGAACTATTGCAGAAGTTGGTTATAGTCTAGTAGTGAAAAAAAGGACTAGGGAAGACATGATAGCAGCCTTCTAATATTTGAGGGGCTAACACAAAGAATGCGGGGGGGGTGTCAATTTATTTTCCAAAGCAGCTGAAGGCAGGACAAGAAGCCATGGATGGAAACTCATCAAGGAGAGAAGCAACCCAGAACTAAGGAGGAATTTCCTGACAGTTAGAACAATTAATCAGCAAAAATTGCCACCAGAAATCGTGGGCGCTCCCTCACTGGAAGTTTTTAAGAAGAGACTGGACAGTCAATTGTCTGAGATGGTATAAAGTCTCCTGCTTGTGGAGGGGGCTGGACTAGAGGACCTCCGAGGCCCTTCCAACTCTCTTATTCTGCGAGATCAGCGAGAAGGAGCTGAACCATCTTCTGCTGTCCCCCAGTTCTGCCCCCAGGTCACAAGTTCATTCCATTAGTTCATTTCCTCAAAGGGAACTTCCCCCCCAATGAGTCTTACTCCGCAAGAGGTTGTTGCTCAGAGCTTCTACTGCCCGTTAACTGTGTCACTTAAGGTAAAATGATGCAATGGAAGAGAAAAGCAGCTTCATTTTGAAGTGCACGTCCCACGGGAAAGGATCACTCTGGACTTTAGGCAGGGAGAAATCAAGGGAGTGCACAGAGTTAAGCTGACTCAGGGTTTCTCAGTCTTGGCATGCTTTAAGATGGGTGCGCGTCAACTCCAAGAATTCCCCAGCCGGCGTGCTTTAAGACTCTGGACTTCAACTCCCAGAATTCCCCAGCTAGCATGCTTTAAGACGGGTGGAATTCAGTCCTCAGAATTCCTCAGGCAGCGTGCTTTAAGATGGATGGGCTTCAGCTCCCAGAATTCCCGCAGCTGGGACGCTTTAAGATGGGTGGACTTCAACTCCCAGAATTCCCCAGCTGGCATGCTTTAAGATGGGTGGACTTCAATTCCCAGAATTCCCCAGCTGGCATGCTTTAAGATGGGTGGACTTCAATTCCCAGAATTCCCCAGCTGGGACACTTTAAGATGGGTGGACTTCAGCTCCCAGAATTTCTCAAGCAGCCTGCTTTAAGAAGGGTGGAATTCAATTCCCAGAATTCCTCAGGCAGCGTGCTTTAAGACAAGGGTTTTCAAACTTGGCAAGTTTAAGACTTGTGGACTTCAACTCCCAGAATTCCTGAGCTAACATGACTGGAGGAGAAATTCTGGGAGTTGAAGTCCACAAGCCTCAAAGCTGTCAAGTTTAAAGACCCCTGCTTTAAGATTTGGGCTTCAATTCCCAGAACTCCTCAGGCAGCATGCTTTAAGGTGGGTGGACTTCAGCTCGTAAGTCTGAAAAATAGTCACCGATCACCTTTTTTCAATGTTGTCGTAACTTTGAATGGTCACTAAATGAACTGTTGTAAGTCGAGGACTACTTGTTAGTGAACAAATGCACTTTTCTTTTTGTCTGCCGCTTTGTAGCTCTGTTCACACAATTTGCTAAAAGCTCACACCTGTGTTAACCACGCAGAACTCCAACCAAGATGATGAGGGGACTGGAGGCTAAAACATATGATGAACGGTTGCAGGAACTGGGCCTGGCTAGTCTAGTGAAGAGAAGGACCAGGGGAAACAGGATAGCAGCATTACAATATTTGAGGGGCTGCCACAGAGAGAAGGAAGGGGTCAAGCTATTCTCCAAAGCAAGCCAGACAAGGAAGAGTGGATGAAAACTAAACAAGGAGAGATTTAACCTGAAAATAAGGAGAAACTTTCTGACAGTGAGAACAATCAACCCATGGAACATTTTGCCTTAAGAAGTTGAGGGAGCTTCATCCCTGGAGGCTTTCAAGAAGAGACTGGGCTGCCATCTGTCAGAAATGGTGTAGGGTCTGCTTGGGCGGGGGTTGGACTAGATGACCTACTAAGTCCCTTCCAACTCATTAATATGTAAACTCTTGCATTTGCAGGAAATGGAGTTCTCCCCCAAACAGAAAGATGGTATGATGGCTTAATAGGATTAACACCGCATGACTTCACGTTAAGCCATGGTTGAATTCCCATTGCACGCTCAGCCACAAAAGAATCAATATCATTTTAGCTGAGTCCAGCAGGTTGTATGGATCCAGCTAGCTTGTGAGCCAATTATCACTGACCCATACTCTGAAATGCTTATTCTTTGCAGATTGGCATGAACCTTCAAGTTTCTAGGTTCTGTCATATCTCAAGACTTAAAATGGACACCTAACATCAAAAACGTCATCAAAAAAGCACAACAAAGAATGTTCTTCCTGCGCCAACTCAGAAAGCTCAAAGTGCCCAAGGAGCTGCTGATCCAGTTCTACAGAAGAATGATTGAGTCTGTCATCTGCACCTCTATAACTGTCTGGGTTGATTCTGCAACCCAACAAGACAGACACAGACTTCAATAGATAATTAGAACTATAATCAAATAGTTCATGGATACCCAAAACAATAAGGAAGCTTCAATCCAAAAAGAAATCACTTTGGTGGAAAAACAAATCTGGTCACATTGCCAACTTCAAAAGCCGATACAAAAATTTATGCCACCAGATAAAAACTGAATGCACTAATTATCACATTAAACAAGAAGAAAACCTTCTACACACCAATTCCACCTGCGCTTTTTACAATTTTGTAAACAACAAACTAAAAGACTCAAGGTCCATCCCACCCCTGAAAGGACCTAATGGTAAAGACTGCAACGACAACACTATTAAAGCCTGCCTCTTTAACATATTATTTGGCTCAGTATTTGTAAACAGCAATGGATCATGCACAGTACTTCCTAGTTGAATCACAGACAACTACAATGATCTAATACATATTGATTTTACAGAAGACAATGTTGAAAAAGCACTACGCAATCTAAAACCATCCCTATCTATTGGACTGGACGGAATATGTGCCTACTTCTTGAAAAAGCTATCCATTGCCTTAGCTAAACCTCTAAGCATAATCTTCGAAAAATCTTTCAGGACCAGCTCCTTGCCGAAACTATGGTCACAAGCCACGGTCATCCCCATCTTTAAAAAAGGAGACCCCAGCCTAGTTGAAAATTACAGACCAATCTCTTTATGCTGTGTCACCTGTAAAGTCATGGAATCAATTATTAACCAATCCATCATCCTCCACTTAGAGACAAACAACCTACTCTCTAATAAACAACTTGGTTTTAGGAAAAAACTATCATGTAATCTGCAACTCTTACACTATAAAAACATATGGACTACACAACTTGATCAGGGCAAAGCAATAGACGCAATCTACATAGACGTCTGTAAAGCCTTTGATTCAGTGGTACACGACAAACTACTCCTAAAACTAAAATCTTAGGGTATCTCTAGACGCCTGCATAACTGGATAGAAGTATTCCTGTCAAACAGACAACAAAAGGTCAAAATTGGGAGCGTCATATCAAATTCTGTACCTGTCAACAGTGGTGTCCCCCAAGGCAGTGTTCTAGGACCAACTCTTTTCATACGCTACATAACCTCTGTGATCATATTAAGAGCAACTGCATTCTTTTAGCTGATGATGTAAATCTGTTCAATACTACAGACAATACTGCTACCCTTCAAAAAGACCTTGACTATATATCAGAATGGTCAAACAAATGGCAACTTCAAATCTCAACAAATAAATGCTCTGTCCTACATATTGGCAAAAAAAATCAGAAAATAAAATACAGGCTGAATAGTCAAGACCTTGTTGATGATCCAAACTCTGTCAAGGATCTTGGAGTACTCATCTCTAATGACCTAAGTGCTAGAGCCCACTGTAACTACATAGCCAAAAAGGCATTAAGAGTTGTTAACCTAATCCTACGTAGCTTTTTCTCTGGTAATATTACACTACTAACTACAGCATAGAAAACATTTGCTAGACCAATACTCAAATACAGCTCATCAGTCTGGAACCACATTACGTACCTGATATTAACACAATTGAAAAAGTCCAGAAACATTTCACAAGAAGAGTTCTCCACTCCTCTACTCATTGCAGAATACCTTATGCCACCAGACTTGAAACTCTAGACCTAGAAAACCTAGAACTACGCCGACTCCGGTCCAATCTAAGTATAGTATATAAAATCATACATTGCAATGTCCTACCTGCAAACAAATACTTCAGCTTCAACCATAACAACACAAGAGCAAACAATAGATACAAACTCAAGGTTAATCGCACCAAACTTGATTGCAGGAAATACGACTTCAGCAACAGAGAAGTCAATGGCTGGAATATTCTACCTGACTCTGTGGTTTTTTTTCCCAAACCCCAAAAACTTTAACCTTAGACTGTCTGCTATTGACCTCGCCCCTTTCTTAAAAGGTCTGTAGGGGGCGTGCATAAGCGCACTAACGTGCCTACCGTCCCTGTCCCTTTGTTTCTTTTATATATATTTTTTATTTTTCTTATATGTATCCATGTATTCATAACTATGTTTTTACTTATACCTATTATCTTGTAAGCAATTGACAAATAAAAATAAATAAAAATAAACGAACAACACACCAAGGCAGGGGTAGATAACTATGGGCCCTTTAAAACCTGTGGACTTCAACTCCCAGCATTCCTAGCCCCTTTATGTCCTGTGGACTTCAACTCCCACAATTCCTGACCCCTTTTACAACCTGTGGACTTCAACTCCCACAATTCCTTGACCCTTTATAACTCATGGACTTCAAC
>NW_020769482.1:80311-102771 GCF_900518735.1 Pseudonaja textilis | reverse complement strand
CTCCCACAATTCCTTGACCCTTTATAACTCATGGACTTCAACTCCCAGAATAACTAGCTCCTTTTACGACCTGTGGACTTTAACTCCCAGAATTCCTGAGCTAGCCGTAAAGGGCCCTAGCTGTCTATTCCTGCACTAGGCAAAATACACACACGCGCGCACACACATACACACAAGCTTCACACGTGCAATTGTAGCTTTCATGAAGCTGGGTTGTGTAAGTTGGCTTACAAAGGCACCGCTGTGTGATAATTCAACAACTCCATAGAGGTCTCGTTTCACCTCAGCAGGCAACCCAGATTTTTTTTTCTTCTTCAAAAAAGCAGACTATCAAACTGCACAGAACTCTTTGCATCTCAATCAGCGAGCAGAAGAATATGGGGGAAAAAAAGAAAAAGAAAAAAAAAACACCAGATTTTCATTTCCATGGCAAAGGGCTCTGGAGTTGGCAGGGTTGAGAAAAATACTCTCAGAAAAACGGAATGCAGGTTTCCAACAGGATCTGAACAAGGAAGCGCCCCAAAAGAATATGTTTTTGAGGAACAAAAGTCTTTGAGATGTCTGTCTGTCTGTCTATCTGTCTATCTATCTATCTATCTATCTATCTATCTATCTATCTATCTATCTATCTATCTATCTATCTATCTATCTATCTAATAAATCCAGCAACCTAAATGCGGGGTGAATCTTAAAGGGCGTTTTGTGGCTTTCTGATTTTGCTGTATGCATGTTAAAGAGGGAATCATTCTTCCTTAATTCCCGGACCTTCAGTTGATGGAATGCCTGAGATTTCAGCTGATTAATTAAAGCGGTAGCAATTTACATGTGAATAGAAGCCCTGGATCGACTCTGGAATCACATGATGGAGTCGTCTTTTTTTTTTTTCCTCACTCTAACTACTGAAAGATTTTCCAAGATGATCAGAAGTGGGTCAAGAGATGTGGACGCGAAGAGTTTAAAAGAAGTAAAACTCCCTTTTCGGTTTTTACCCAGGTAGTGTTTGACTTACAACCATTTGTTCAGTGAACGTTCAGTTACAAGGGCGCTGAAAAAAAGTGACGTATGACATTTTTCACTCTTACGATAGCTGCAGCATTCCTCATGGTCACGTGATCAAAATTCAGATGCTTGGCAACTGACTTCTCTTTATGACCATTGACTCATTGCAGAGTCAGTATCATTTTAGCCTAAGCCAGCAGGCTGCAGAAAAAACAACTACCGACCTGCCTTCCATCAAGGACCAATATATTGCATGAGTCAAAAAGAGGGCTGTGAAAATATTTACAAACCCCTCACATCCTGGACATAAACTGTTTCAACTCCTTCCCTCAAAACAACGCTTTAGAGCACTGCACACCAGAACAACTAGACACAAAAACAGTTTTTTCCCAAAGGCCGTCACTCTGCTAAACAAATAATTCCCTCAACGCTGTCCAACTATTTACAAAGTCTGCACTACTATTACTATTAATCTTCCCATCACTCCTTATCACCCATCCCCTCCCACTTGTGACTGTATGACTGTAACTTTGTCGCTTGTATCCTTACGATTTATATTGCCGGTTTCCTAGTATGACGTGATTGCTTATTGTACCCTATGACTAACATTAAGTGTTGTTCCTGATGATTCTTGACTCTTGACTAATATATACTGAGAGCATAGGCGCCAAAGACAAATTCCTTGTGTGTCCAATCACCCTTGGCCAATAAAAAGTTTCCCTTCTCTTCTCTATTCTATTCTGTTCTGTTCTGTTCTATTCTATTCTGTTTTATTGATCCAGGTAGCTTGTGAGCCAATGATCACTGACCCAAACTCTAAAATGCTTTTGCTTTTCAGATTGGTACCCTATCATATCTCAAGACATAAAATGGACACCTAACATCAATAATGTCATCAAAAAAGCACAACAAAGAATGTTCTTCCTGCGCCAACTCAGAAAGCTCAAACTGGCCAAGGAGTTGCTGATTCAGTTCTACAGAAGAATCATTGAGTCTGTCATCTTCACCTCTATAACTCTCTGGTTTGGATCTGCAGCCCAATAAGTCAGACACAGACTTCAATGGATAATTAAAATTGTAATCAAATAGACCATGGATACACGAACAACATACCAAGCAGACAATTATGGCCCCTTTACAGCCTGCGGACTTCAACTCCCACAATTCCTAGCCCCTTGACGATTCATGGACTTCAACTCCTAACATTCCTAGCATCCATTTGTAGCATCCTCTCAGTCACATGATCAAAATTCAGATGCTTGGCAACTGACTCATCTTTATGACCGTTGCATTGTCCCAGGGTCATGTGATCCCCTTTTGTGACCTTCTGACAAGCAAAGTCAACGGTCCCTTCCAACCATGTCATTCTCTGTTCTACGTTGAGCATCTTTGAAGTGAGGAAGATGATGTACTGCAGCTGCCAAAAAAGCCAACGCAACCCCAGGTTGCATCAACGGAGGGATAGAATCAAGATCACGTGACATGTTAATATCACTTTATAATGCCTTGATAAGGCCACACTTGGAATACTGCATCCAGTTTTGGTTCGCACGGTGCAAAAAAAAGATGATTGAGACTCTAGAAAGAGTGCAGAGAAGATCATTAGGGGACTGGAGGCTAAAACATATAAAGAACGGTTGCAGGAACTGGGTATGTCTAGTTTAATGAAAAGAAAGGCTAGAAGTGATGCGATAGCATCTCACAGTATCTCACAGGTTGCTACAAGGAAGAGTAAGGTCAACCTATTTTCCACAGCACCAGAAGGCAAGACAAGAAAGCAATGGATGAAAACTGAACAAAGTTACAACAGTTCTTTTTAGTGGATGGAAACCAGAGATGGTATTCAGCCAGTTCTGACTGGTTCTAGAGAACCGGTAGTGGAAATTTTGAGTAGTTTGATGAACCGGCAAATACCGCCTCTGATTGGCCCTGCCCCTCTCTATTCTCCACCTCCCGAGTCCCAGCTGATTGGCTGGGTCTTCTTTGGTTGCCCTGCACAAGGAGAACGGAGCTGGAAAGCAGGTTAGTAGGGTGGGGAGGGAATGGGGATTTTGTAGTATATCCTTCCCTTGTCATGCCCACCAAGCCAGGCCCACAGAACTGGTAGTAAAAAAAAAATTGAATCTCACCACCGATGGAAACTAACCAAAACAAGACACAACCTAGAACTCAGAAGAAATTTCTTGACAGTGAGAACCATCAGTGAGTGGAACAGCTTGTCTTCAGAAATGGTGGGTGCTCCAGCACTGAAGGCTTTCAAGAAGAGATTGGACAGCCCTTTGTCTGAAATGGTATAGGCCTGAGTGGGGGGTTGGACTAGAACAGTGGTCGCCAACCAGTGGGCCGGGGACCACTGGTGGTCCGCGAGAAAATTTTGGTGGTCTGCCGAGAAATGTCACCCCAAAGCACCCCCCAAAACAATTAATTCAGTCTGCACGCACCGCCCACACGGCCCATGGGAACACAAGACTTGTGTCACTTGCATTGTGAACAACACGAGGTAGTGAGGGGAGGAGGGAAAGGGCGGAGTGGGGGAACTTGCCCTACTCACCCCACACGCCTCACCTGGCCACCGGGCTGCTTTTTTCCCGCTTCTTTCTTCTTCTGCTTTTGGCTGGACACAGGGAAAGCAGCAAAAGTCTTCCTTTCTCTCCCCAAAACTCCGCCAGAAATGAGTCTTTGGGACCCTTCAAGGCATCCTGCTCCAAGAGGCTGTGCCAGCATGACAAGTCCACAGAGATTCATTTCTGGAGGAATTTGGGGGAGAGAAAGAAAGTCTTCTGCTGCTTCTGCTGTTTTCCTTGCATGACTAGAAGACCTCCAAGGTCCCTTTCCAACTCTGTTACTCTCTTAAATATTCTGTTCTGTTAAAACATGTCCTAAACTTTAAACCTGCTCTTTCAGGAAAAAGTTTGTGAAGCTCCAGAATATATTTTTCAGGGTCATTGTCTGAAAGTACCCTCCATCTGGCTGAGATTCCTACAAGAACTGGTTTCTGGAGCTCGTCCCAATGCTTAGAGACTCTCATGAAAAGCAGAGGGGGCCAAGCTTTCGGTCATTCCAACCGGGCCAAAAGTTTGCTTTGTAAAGCCCTGGAAAGCAGCTGACGCCGATGGGAAAATGAAAAGCTGAAAAGGGTTTTGATGCGCCAATTTGGAGTCCCGGCTGACAGTTTGCCCAGCACAGTTGACTTGGACACGGTTCTTCAGAGGGCACCAAATAAATGATCTTTCGCCTTCACGGGTGAGATAATGAAACGATAAAAGATGCGAAGGTCATCCAGCCTAGATTTCTTTTATAAAATCGCCTGGTAGGGGCCAGGGAAAGTGCCAAACATCCTACATTTTAATAATAGCCTCAGGCTGAGAAAGAAAGAAAGAAAGAAAGAAAGAAAGAAAGAAAGAAAGAAAGACTCGCCAGAGAGCTGGAAAAATGTCTAGGACAAGGAGAGCTAAGATTTTAAAAAGAGAAGATTGGAAAGAGAGAAAGAGAAACGTGATCTCTTTTTAAAGTATCTGTAGAAATAAGGAATGCGTTAGCTCAGTGGCTAAGATGCTGAGCTTGTCCATCAGAAAGGTCGGCAGCTTGGTGGTTCAAATCCCTAGAGCCGCATAACGGAGTGAGCTCCTGTTACTTGTCCCAGCTTCTGCCAACCTAGTAGTTCGAAAGCACGTAAAAAAATGCAAGTAGAAAAATAGGGATCACTTTGGTGGGAAAGGTAACAGCTCTCCGTGAGGCTTCGGAGTTTAGTCATGCCGGCCACATGACCACGGAGACGTCTTTGGACAGCGCTGACTCTTTGGCTTTGTAACAGAGATGAGCACTGCCTCCTAGAGCCGGAAACGACTAGCACGGATGTACGAGGGGAACCTTTACCTTTAGAAATCTTTGCAATTAGAAAGAAAGCAACTTACTGATGTGCAAAAAAATAAATTAAGAACAGAAATCCACCAATGTTCTCTTGGAAGCAGAGAGTATAATAGTCCTCAACAGAGCCCAAAATTTATGTTTCCAAGCAAGATAGTTACGTGAGGTTTGTCCTATTTTGCAATCTTTCTTGCTTGCAGTTGTTAAATCATTGCAATTGTTATGTTAGTAATACAGTCATTAAGGAAATCTGGCTTCCTCTTTGACTTCGCTTGTCCAATGGTCACAAAAAGGGATCATATGATCCCTGGACACGACATATTTACGACCAGTCACAAATCCATGCCCGTTGCCAAGCATCCAAATTTTGATCCCGCGATCATGGGGACGCCGCAACAGCCGTGTGAGAAATGGTCCTTAAGTCCCTTTTTTTCCGTGCCATTGTAGCTTCAAATGGTAATTAAATGAACTGTTGTAAGTTGGGGACAAGTCTCTATTTGGAATTCTGACCAGGAAATGTTAGGAACCCAATTCCTGGAAACAGGAGTAACAGCCATTCCGAACACTTTGTCTCTTAACTGCAATAAGGAACTATCCCTTGTCTGCCAGCGGGAATTCACCCTTGTAAACAAACTTTTTACAGCACCAGGTTGCCGTTAAATATCTGGCATAATTAAACTCAGAAAAAACAGAGTTGGGTCACAGCTAAAAGAAAGAGGGGGGAAAAAGGAAGACGAGAGTCTGCTAATGAAGAGACTGTGCTGGAATAACATATAATTTGCTTACCCCGCAGCTATATTTAGGAGGAAGTTGAGAGAGGCAGGAGGTGAAAAATAATTTAGTCCTAACTGGTTCTGGCTGGCGCATTGCTGGGCACCTGAACTGTAGTCGACCACAAGCAATTATGATTATTTTCACCCAACTGGTATTTTCCAGTGAATTTCTCTACAGGTAGTCCTCGACTTATGAGCATAGCTGAGATCAGAATTTCTGTGGCTAAGCAAAGTGGTTATTGAGTCGTGCCCAGTTATTTTGTCACAGTTGTTAAGCGCATCACAGCAGTCGTTAAGTGAGTCATCGGGTCGTTACATCAATCCGGCTTCCCCCACTGACTTTGCTTGTCAGAAGCCAGCTGGGAATGGCAATCACATGACTCTGGGACACTGTAACATAAATACAGCAGCGGTGGGATTCAGTTGTTTCGCACGGGTTCATGCGAACCTGTTGTTAAATTATCTTCCTCCACCACCCCGCTATTAAAGTACCATGCGCAAAGGAAGGAGAAGGCCACTTCTTCTTGCTTCTCCTCCTTTCCTCATGCTGACCGCTCCATTGCCTGTTTCTCCACTGCAGTGCAGCACCCAGGATCCACTCTGGTAGTCGGGTGTGTGTGTAATTTAACAGCCGATTCGCCTACGTTGGCGGTTGTGGGAAGGCTCATCCCAAATGTGCGGCGGAGCTGGAGGACGGGGATTGTCCACGTCACGATGGCCAATCTGACCCTGAGGACAACTGGTTGTTAAATGATTTGAATCCCACCACTGAAATCAACTAAATTCAGAAAACACAGCCCATTGTTTTCAGGTAGAAGACAACCAAACTCAGAAAAAAAAACAACCCATTTCCCTTCTAGCATGGATGATACTACCTAGTTTGATAATGAAACGTCTGCAAGACAACAACCAAGGTTGGAGACACCCCCGCTGCTGTCTAGCATTGATGATGTGACCTACTTTGGTAATGAGAAGGAAGTCTGTAGAGATCCTGAGTCATACAGGTCATGGTTATCCCAAAGGTGCTTTTTCAGAAGGCAACTGGACTTGCTTGCTTTTTCTTCTTTTGAAGACGTTTTGCTTCTCATCCAAGAAGCTTTTTCTTGAATTTTTTTTTAATTATTTAAATACATCTTTGCAAGAACAGTGTGGTTCCAGGTGTTTTACATTTCAAATCAGTCATATCCATAGTCCCTGATACAGCTTTCTAACATCACATCATTATCTATTGCCAAATTTTGTTCTTTACATTCTCATAAATTATTTTATATCAGTCCATCAATCTCTATCTTCCTTGATCATATACTTATATTCAATATGTTTAGTTTAATCTATTCATATCATTTCATTAATCATTCAAAGATTCCTCTTAGCTTGTATTATCCCCTACTAAATCCCCTTTCTAATATTATGACATATATTTTATTTTCTGTATATCTCCTTCTCTCTGCCTTCTCATTTTTGCACAAATATATTTTCCATCTTATTTCCAAGAAGCTTCTTCAGCTCAGACAGGAAGGACAGTGTCAATCCTTCCATTCCCCACCGTCTTGTCAGAGCTGAAGAAGCTTCTTGGATGAGAAGCGAAACATCTTCAAAAGAAAAAACAACAACAAGGAAGTCTAGTTGCCTCCTGAAAAAAGCACCTTTGGGATAATGAGAAGGAAGCTAAGCTCTTTATACCTCTTTTGTTAGTTTAAGTAACAAGCACAGGGTTTTTTTTTTATTTACAAAGGTCTGGTCAGTGCAACCCATTTGCTTAGAGTAAATCTTACACACCTGTAGAGACGTCTCTACCAGCCAGCGCAAAGGGCACCTTCAGTTGGGACCCAGGCCAGCTGCCTGGGACTTTCTGCCAAAGCATCAGCTGTGCTCAACGTGGCCCAAAATGGGGCACGGGGGGGGTGCGGCATGGCCCACTCATGGCCCGTTTTTGCTCCCAGGGCGCTGCAGGGAGGCCTATAGGCCCAAAATGGGGCACAGGGGGTGCAGTGTGGGCCCTCCGTGGCCCATTTTTGGTCCCAGGGGGATGCAGGGAGGCCTACTAGGCCCAAAATGGGGCACGGGGTGTGTGGTGTGGTCCCCCGTGGCCCATTTTTGGTCCCAGGGGGATGCAGGGAGGCCTACTAGGCCCAAAACGGGGCAAGGGATGTGTGGTGTGGTCCCCCGTGGCCCATTTTTGCTCCCGGGGGGCTGAAAGGAGGCCTACAGGTCCAAAACGGGGCATGGGGGGGTACAACGTGCCCCCCCCGGACCATTTTTGCTCCCACGTGGGTGTAGGAGACCGAGTGCTGCCTGTTACACACCCCTGGCCATGCCCACCCACCCATCCAGTCATTAGGGCAGAGAACCACTGGTTAAATTATTTGAATCCCACCACTGCCTGAGCTGAAATACAGCAGGCAGTCTTTGACTTACAACCTCAACTGAGTGGGGTGCTCCCTGAACTTGGTTGATTCCTTGCAAACCTTTAACTACCACACTAGGTAACATCATCAGTGCTTAGGAGGAGTGGGGTTGCTCTCTGAACTTGCTTGTTTTCTTGCAGACAATTTTCATTTGTACAATAGGGTAACATCATCAGTGCTAGAAGGGAGTGGCCTTTGCTTCCTGAGCTTGGTTGTTTTCCTACATATGTCTCATTACCACACTAGGTAACACCATCAGTGCAGCATAAGAACAGTCCAGGATAAGAATTAAAGGGGAAGGGTTGTTTCTCCTCCTTTGGATAATATTATGGTGTTAGGCTTGGACGTTCTTGCCCCACATTTAGGCTCCTTTTGGGCCCCTTTGCCAATGGCCCCGAGATGGTAGCTGGAAGGTGGGACACGCTGAGCATCTTCTCTAACATTTTCTCAGACACACAAACAAGTCAAAGCATTTTGATTCTCCAGCAATATCCCATGCTGAGAAAGAGCATTTATCCATGCGCAGAAAAGGCTGACACTAGCACAATGTTGTGTTCACTTTACACAAGCTTAACAACATGGTAGGTGCCCAAGGCTGGGAAGGGGCAGGTCATCTTGCTAGAGTCGATGGCTCTACATCCTTGTTTGAAAAAGCTTGAAATTGAGAGGTGTCAGTGGAGAAGGAGAGTGTGAAGGTAGCTTCTCTGACGTCTAGTCCGAGAACTCAACATTTAGGAAGATTTCCAAAGCTCCTGACTTGGTGGAAACGTGCCAAATGCTTTGTTCTTTTCTCTGGCTAGACAGTTCTGCCAAAACTATCAGAGTAGAGCTGGAAGGGACCTTGGAGGTCTTCTAGTCCAGCCCCAGCTCAAGCAGGAGATCCTATACCATTTCAGGTAGGTGGCTGTCCAGCCTTTCCTTAAAAACTCCAGTGATGAAGCACCCACTGAAGGCAAGGTGTTCAACGGGTTAATTGTCCTCGTTGTTAGAAAGTTTCTCCTTAATTCCATCTCGATTAGTTTCCATCCGTTGCTTCTTGCCTTGCCTTTGGGTGCTTTGGAAAATAAGTTGAACCCCCTTTCTCGTGGCAGCCCCTCAAATACTGCTCACTGAGCAAATGTCTCACTTGGCAACAGAAATTCGGGGCTCGATTGTGGTCATATATCGAGGACTAGCTATAATGCATCTCCAGACCATCAGAAGGAGAAGTAGATAGGGCTCCATAAGGCTGAGCATTAGAAAGATTGAGTGCCCAGTTTTGAAATCTTCCTGCAGCTAAAGAGCTTTGATGCTTAAACTGACTTCCTTCCTCTTTATTTCTAAACAATGCAACCACGGAGGGAACATTTTGATTGCTTCTTCCTTCTCCTATTGCGTTTTGAAATAACATTAGAATTGCAGAAGAGTTGCTCATTCCTAGGAAAGCAACTCTATAAGCGGGGAAAACCCTTGCTTAAATCATCAGATATAAACCACCAGCAATCAATTGCCAGATGAGCATAGATTAACACCAAGATTAACAACCAAGAAATAAACCATGCCCCAATTAAGGAACTGTCAAATAAGCTGACAGATTACTTTACTGATTAGCCCTTGGGCCGTGTCAAAGTGCAGCGTTCCACATCCAAATTATGACTAAAATCTGATAAAAGCAATTTAAAATGGAATTGGACAAAATACAACTTCAAATGAAATTGGAATAAAAAATAATAATAATCTATCTATCTATCTATATATAAAAGCGAAATACCACTCACACATCTTCACAAAATCTCCAGAACCGTAAAGCCTACAAAGTTGAAATTTGGCACGTATGTTCCTCTTGGCTTCTAGGTGCTCACTAAGAAAGGATTTTTCAAAATGACCACCACAGCATTAGTATTTCGTAGATTATTATTAACACGCTCTGATGCTAAGATGTTCTACTCCCCCTCACCTGAAAAGAAACCTGTTCCAAATGCAAAACACAAGCGGCGGAGGAGTTTCAGTTTTAGTTTCAGTTTCACAGCAGCCACCCGTCACAGCAGCAAGCTGTGCATAATGTTGGTGTGCATAAGCGCATCAACATGCCTACCATCCCTGTCCTATTGTTTCTTTTATTTTTCTTATATGCACCCATGTATTCATAACTATGTTTTTACTTATACCTATTATCTTGTAAGCAATCGACAAACCAAATAAAATAAAATAAAATAAATAAGCAGCTTTAGTACAGAACAGTTGAGCTAAGCCATGCCCAGGCTCCTTGCTGTCTCCTTGCTCACACAGCAAATACTGCTTCAGTTTCCAAACAGCCCTCAGCTCTCTCACACACTGACAGGATGCTAGCCAGATGAATCCTGATGGATGCTGGTAGGCAGAGGCAGAATTTCCCCCCCCCCCCCCCCGGTTATTTTCCTCCCCAAAAACTAAGCTTGATCACATAGTTTCATAGCGAAGCACAGGTATCGAGCTAGTTTAATACACAGATAAATAATATAGGCTAAAATCATAGCATATTTGTCACCCCCACAATGTATTCCAATCAGTCCCACATATGCTGATCTCAGCCGATCCATTTTGCTTAAGTACTGTGCCGTGTTAAATGTTGTTTTTAGATTCTGGCTGCACAGAAGATAATTTGTTTTGATATGGGTCATTCATTTAGTTAGTATATAGACCTCTCTCTCATCCTGTCATACAGGCAACAATCAGATAGGATAAATAAAAAGCTAACAGTAAACAGCTCATCCCACAAACCACCAGGATTACTCCCACCGACACAGATAAGGCAAGCCACTGGACTATAAAATGAGAGGAAAGCCCATTCCATACTATCCCTGATGAAGTTACCTAGTTGGATAATGAAACATCTGCAAGAAAACAGACAAGCTCAAGAGAGTATCAAGGAGCCCTCATTTCAACCCTGAGCTACCAATATTCTCTGCTCTTGGCAAAGAACCATCCACCAAGCAAATAAAATATTGGGCATCCAATGATTTAGGGCTGAAGAGAAAGATCCTTGCCACCTGTCTCCATTTATGTTCTTGAGGTTCTCCAATGAACCAAGTCACTCAGTGAACCAATTCACTCAGCCACCAAAGCAACGGACCCCTTCTTGTCATATTCTGAACTCTATTTGACCACTCATGATTATTCCAAAGGAAGTTGCGTTCTGTTAAGACAAAAAAATATGAACCACAGGGACCTTTCTCTTAGAAAAGAGTGACAAATGGTTTTTAGGCAATGAATTTTGGAGGTTTTTTTTTTTTTTTTTTACAATTGACCCAATTCATAAGAAGGAAAAACAAAGCAGACCTCAAGAAACAGCCCTTTCTTAAAATAGATTTCTATTTAATCCAGGAAATGGGCTTCTAAGTTCCCGGTAAGGAAGAATATTATTTTTATTTTCCAAAATTGGTGTGTCTAGATGTTCACACCTCTATAAATACAGTATGTTAAGACTTTTGCTTGAATCTAGAGATACGAGTCAACGTAGTCATCTGGTCGTTAGTACTCTCTCTGAGAGCTCTTGAAGCCACTTGAGGGTTTATCTGTGCTGAATCTGAGTGCAATTGGTTGTGGAATCTTTTTGAACTGCTGCAAAGTTGTAGTTCTAGTTGTAGTTGTTGTTGTAGAACTACAAAGTTCTAGTTGTAGACTAAAGATAAGTGGTATCTCCCCCCCCACACCCCATCTCTTTTGAGAGAAGACTATTCAGTGTTAACATAAATGGCCTCTTTTACCCATCTTTCTTTAGAATTGAAGAAGTTTCTTGGATGAGAAGTGAAATGTTTTCAAAGAAAAGAAAAAACAAGAAAGTTTAGTTGCCTTTTGGAAAAGCAATCAAAACTTGAAGGACTGAGAATCTTCATAGATAAGACTCACTAAAGTTTGTGCCCAATTCTTGGCGACTTCACGGATACATTACAGGTAGTCCTTGACGGACGACCATGATGGAGCCCAACATTTCTGTCGCTAAGAGAGACAGTTGCCAAGTCAACTTTGTCCCAGCTTTACACTTTTTCTCGCCAGCAACCATAAATAGTTTTTAAATGCTAATTGGTTGGGAATAAAGCCTCCTTTTTCTTGTACTACCGGTAGTAGGTTGCTAGAATGGCAACACAAATCTATCCATGGCTGTTAAACATAAAACCCACTGAATTCACGAGGTTTTTTTTTCTTTTTTAAAAAACATTTTAAAAACATTTTCATTCAGCACTGTTGTTTTTCAACCTGAGGAGCCAGCTGTAGAATTTCAGCCTCAGAAATATTTCCCATCTGGGTGTAAACAGAATAATCGACTTGGAAGGGATCTTAGAGGTCTTCTAGTCCAACCCCCTGCTCAAACAGACCTTTTACTATTCTGGACAAAATGGCTGCCCTGTCTCTTCTTAAAAGCCTCCAGTGTTGGAGCACCCACAATTTCTGAAGGCAAGTCGTTCCGCTGATTAATCGTCCTTACTGTAGGAAGTTTCTCCTGAATATATAGTTTTAGGGGCTCCATCACTGGAAGTTTTTAAGGAACTTTTTGAGGAAAGACGAGACAGCCCCATTTTGCTCCATTTTATGACCTTTCTTGCCACTGTTGCTAAGTGAATCGCTGCCACTGTTAAGTTAGTAACACAGCTGTTAAGTGAATTTGGCTTCCGCCATTGACTTTGCTTGTCAGAAGGTCGCAAAAGGGGATCCCAGGACACTGCAACCGTCATAAATGTGACCCAATTGTCAAGCATTTGAATTTAAATGGGGGATGCTGCACCGGTCATAAGAGTGGAAAATGGTCATAAGTCTCTTTTTTTTTCAGGGCCATTCTAACTTCGAACAATCTACCAAGAGAATTGTTGTAAGCCGAGGCCTACAGCTTCTACTAAATATAGACAGGGCAGAAAAATACAGGTGTGTGTGTGTGTGTGTGTGTGTGTGTGTGTATGGATGGATAGATAGATAAGATAAGATAGATAGATAAGATAGACAGACAGACAGACAGATAGACTAAAGGCACGAAACTAGGAAGGCAAACCCCCAATCCTGGTTTTGCATGTCCTGAGAATTTAAAATGCACCCCAAAAAATGATAAGAAGCGAGTCTGAAAAATGAGGCCATCCAGACTTAATTTGCACCTGTTGGCTTTTCCAGGGTTACAGAAGACACCCACCCTCCTTCCTGGTTTTTGCAAAACTCCAAGTTCCTTCCTCATCCCAAAATACAGGTCGTCCTCAAGTTACAACCAAAAAGGGAGCCCAATATTTCGGTTATTAAACGAGATGTTTGTTGAGTGAGGTTTGCCCGCATTTTACCACCTGTCTTGCCACCGTTGTTAAGTGAAGTCCCTGCAGTTGAGATCAAGTCCTTCCCTCAAGGCACGAAACTAGGAAGGCAAAGCCCCAATCCTGGTTTTGCATGTCCTGAGAATTTAAAACGCACCTCGGCCCCCGCAACCAAGAAAGATAATGCACAAAGAAGTTGAGTCTGAAAAACGAGGAGAGACTCCATCCAGACTCGATTTGCTAGGACTTTTCCAGGGTTAGAGAAGATTTTGGTTTTTGCACACACACACACACACACACACCCCAAATAATATTTTTTTCCACATGGGGCAATAACAGGTATGGCTTTTTTCAAGCCCGTCTTGTTTAAAACGCGTCCGGAGGGGTGGGGGGAACCCACACTGCCGAGGCTTGTGTGTACACAAGTTTTGGAGTACTGGACGTGCCGTTCCGGGAAGCGATCCTCTGGCCAGTTGATGAAATAGATTTATTACCAGTTTATGAAACGAATTTATTGCACGCGCAGCGATCCAAAGCCCCCCCCCCATCCCCTGCACCCTTTGCAACCCGCTTGATCCCAAGTCCGCAAACGCGAAGCAAGGATTTTCGACCGACCGGGGAGTGGTTAAACACACACAGACACACACACCAGACAGACACGCAGACAAACAGCCGGCAGCTGCAAATAAACTCTCTCCCTCTCTCTTTCTCCTTTCGCAAAAAATATGTTTTGCTCTCTGCAGCGGTCCACGCCCCGCGCTCGGCTTGTTTATCAGCTCCGCGTTTGTTCCTCAGGCTTCTCGGGGCAAAACAACCACCCTCCGGCACGGAGCAGACACGCGAACGGGTTCTCCGGGACACGCAAAAGCACGTGCTCGGGCCATGCAGCAGACGCGTGCAAGGTCCCTTGGCAGGGCACCACCACTAACGGCGGCGAGTGGAAGAGCATTCCCGCCCATCTACGGGAGGCGGGGAATCCGGATCGCTCTCTCTCTCTCTTTCTCTCTCCAAACAAATCCGCGTTTGAAAGGGCTTGGGGAGAGGGTTGCATTTGAGGGAGGGGGTGGCATGTCCCCTCCTCAGGTTTGCACGCTGCGGGGTGGGGGGGAGGAGGAAGGAGAACTATCCCCGCTATCCTATCGGAGCTGAAGAAGCTTCTGGGATGAGAAGCGAAATGTCTTCAAAAGAAAAAAAAATTAAAAAGTCCAGTTGCCTCCTGAAAAAAAAGCACCTTTGGGGAGAATCCTGACCTGGGATGACTGAGAATCTTTACAGACTTTTAGCTGTACAATTTGGGATGGACACCCTTGGAATGGTGCGGGAGGAGGAATGGATTTCCCAGAGGAAAAAATGCAAACTACAGGAACCCTTTGCACTACTCAGGTGACCCTGAGGACACAGATAAACCTCCAAGGTTTTGTTTTGTTTTGTTTTTTAAAAAATTAGATAATCAGAGTTGGAAAGGACCTTCTAGGTCATCTACTCCAGCCCCCTACATCATTTCTGACAGATGGGAGTCCAATCTCTTCTTGAAAGTCTCCAGTGATGAAGCTCCCACAACTTCCAAGGGCAACTTCTGTTCCATGGGTTGATTGTTCTCACTGTCAGAAAGTTTCTCCTTATTTCCAGGTTGAATCTCTCCTTGTTCAGTTTCCATCCATTATTCCTTGTCAGGCCTGCAGGCGCTTTAGAAAATTGCTTGACCCCTTCCTCCTTTCTGTGGCAGCCCCTCAAATATTGGAAGACCGCTATCCTGTCTCCACTGGTCCTTCTCTTCACTAGACTAGAAGTGCTTCGAGGACCCCTCTAAAGGTAAAGGTTCCCCTTGCACATACGTGCTAGTCGTTTCCGTCTCTAGGGTGCTCATCTCTGTTACAAAGCCACAGATGTCTCTGTGGTCATATGGCTGGCATGACTAAACGCTGAAGGCGCACGGAACACTGTGACCTGCCCACCAAACTTGCATGTTGACATGCTTTCAAACTGTTAGGTTGGCAGAAGCTGGGCCCAGTGACGGGAGCTCACTCCATTACAGGGTGCTAGGGATTCGAACCGCCAAACTGCCGACCTTTCTGATCAACAAGCTCAGGGTCTTAGCCTCTGAGCCACCGCGTCCCTCGAGGACCCTCTAAAAGGATGCAAATGACCAGCTATCTGCAAGGAGTATAAACCCTTCCGTTCTCTGCCATCCAGTCAGAGCTGAAGAAGCTTCTTGGGTGCTTGCAGATGCGCGGATTTCATCTCACAAAATCGCCTCCGGCCGCATTGCAAAAGTCCACGCCTCTGCCAAGTGCTGCAAAATCCTGCAGATCTCGGCTGCCATCTGACAGTGGCCACGAGAGGGCAGCACTCTGGTTTCTCCTTTGCCACCCCCTAGTGGCAGCCTGCCATGCCAGCTAACAGATTCTTTTCCTTGCACAGCTGTTTATTTGATTTGCAAAAATACTGTACAGGGACTGTGTCATTCAGGGGAGAGGGTGCCCGGGCTCAAATGGCAGCAGCAGGTGAGTTCGTAGTTATGATAAGCGTCTGCGAGGCAGTACTCGGTGTTAATTTTAAATATAGCTGCAAATGAACAACCCGTCATATGGCCAACTGACCTAACTGGCAGGCAAGACATTTATAAGCTAAGGAGAATGGGAACTAGAAAATCCTGATGATGACGATACTTAGTTCTGGTAACATGATGTTCAGAAACTAAATTGAAACTAGCTTGGAGTGCAAAAAGATCTTGGTGTTTTCCATTCTTCCAGCCCTTGCAACAGGTGGCATGAGCTGGGCGTTTGAGGTTTAGTGTTACTTTTTTTTTTTAAACAAGTTTTATTTCAGTTTTCCACATTTTAAAAACGTCTCTTTTTAGTGAACAGCATGATTACAGATTTCCACATTTACATACAAATATGACCATAGTTACATATTCAATTTTTATATTCAACTTTTTTTATCTTAATGCTTTTATACATTTTCTATTTTATTATATTGTTCCAAATGCTTGCCTCTTATTTAATTCACCAGTATTCCCAGTAGCGTTATCTTTAAAGTTGCTTTAATAAGCTTTAATTTTTATTTGCCTGGGTTTTTTCCCCCCAGAGGTGTTTAACCGTAGCTTTGCATTTGCTTGTTTTTAAGGAAAATAAAAGAAGAACACCAGTGGTGTCTCAGTGGCTAAGATGCTGAGTTGGTCAATCAGAAAGGCCGGCAGTTTGGCGGTTCGAATCCCTACGCTGTGTAACAGTGAGCTCCTGTTCCTTGTCCCAGCTTCTGCCAACCTAGCAATTCGAAAATATGTAAAAATGCAAGTAGAAAAATAGGGACCACTTTGGTGGGAAGGTAACAGTGTTCCATGCGCCTTCGGCGTTTAGTCATGCCGGCCACATGACCACGGAGACGTCTTCAGACAGCGCTGGCTCTTCGACTTTGTAACGGAGCTGAGCACCCAGCACCCAGTGGTGGGATTCAAATAATTCAACAACCGATTCTCCGCCTTAACGGTTTCTTCCAACAACCAGTTCACCAAACTGCTCAGAAAGTTAACAACCGGTCCTACCAAACTGGTGCGAACTGGCTGAATCCCACCACTGGTCTCAACCTTGGTCACTTTAAGATCTTGTGGACTTCAACTGCTAAAATTCCCCAGCCAAACTTTCAGAATTCTGGAAGACGGAAGTCCACGTATCTTAAAAGTTAACTTAGGTTGAGTCACATTTCAGAAACGAATTATTCTGCACCGTGGGGAGTTTTGCCCCATTTTACGAGCTTTTCTGCAACCGTTGTTAAGTGAGTCACGGCAGTTGAATTAGTAACATGGTGGTCAAGTGAATGTGGCTTCCCCATTGACTTTGCTTATCGGAGATTGCCCAAGCGTGGCACAGTGTGAGGATGCTGCAATGGTCATTAAGTGTGAAAAATGGTCATAAGTCGCCTCCTGCGCTGTTGTAACTTGGAAGGGTCACTAAACAAACAGTTGTAAGTCCAGGAGCACCTGTCCAGGTAGTCCTCAACATACATCCACAATTGAGCCCACAATTTATGTTGTTAAGGGGAACATCTGATAAGCCAGTTTCTCCAGTTGTATGACTTTTCTTGCCGCCTTTATTAAGTGAGCCTCTGCCATCGTTAAATGAGTAACATGGTTATTAAGTGAATCTGGCTCCCCCGCATTAATTTTGTGGGTCAGAAGGTCGCAAAAACGACTCCTGAACACTGAAACCGCCATAAATGTGAGTCAGTTGTCGTCACGCATCTGGATGTAAATCCCGTGACCACGGGGATGCTGTGGTGGGCGTTAAGTGTGAAAAACGCGGTCGCAAGTCGCTCCTCTCTGTGCCGTGGTAACTTTGAACGGTCGGAACTTTGAAGGGTCCCTAAAGAAACGGTTGTAAGTCCAGGAGCACCTGCATGGTGAGAAGGGAGAAAGGAAACTCCCTTTTCGTAATCTGTGTGGGCGAGTGAGGAGAAGGAGGAGACCCACGTCCGTGTGCCCGTCCAACATTATTAGCACATACCAAAAGAATGTATTTGTCAACATTACAGGGGACGTGTCTGAGCAGGGAAACCCAGCCAGCATGAGTCAAGCGATGGGGAATATAAAGAAAATTCCCACAACGGGTCTTCTGATTAGCTATTGCACCCAAAAACAAAAAACAAAACAAAACAAACGGTGAGTGTGTGCGGGAGAAAGAGAGGTTGTATGTGACAGGAAAACAGCGAGCAACAAAAACTTTTCTACCCCCCCCCCCCCCCCGCATTGTTTTAGAAGAAAGGTTTTCCAAATTGGGACAGACCAGGGATGCGCTTCAAATAATTTAGCAATTCTGCCTGGTTGCTGAGTGGGCGGGGCCTACTCAGCCTCCTGCACCATCCTGGGAGTGAAAATGGCCTGTGGAGGGCCCGTTTTCCATCTCCCCGGGCTCCGGAGGCCGGAAATAGGCCCATGGTTGGCCTTCCCAAGCCTCTGAGAGGCCCGTTTTCCACCTCCCCAAGCTCCACATGCCCCCTGCACTTACTTGGGATCCAAAACAGGCCATGTGGGGACTCCTGGGAGGGGCAGGGCAGGGCCAGCCAGTCGTCAGAACTACTGTTTTGCCGAACCAGATGTAAAATTAACATCCAGTTTGCGTGAATCGGCTGAATCCCCCCACCCCGGGACAGACCCTTTAAACACACTGATGATGTAACCCAGTTTGGTAATGAAACGTCTGCAAGAAAACTATCAAGCTCAGAGAATACCAAGGACACTACGCCTTTTGAATCCTCTTTGTCTAACGATCCAATGATGTCCTCCAGCAGGGGAAAGAGAGATATCAACTTATTTTACTTTAAGGAAGAGAAAACCAGAAGTCTGAACTGACCCCAAGTGATGGGAGAAAAGCTCAGGTATGAAAGTGAGCCTCCAGGTTTTAAAAGTAAAGTAAAAATAAAGAACCATTTCCCTAAAACCAGGGAATTATACAGAAGAAAATCCATCTAGATCAGAAGTGGACAACTATGACCCCTTTTTAAGCTATGGACTTTCAACTCCCAGAATTCCTGAGCCATGGCAAAAAAAAAAGGTATAACTCACTTAACAACCAACTTGCTTAGTAACAGAAATTCCATTCTCCAAATGCGGTCGTACATTAAGGAGTAATGTAAGTACATTAATTGCAGCTGGTATTTCTCAGGGAAATGTAATACCATTTTGCCATGAAAGCCTGACTTTCAGCTAACCTGTAATTAAATTAATTTTTAAAATTTTGTTTCGAACAGCAAGAGCGAGAACCAAATGCAGAACGAATTTGGGGCGTGGACATGTCGCTTCCTGTTATGGTTTCATAAGCACTGAAAGCAAAAACAAGGAAAAAAAACTTACATTTGTGCAAATAAACACTCCTTTTTATTTCCCTGCTAAAGATAAACTGCAGAGGCTGAAAAAGATCTTTAAGTAAGTTCACCAGGGATTAAAAAACATTATACTACTCCAAGAGTCTTCAAACTTGGCAAGTTTAAGACTTGTGGACTTCAACTCCCAGAATTCCTGAGGAGGAATTCTGGGAGTTGAAGTCCGCAAGTCTTAAAGTTGCCTGCCTGAGGAATTCTGGGAGTTTGAAGTCCACAAGTCTTAAACTTGCCAAGTTTGTGGCTTTAGTTACAACTAAAAAGTGACTGAAAAAAGTGACTTACGACCTTTTTTCACATGTACGTCCTTTGCAGCATTCCCATGGACACATAATCAAAATTCAGACCCTCAGCAACTCATAGTTAACGGTTGCAGAGTCCCAGGTCACATGATCCACTTTTGCAACCTTCTGGAAAAGCACCAAGGTCAGTGCGGAATCCAGATTTGCTTTAACAAGCCTGTTGCTAACTGAATTGAGGCCCTGAACAACGGTGGCAAGAAAAGTCGTAAAACGGGACAAACTCACTTAATCAAGGTTTTTTCACTTAGCAACGTAAATTTGGGGCTCAGTGGCTGGGTGTCACTTGAGGACTACCTGCATTTGACAAAATGGGCCTCCCTGCATTTAGAAATCGTTTTAACAGACAACAGATAATCAAAGCTGGAAGGGACCTTGTAAGTCATCTAGTCCAACCTCCCATCCAAGTGGGATGCTACACCATTTCTGACAGATGGGAGTCCAGTCTCTTCTTGAAAGCTTCCAGTGATGAAGTACCCACAACTTCTGAAGGCAACTTCTGTTCCATTGGTTGATTGTTCTCACTATCAGAAAGTTTCTGCTTATTTCCAGGTTGAATCTCTCTGTTGAGGTAATTCCTCGTTAGGAGAATAAGCGCATACAGGGAGACGTATTGAGAGAAGTGTTTGAATAATACACACACAGCACACAGATACACTGTACAGTAAATGTAGGTTTTTACTTCCCAAACCGTTTAAGCAAAGTTCAAACAAGCAGTCCAAAGTCATTCACAGGTAAAATCAGTCAGTTTTCAGTCCAGGGATAACCCAATAACAAAGTCCAGTATCAAAAACAGTTCAGTAACAGACTTACATCAAATCCAAGAATAGCAGTCAATTAGGAGGAACGGCAATACTCTCCAACAGAAGGAAACAGAGACTCACTGAGACACACTCTCTTCTGAGACTAAGATTAAGACAACCCAGGTTTTTGGCTCCATCTTATGGCCATTTGAGAAACCACACCCAATTACAGCTTTTTTTTTTTTTTTTTGCATTTTCTTAAAGATACAGTATTAAAATGTCTATCCTGGTTTATATATTTCCTACCCAAATACCTGTTAGGTGACTTACATTCATAACACCCTCCTTGGTCGGTTTCCACCCATTGCTTCTTCTCTGGCCTTCAGGTGCTTTAGAAAATAGTTTGACCCCCTTCCTCCTCTCTGTGGCAGCCCCTCAAATATTAGAAGACTGCTCTCCTGTCTCCCCTGGTCCTTCTCTTCACTAGACTAGCCAGGCCCGGTTCCTGCAACCATTCATTGTATGTTTTAGTCTCCAGTCCCCTAATCATCCTGGTTGCTCTTCTCTGTACTTTTTCTAGAGTCTCAACATCTTTTATAATATCGCAGCTAGATTTACAAATCTAGCCACGATAAAAAAATATAATGATTGGATAGGAAAATGAAAGAAAAAGAAAGAAAAAAGCAAAAAAAGAGAAGAGAATAGAATAGCTTTATTGTCACTTTGAATGTACACTAATCGGCATACATTAAAATGAAATTACGTTGCATACAGCTCCACCTCTAGTATAAACATAAACACAAGATAAATAAATACAAAATTATGCACGTACCCACGTATATTATATGACACAGAAAAACAACACAGTCTCGTTCGGATATATGCATGTACATGGTGAGAGAAATGAATCTTGGGAGTTTACCAGGCAGATGGCACAAGGAACAAAGTGTTACATAATCAGGTAGTCCTGGTAGAAATACTTGGAAACTTCCAGAGGGAAGTAACAAAAACAGACCGTGAAGTGGGTGTGTGGGGTCTCTAACAAGGCTTTGAGCTCTAAGCACCTAGCACTTATAAGCAGTATCCTGCGTGACAGGAAGAGAGCTTCCTATAATGTTCTCTGCTGTCCTTACCACTCTCTGAATGGACTTTCTATCTGAGGCACTATGGGGGGGGGGGGGGAAGAGAGACAGAAAAATAGAAAAAGAAAGGAAGAGAGGGAGAGAGAGGAAGGGAGACAGAAAAAGGAGAGAGAGAAAGAAAGGAAAGAAGAGAGAAAAAGAGAAAAAGAAGAGGAAGGAAGAGAAAGAGGAAGGAAGAGAGAGACAGATAGAGAAAAAGGAAGGAAGAGAGAAAGAGAAAAAAAGAAAAGAGGAAGGAAGAGAAAAAGAGGAAGGAAGAGAGACAGAGAGAGAAAGGAAGGAAGAGACAAAAAGAGGAAGAAGAGAGAAAAAGAAGAGGAAGGAAGAGGAAGGAAGAGAGACAGAGATAGAGAAAAAGGAGGAAAAGAGAAAGAAAAAGGAAGAGAAAAAGAGGAAGAGAAAGAAAAGAGGAAGGAAGAGAGAGACAGAGAGGAAAAAGGAGGAAGAAAAAGGAAGAAAGAAGAAGGAAGGAAGAGAGAAAGAAAAAGAAAAGAGGGAGGAAGAGAGAAAAAGAGGTGGAGGGAGAAAGGGAGAGAAAGAAAGGAAGAGCGAGAACGATGAGAGTGACCGAGAAAAAGAAGGAATAGAGAGAACGAAAAGTCTCTGTGCGTGCGTGCGTGTGTGTTACAGGTCACGGCAGCCTTGTCTTGTTTTGGTTTTAAAGAAGAGGAAGGAACTTTCTCTTTCGCTTCAGAGAAAATGGTCAGCTTCCCCCACTGCCCGCCCCGCAGCTCCAAATCCAAAGTGACACCGCGCAAAAAGGAAGGAAGTCAATTCCGCGCACGAAGTGAAGCCGCTTTTTAACAGTTTCGGGACCGAAGAGTGAAGAAGTCAAAAGCCCCCCGCCCCCAGTCCGCCTCCTTGCCAACCCGAGCAGCCTCTTCCCCCCCCCCCCACCCCACCGCCCAGGTGAGAGCCTTACCTTTCCGGAAAGGCATGGCTGAAGCGGTCGCGCGTGGAACCCCACCGGTGTTTTGCCTTCGGGGGTGGGGGAGGGAACGCCGCTGGAATCCGGGCCGGCCGCTCCCTTTCTTGCGCAACCCGCCTAGAAAGGAACCGGAGCGCCGGGAAGGAAATCGACGAATTTAGTCAATTCTTTCTGT
>NW_020769482.1:60281-80301 GCF_900518735.1 Pseudonaja textilis | reverse complement strand
GGGGTTGGACTAGATGACCTCCAAGGTGCCTTCCAACTCTTGTTATTCTATATTCAATGGGACAGCTTGCCTTCAGGAGTTGGGGGAGCTTCATCCCTGGAGGCTTTCAAGAAGAGACTGGACTACCATCTTTCAGCAATGGGCATGGGGTGTTGACAATTTCACCATTAGTCAATTGCAAACGGCAGGTTTACTAGAACGGGTTTACGTCTGGTGACTGATCTGTAATACCAGCAAACAGCCATACCTGACTATTCCAGGTCCTTGGGAAGGGCTCCATAGATGGAGACAAGGGGGGGGTGTCTTTAGGGGTGCCTTTAGATGGCTACCTCATTGGAGATGGGAAACCAGCTGTGAAATTCCTATTTGAGTCAAGCTGGTGGCTGGATTCACACCCTGCGCTCATCGGTCTTTCTCAAACTTGGTTAGCTTTTATATGAATGGATTTCAACTCCCAAAATTCCCTCAGCCAGCCCATCTTGAAGTTGCCTGGTTTGGGGGAAAAAAAGTTGCACTATGGGAAAAGGATGGGAGGAAGTTTGCGATGCGGTGTTTTTTTTGCAGTTTGGAATTATAAATTGTTAGTTTGCTTGAGGCACTATGCCGCTACCCAATTGTGTAAGCTGAACAATGGCTTTCCTAGTGGTCTCCCATCCAAGTACTAACCCATACATTCTGAGATGAAGTAGCATACTGTTTTACTCCAGCACAGAGCATTTCCCCATCTCAGCAATTTGGGTGGACTTCAAGTCCCAGAATTCCCCAGCCAGCGTGAGGAATTCTGGGAGTTGAAGTCCACACCCATCTTTAAAGTTTCCAAATTTGAGAAGCATTGCTCTCCTAAACTAATGTGAAATAATTTCTTCTCAAGACATTTCCTTCCAAGCAAACATGGTTTGGATTTTTTTTTTTTAATCCTGCCGTAAAAAGCTTGATTGTGATGTTTTTTTAAAAAAAATGATTTTTAGGCAGAGTAAAAGGTTTTGCTTTGATTCTGCTTGGCTTAAAATCATCCAGGATTTGATTTCTTGTGCTCGATAAACGGGTTAAGATTTTCTATTCTTCCAACAATCTTTTGAGATTGTCATCCTTTACCACCAACATGCATTAACACACCACACACGTAATCACAATCTTAGCTTATCCTATTATGCAAAGCTAGTGTGAGTTATTGACAAGGGATAATAGCAATTCCGACCATTGAAAAAATAAAGCATGAATCAAATAACCATGGGCTTGTATGCTATAAAAACCACCAGACATTTATGCCAGTGTGGGAAGTCATGTGGGGTTGAGGCAACATGCTTGGTGAGTAAAATAATGGTAATTTACTCAATTGACTCTCGTTTTCTGGTCTGCAGAACATACGGTGCAATTAATCAACCACGGAAGCTGGCTTGCTGTGCAACCCAGGTTGCAAATTTGACTGACCACCTTGTGGCTGACTTAACCGTGGGAATAGTACTAAGCTAGTCACAGAACAAAAATTTTTTCCCTAAAGTTTGAACAACAGGAAGAATTTCCTAAAGAGTTCAACAAAGGACAGAATCTTCTTTTATCACCTGAGCTATATTTCTTGTTGAGTGGTGTGCTAACCTAGAGGCGGAACTCTTGCCTCACAATCAGGCTATGAATTCGATCCTAGGTAGAGGCAGATATATATCCCTTTCTCTCTGGGCATGTTGAGATTATAGCTGTTGAATATATAGCTCTGCACTGGCAACAGGAAGGGCATCCGGCCAGTAAACACATTTAGTTGCGCACTCTACCCCGCAAGGGACTATGGGGTCATTAAGAAACAATGATTTGTCTCTTGTTGGATTGTCAAACAATGCTGACCAGATTAATAAGATAGATAGATAAATAGATAGATAGATAGATAGATAGATAGATAGATAGATAGATAGATAGATAGATAGATAGATAGATAGATATATTAGTGCACCTTTTAGACAACTGCACTGGGAGAACCATCCTTAAAATTCAGAATTTTTGGGAGGGGTTTCAGCTTTTTGATGCTTTGCTCATTACTGTCAATGTTAGCCATACCAATTAGCTCAGTAGTGGGATTCAATTTTTGTTTACTAACCGTTCTGTGGGCGTGGCCTTGTGGGCGTGGCAGGGGAAGGATACTGCAAAATCCCCATTCCCTCCCCACCCCATTAACCTGCTTTCCAGTTCCGTTCTCCTGTGCAGGGCAACCAAAGAAGACCCAGCTGATCAGATGGGACTCAATGGGAGGCGGAGAAGAGATGGGGTTGTGGGGCCAGTCAGAGGTGGGAGGCGGAGTATAGATGGGGGCGGAGCTAGTCAGAGGCGGCATTTGCCGGTTCTCCGAACTCCTCAAAATGTCCGCTACCGGTTCTCCAGAACTGGTCAGTAACTGGCTGAATACCACCTTCTGAATTAGCTCAAACTATTAGTTGTCTCCTTCCTGTTTTCGGTATTTTCAATGTTCTACCATTTCTGATTTAGCAACAAATTGCATTTTCTCTACTGGTTTAACGGCAAATCACGGTTACCAAGTAAATTGTGGCTGGCCATTAAATCAGGCATTGAGTGAGGGAATCAAAGCAGAGGATGAGAAAGGAAAAAAAAACAAAAACCCCAGAAAGATATCCAGATTTACCATCAGCAAATCAAAAGAGCGTTGTGGAGCAGTCAAGAGGCAGAGGCTGGACTCTTAAAAGGAAAAAATCAAATCGAATCAAATCAAATAAACCAGGCATCTTTTAAGGAATTTTATACTACAATAAAAATACAAATAAAATCTGTCCATTGCAAGGAATAAGCCGATCAAGGCCGATCAAGGATTAGTTCCAGTTTGTCGGAAAAGACGTCACATCGCCTCTTTCCTCTATGCTCTCCACATGCAGGTGAAAACTCTTTGAGATCACCAGATGGTGACGTGTCCCAGTTTGACGAAACGAGAATCAGACTTGTTCCGCGAGGTCCAAGACTCGGAATTTATCCAGGTTGTAGAAACAGGCCTTGACCACCCGTCCTCCGAAGTATCTTCCATTCAGGTCAACCACCGCTGAAACCCAGGCAAAATAGGAAATTAGCCACATTCTCAGGTAAGGAAACACGGGGAGGTTTTTAGTTTTTACAGTTTTTAAATTAAATTTAAAGTTTTTAAATTACGGTAAGCGGAATATCCAACTGGGTCAAAATGGGGAGGCAGGGGGTAACAAGGGGTTTCTCAATATTGGCAGCCTTCAGAGGGGTGGACTTCAACTCCCAGAATTCCCCAGCAGGCCAATTTTTCTCACCGAGACGCTTTTAAGCTGGGTAAGACTACAACTTAAAACCGACATGATTTATGATGGAGGTTTTGGTCTCAATTGCGATGATAAGTCGAGGGCTGCCAAGGTTTCAGGAAGGATGAAACAGGAGCATTGGGCTGACGGGACGGGAGGAGAGATTAACATCAAGCAAGCCAGGTTAATCAGAGAAGAACATAAAAAACTAGCTACAACTGGAGGCTTCCTATACAAAAGCAGTGGGTGTCGTGCCCCTATCGGAGTCTGAATCCGAGGACGAACAGCTGACAGGGGATGAGAGTGTGGCTCCGTTGGCTGTGGAGGAAATTGGGGAAGGGCAAAGTCCACCTGGGCAGAGCAGGGGAGAGGTAGTGTAAGGGAGAGAGAATTCAAAGGAAGACCCAGGCCCACCCTCTCTTCATCCTAGGGCATGCAGGGAGGAACGGAGAAGAGAGCAACGTGGGTTGCATGGCTTACGGGGGAGGAAAGGGCCCTGATTCCCTTCATTAGCCACACCTGGGAATGAGAGTTTAAAAGAGATGTAAGCTGAGTCCTGGCTCTCCTGGGAACAAACGTGAGTTAATCTTGTATTAACTTTGCTTATCTGTGTTCCTAGCATCCTCCCAATCGTGTTGAATTCCTACCGTACAACCACATCTGGAATTCCTTCTCTTGCCCTGCCGGACTAATTACTTCATTTTGCCTTGATTGGACTTATAGTTACTGTTTTTGTTGGCCACGTTTTGGACTTGATTCTCTGCAGCCAAAGGCTGTTCCTGAGAGAGTTTTTCACCAGACCAGAAGGTAACCAGGACATTGGATGCAAGGTTGGAGCTAATAAAGGGATTCCTACTGATTATCTGACTGGGTTGCCTTTGTGCCACGCCTGGGATCATCACACTGGGTATATATCCATGTCTGCTCCCATTTGTGCAATCAAATACAGGTCGTTCTCTACTTGCGACCGCAATTGAGTCCGAAATTTCTGTTAAGTGGGATGTTTGTTAAATGAGTTTTGCCCCATGTTACGACCTTTCTTGCCACCGTTGTTAAGTGAATCGCTGCGGTTGATAAGTTAGTAACCCGGTTGATAAGTTAGTAAGCCGGTTGCTAAGTGAATCAGGTTTTGCTCGTCAGGTCGCAAAAGGGAGTCACGTGACCCCGGGACACAGCAATGATCGTAAGTATGAACCAGTTGCCAAGGATTTGAATTTTGATCATGGGGTCGTCACTGCAAAAAACAGTCATATGCCGCTCTTTTCAGTGCCGTTGTAACTTTCAACGGTTCCCTAAAGGAACTGTTGTAAGCCGAACAATTACCTGTACAGGTTTCGAAATTTACAGGAAGTAGTGATGACGTGATTCTTTACCTTTAATTGCAGATTCCACTCTTTCAAATTCCAAAAATATTCTCACGGCTTCATCATCAGGAGCACCAGGAATCTTGAATCAAAAAAAAAACAGCAAAGATCAGGGCCTTTACAGCACAGTATAAATATAGTACGGTGCAGCTCTAGAGGAGCGCTTTTCAAATTTGGCTATTTTAAAGGGAGTGGACTTCAACTCCCAGCATGCTGGCCGAAGAATTCTGGAAACTGACGTTCACTCCCCTTAAAGTTGCCAAGTATGAAATACACCTTCTCTATTTTGTATACATGTTTTATAGTCTAGGCTTTTGCGATAACCACTTTTCTTTTGTGTGTTGTCCCTGACGGTCTGGGACAACTTGCCGCAGTCCACTTGCTACGGCCAACTTGCTGAAACCAATTACCATTATTTCTCCAAAAATAAGAGCAGGTCTTATATAAATTTTTGCTCTAAAAGATTCATTAGGGCTTATTTCTGGTTAGGTTTTATTATGTGGGGGGAATATGGCAAATGCATCCATCTGGCTGACGATTTTAATGGAGGCTTATTTTCGGGATAGGGTGTCAACTCGTAAAACATTCCTATGCCGGTTTTAGTCGTTGCCATTAAAAAAAAATGGGGGGGGGAGGGGGAAATCTGGGAAGAGCAGTGCAGCAGTTTGAAACCGAAAGTACATTCCAACTCTTACCTTTAAAAGATTCTAGCTAAACTACCAGAGCTTTTGAATGTGAATATATTTAATTGGAGAACGTGAATGATGACACCCAGTGGGTGAACGTGCTCAATTGGAGAATGTGATTTATGACACAACCAGGGAGGAAGAGGGAAACAGGGTCACGGGGGACTATAAATGACGTATGCCAGAGTTGGCTTCATACAGGGCAGTGCCAGTATGTCGCCTCTAATAAATCCTTTGAAGTTTTTTTGAAGTTTGGCTCGAGAATCATCATTTAATTAGGGCGATTGCTGGAATCCTGACACAGGGCTTATATTACGAGCATCCTGAAAAATCATGCTAAGGCTTATTTTCTGAGAAATACGGTAGCCATGGGACAACTCATCGCAGGGCAAGAGTTACGGTAATATCGAAGAAATGGGGCGGGGGGGGGAATAGAATCATTAAAGAGAGGATGCCAGAGGAAGGACAAAAAGAAATGTGAATGACAAAAATTAAGAGTAGTTTTTAAAATTTTGTTTTAAAGGATTAAATTGAACTGTTGAATTGTCCTGCAGCAGCTTGGCCTTGGGGAGTTGCCTGTGGCGAACTGTCCCATTCTGGTTCCCGAGCAGTCATGATGGACAGTTATCCCTCATCAGGGAGCTCATCGGTTGAGATAAAAGGCTGCAGGGTGATGCAAATACTGAAAATTGTGGAGGCGGGATTATCTTCAAGGCTACATCATCCAGGTGGGTTTTGCCCATCTGCTGTTCTCCACAAGGTTGACGGTTCTCGCCTCACTGAACCAGATGCCAAGTTCATTCACTCGCTATTGTGTTTTCCAAGAGCGGCAGAAACGTGTCAAGGGAGGTGGCCATATAAAAAATCTTCCAGATAAAACAACCAAATAAAGCCGTTACGCAGGTGTGCTAGCTTGGAATCTATTTCTAGGGATTTCCTCTTTCCATTCCATATGTCCCAATTTTTGTAACCTCCATCGAAGAACTGCTTTTAAATATATTTTTGCATGTAGATATTTTAAATCTGGAGTGGTGTGGTGGCCTAGCGGTAGTGCTTTCGCCTCACAATCAGGAGGCTGTGAGTTCGATCCTAGGTAGAGGCAGATATTACTTTCTCTGGACACAATGAGAGTATATCTGCTGAGAAAAACTCTGCATTGGTGACAGGGAGGGCATCTGGCCAGTAAACACTCAGTTCCATTCAGTTGCCCAGATTCCACCCCGCAAGGGATTATGGGGTCGTTAAAAGAGGATGATGATATCTTAAATCTGCTTTTAAATATATTTTTGCATGTAGATATTTTAAATCTGGAGTGGTGTGGTGGCCTAGAGGTGGAGCTCTTGCCTCACTAGCAGAAGGTTATGAGTTCGATCCTAGGTAGAGGCAGATATTACTTTCTCTGGACACAATGAGAATATATCTGCTGAGAAAAAGTCTGCACTGGCGACAGGGAGGGCATCCGGCCAGTAAACACTCAGTTTCGTTCAGAAAGAGGATGATGATATTTTAAATCTGCTTTTTAAAAAAGAAATGTGGGTGAAATGGATGTCAGTCAGTACCTCAAAAATCACACACTTCCCAACTTTGCCATATTTTTCACATTCTTCTTTCGTTTCGCCTTCAAGGTCTTCGTCAACCTCCCCAGCTCCAACCATATTCTGCAACAACAACAACAACAAAAGACTCTACGTTTGAAATGCAAATTTTGTTTTTTTACTCCTGGACTTAAAAACTTTTCCTTTAAATGCGGAGAGATTTTTTTCTGACTAATGTCTATTTACTAAACGCATTTCTATTCCACTGAAATCAGAGACTCTCTTGGGAGCTTCAGAGAATAAATATACATATTTGCCATCATGGAATATCCGTAGTCATGTCCTTTTTATCTTTCTGATCATTTTAATGTCACTTCGTCCAGCTAATCGAAACTAAAAATATCAGAATAACAGAGTCAGAAGGGACCTTGGAGGTATTCTAGTCCAACCCTTTGCTCAAGCAGGAAATCCTATACCAGGGGTGTCAAACTCAAGGCCAGAGGGCCAGATTCAGCCCACAGGGTGCTTAGAAACAGCAAAGGACCGGCCTACGCGGCCACAAACAGCCCTTCCGTGCCCCGTTTTCAGCCACAATGGCCTCCTGCCATTTTCGCTGGCAGAGGACTATCGAAACAAACTAAAAAGGAAACAAAAGGAGAAATGTTTCCCCTTTTGCATTTGAGCATGCAAGAAGGGACAAGAAAGGAGAAAGGCAAAGAACAAGATGGGAAGATGGGAAGGAAGAAGAAAGGAGAATGGAAGGGGACGTAAAAAGAAAAAAAGGAAGTGTGATGATCCGAGGCATGGTACACAGCCAAATAAGCAATAAGGATCCCTTTATTATCTCCATCTTTGTCCCCAATGTCCAGGTTACCTTCGGCTGGAGAAAAACTCTCCCAGGAACAGTTGGGAAGACGCCAGGAACACAGATAAGCCATGACGATGACACATCCTGCTGTGCGAAGCTTCCTCTTTTATACACTCTGTTCCCAGCTGCAGCTAATGAAGGGAATCAGGGCCCTTTCCTCCCCCATAAGCCATGCAACTCATGTTGCTCCCTTCTCTGTCCCTCCCTGAGTGCCCTACGATGAAGAGGGGGTGGGCCTGGGTCTTCCTCTGAACTCCCTCTCCCTTGCTCTCCCCCTCTCCTGCTCTGCCCAGTCGGACTTTGCCCTTCCCCAGTTTCTTCCACAGCCAACGGAGCCACATTCCCACTCCCTGTCAGTTGTTCGGCTCCCCTCTCCGAGTCAAATTCCCACAGGGGCATGACAGGAAGGAAGATGATGAGAGTGAGGGAGGGTCTCAGGGAAGTCCTGCCTCAGCACTTAGCCACCACAGGTGCCCCCACCCCTGACACAAGTGATGTTGAGCTGGCCACCCCCATGCCAGCTATCCCCCCCAGTCCTCCGAGGTCAAACACAACCCTGATGCGGCTCTCAATGAAATAGACTTTGACGACCCTGCCCTATACGAATTCAGATAAATGACTGTCCAATCTCTTCTTCAAAAACTCCAGGCTTAATGCCAACCCAAACCTTGAAAATCAACAATTCAGGATGGCTGATGAACCAAAACAGGGGAAACTTACCCGCAATAAGACAACTTTGGTTGGGCATTTCAATATTTCTGTTAAAGGGTTTGAATCCGATTTCTTCGAGGGATCTCCTATCCCGAAGAGGAAAAAAAAGAAAAGAAAGCGGTAATGGTTTTATATTAAATGTAATATTTCTCAAGGTGTGTGGACTTCAACTCCCATAATTGGAGTTGAAGTCCACACATCTTAAAGTCACAAAGATTGATAAACACTGTATAGTACTAGATTATCAAAGGCTGATAATCAGAGGTCATTGGTGATTCCAAAGAAATCTAGCACAAATTGCTAGATTCTTCAGATTAGTTATAATACTGGACTTTTGTTCTTGAGGTACAAATAAATAAAACTCTGATTTTGGGGTTGACTGATTAGATTGATTTGTTGTTATAGAAATGGCTAGTTTATACTATTATGGAAAAGTTAAAAGTTGAGGTTCAATGTTAATGCCTTATTTTACTGCAACAGAGGGAGCCAGAACTCAATGGCTTTTTTTTTCTTTTTCTCCTCTCTCTTCCCCTTCCCTCTGTGTCCTACTATTTGCGTTTGTATTTTATACTATAAACTAATAAAAAAAAGATTAAAAATGATTTAAGACATTCTAAAACCAATTTTGTGCAGAACTCCCCCTCACCAATGAACAACCAAAGTAAGTACAGGGTCTTTGCTGTTCATTTTATTACAAAACAAAAGCTTGCACAAACTTTGTTATATTTAACTATTAGCTGGATACTCGTGCTTCAGTACGAAACTATGTGATCGGGCTTAGTTTTGGGGGGACGAAAATAAGGGAATTTATTTTTGCATCTGCCTATCAGCATCCACTGGTATTCATCTGGCTAGCATCCAGTCAGTGTGTGTGAGAGTTGAGGGCTGTTTGGAAACTGAACCAGTATTTGCTGGGTGAGCAAGAAGGAGACAGCAAGAAGCCTGCGTGTGGCATAGCTCAACTGTTCTGTACTAAAGCTGCTTGCTGCTGTGAAACTAAAACTGAAGCTAAAACTCCTCTGCTCTGCTTGTGTTTTGCATTTGGAAGAGATTTCTTTTCAGGTGGGGAGGGGGAGTAGAACTCCTTAGTATCAGAGCGTGTTAATAATAATAATAATAATAATATAGGAAATACTAATGCTCTGATGGTCATTTCAAAAAATCCTTTCTTAGTGAGCCCCTAGAAGCCAAGAGGAACATACGTGTCACACTTCAAGTTTGTAGGCTTTACAATTGTGGAGATTTTGTGATAATGCATGAATGGTATTTTGCTTTTATATATATATATAGATAATGGCAAAGTTATTTAAAAATCCCATTTAACATCACTTTGACAATGAATTGTCTGCATTTTATCTGACATTTTCCTTCCAGGGAATTAATATCAGCACTTAATGCAGGGCAGAATCCAGATTTTAAAAAACCCAGCTGTTTCTGATAATCCCCGATGTCCTTCCGAGTTGGGAAAATATACGATTTGATACATCAAGCTGAAATGATATAACCTAACTAGCCGATGTTAGAGCTTAGCAGCACTGAAAAGCCATCGTAAATAACCAGAGTTCCTGAGCCGAGGCTTCCTCCTTACATAAAAGCAGGAACTGCAGAAAGAAATTGTTCATCTGTTTAAAAGGAAGGAGGGAATCGCTCCCAATTTTACCGCTGTCGCCCTCTTGTCAGGCACAAAAGCCCGACAACTTTCTTTCCATGCGGTGAAGCTAGGAGCCTTCTGGATTGTCAAGACAAAGATTTACAACTTCCAGAGGGGCCAAAGGGAAAGGATTATAATTTCACTCACAGGCCAAACTTTCAATTAACACAACTCACAAAAAAGGCTTCAGCAGATCAAGCTTGCTGAAACCTGTTACTGTTGTGGTTCACCGGCAGCCTGTGTAGACAGCAGCGGAATTGGACAGTCCGATACAGAGATGGGGCCAGGACCGTCTGGGAGTGGAGTGTAGCCTTCGGAGCTTGGCAGCAGCGAGGCAGAGGAACAAGGGGAGCCTGTTCCCAGTGCGCGTATGCGCAGAGCTGCCAGAAGGCGAGAGCAGCTGAGACAAAAGGGGCGATTCGGGAGTAAGGCTTGGAGGTGATTGCCCTTCCCCTAAGTGATAAAGGAAGTGCAAAGGTGAAGAAAGCTTTGTAGGAAGCAACATCGATCACTCTTCGGATTAATCCTTGAAGTTCTTTGTACTTTGGTTGGTTTTTTATAATTCATTTGGTCCCCTAGCTGTTGGCAGCAATTCAAAGGAGCAAAAGGTGAGTGCTTATCTCGAAGGGACTGTTTGGGACTCATTACAGGCTGGGAACGAACGTGATTCCCAACGCTGAAGTAAAACAAGAGTTGTTTTAACCGTGCGTGTGCTTAATTACGGTCTCGGGAAGCCTTGGTCAGGACAGTTACATGAGGACACGAAGTGAATGTTTAAGACCGATCGAAGGAAAGCCACGGAGCCTTTAATAGTTAAAACGGCCAAGATTGGTCTGGCACTCTGTGTGTTATCCCTATAGCAAGAGTGTCAAACTCAAGGCCATTCTGGAAAGTGTTAAAGAGGCCAGCCCACATTGCTTTGGCCTGGTCTACCCATTGTGAAGAGGACACATTGGGGCCAGCGTGGTTTCGGCCCGGTCTACCCAATGAAAAGAGGAAACATGCCAGCAGTTTGGTAAGTGGCATCAAGCTGGCTATACCCACCCAGTTGTTTTCCCCTGCCCCCCAACCCCTTTGCAGGTCAACCGCAGCCCTGATGCGGCCCTCGATAAAACTGAGTTTGACGACACCCCTGCCCTATAGCAACCGCCTTCCCTGGAGACGTGGTAGTTAAAAGGTCACCTTGGATACCCCTCTCCCACTTCACCCCACTAGGCCTCTCCAACTTACCTTTATCGGCAGCGTCTCCAACGATGATTTTGCCTCCCCTCTTGCTGGTCTTCTCTACCGACAGGGCGGTGCTCAGGCCCTGTTCGTGCTTCCCCAAGCCCTGCCCTTCTCTGAAGCCATACTTCTGCATGATCTTGTGCGCCACCGTGCCTCTGGAGACAAGAAGGGAGAATGAGCTGAGCCCGTGGGAGGTCAAGCCCCGCGGGCGTGGTTGGAGGGCTCTCTGAAGGGCAGCGGAGTCCCCGACTTGCAACAGTTCGTTTGGTGAATGGAAACTCACCAAGGGGAGAAGCAACCTAGAGCTAAGGAGAAACTTCTCGGGCAGGGAGAACAATCAACCTGCTTGCTGCTTGCCTTCAGAAGTTGTGGGTGCTCCAACACTGGAAGTTTTTAAGAAGAGTTTGGACAAACATGTACCTGACATTGTATACGGTCTCCTGCTTGAGCAGCGGGTTGGAACTAGAAGACCTCCAAGGTCATTTCCAATTCTGTTATTCTAGTGACTGTTCCAAGTTATCTCAGCTTTAACACCACCACCAGTAGAGCGCACAACAGATATAAACTAAATGTAAACCGCTCCAAACTCGATTGCAGGAAGTACGACTTCAGCAACAGAGTGGTCAATGCCTGGAATGCACTACCTGACTCTGCTGTTACATCCTCTAACCCCCCCACTCCTTTAACCTCAAACTATCCACAATTGACCTCACCCCATTCCTAAGAGGTCTATAAGGGGCATACATAAGGGCAAAGTCATGCCTACCGTCCCTGTCCTATTGTCCCCATTTATTCATATCTATTTCCTGTCTTACTCATGTTTATACTTATACCTATTTTCTTGTAAGTGATTGACAAATAAATAAATAAAATAAATAAATAAAAAGTTGCAATGGCGACTGGAAGAAGGGACTTATGGGTGTTTTAAAAACTGTTGCAGCAGCCCCCCGGTCACATGATCAAAATTCAGCTGCTTGGCAACTGACTATATCTGTATCTCTCTATATAAAATGGTTGTTGTGTCCCTACATCGTGTGATCTCCTTTGGGGACCTTTTAAAGGGTTTGCTTGCCAAGGGTAAACTTTGATTTAAAACGTTTAAAATCTCTTCTTCATTGTGTTGCTATTCTCCCTTTCCTCCTTTACAAGAGCCCAGATGCAATTTCCATCTCTGGACTCAGTGCATCCTCCAGAATTAGCCAGGGTCTCGAGTGAAATGAGGGCAAATAAGACCAATCTGTGAGCTAACTGCATCACCACATTTTAATGGCTTGAGAGTAGCAATTAGTTGCATCAACAATCTTAGGGATCTCAGTCCAATCGCTTGCCCCAGGACAGTACCTCGGAGAGCAGCAGGCCAAGCCCCGGTTAGCAGAAAGTGTTCCTGAACTTTTTAAATTCACACAACCGCCCTGATGCCCAGAATCCCGACCTCTGGTAAAATATTCTCAATTCCTAGTGCGTTTCACTACTGCCCCCTAGTGGTCTTTTGCGGGAAGTTTGCCCGAGGCTCACCCCATGTTTGCGAGGAAGGAATTGCTGGGCCCGGTTGGGGAACGAGGTCTCTCAGGCTCATCGTACATCGGGGGAGGAATGGCAGCCTTGGATGATGAACCACGAGGCCTTGACTCTTCCTCGTAGGGGGACAAAGCTGTGGAAAAGAAGACGGGACGTTTTATCATCATCAAGGCAAAAATCTCTAAACATCGATTCCGATGCTTTATTTGACCTTGCAAATATCTTTACAATTTATATTGTTCTTATTTAGTTTCCTAGTATGATTTTAGCTTATTTAGTATCCTGTGACTATCACTAAGTGCTGTATTTTATGATTCTTGATGAATGTATTTTTTTTTAATGTGTACTGAGAGCTTATGCACCGAAGACAAATTCCTTGTGTGTCCAATCACATTTGACCAATAAAGAATTCTATTCTCTTCTACAAAAATATAGGTTTATTTTAAGGGCCTTCATCATTGCCCTATTTATGAGATGGAATCCCTTTATCTAATCAGTCACAACATCTACCTACCTACTTTCCCTCCTTCCTTTCTCTCTCTTCCTCCCTCCCTCCCTTTCCCTGGTAAATAGCAGGTTTATTTTAAGGGCCTCCAACACTGCCCTATTGGACAGAATCCCTTTAGTCACAGCTGCTTTCTATCTTTCTTTTTCTTTCTTTTTTTTCCTTCCTTCTTTCTCTTTTCCTTTCTTTCTTTTCCTTTCCTTCTGTCTCTTGTCTAATTTATGGCTAACACACTCTTTGCAAGCTAACAAAGCAGCTCTCAAGAGCTATAAAACGCAAGACAGCAGTTAAAATTGACTTCAGGATCCCACTACCTCATTCCTGCATCCCTTCGTGTCCTTCCAACGATCAAATCTGTAGGCATGTTTCACGCCTGCTTTTCAGTCTGAGAATTATTAACCCCAGAGTACTTCGGAACTCAGGATCCCTTTCAAGCGTTCCCACAGTTAAATAAAACTATGAATTTATGAAACATTGCAATTTGCTTCTTCGCATTGCTGGATGCCAATTAATCGACCCATGGCAGATGTCCAAAGCAATTGCATGATTTTGGAACTGGATCCTTAAAACCAGAATGACGACAGGTAGTTCTTGCTTAGCGACTGAACGGCTACAATGGACTCATCAAAAGCTATTTATGACCTGGTTCGAGAGTTCCAATGGCTGCACGTATCTCAAGGGTCACACAACCACATTCTGGACACTTGGCAACTGGCTTATCTTTAGACAGTTAATTTCCAACCCCCCACCCCCAAAGTTTCTGGTTCCTAGCAAAAAAAGTCTCATAGCAAATACATGGATTTGCTTATAACAACCATAGTGTTTCCTTAATGTCACAAAAAAAGTCATAAAATGGGTCCAGTGATGTAAGTGCCTCGACTTATGACCATAAAGATTTACGCTGGAAATTCCAGGGTCCATTTATTTATTTATGTTTGTTTGCTGCCCATCTCACTGTGAGGTGACTCTAGGCTGATACGGTCCTAAGTCGAGGACTACCTGCAATTTAAAGAAAAATTTATCTACATGCGTACGTACGTTCTTTGTCCTTCTCAACCAAAGAAGTAGGTGGCGCAATGGCAGCTCCTCCCATACCTGTATAAGAAAAAGGAGAAGTAAAATAAAATTAGTCTATGAAAGCTATTGCATCATAAATGTATTCATCTTTAAAAGGCCAGAATTCTTGTTTCCAACACTGTGGAAACAAGCTGACATTCCAATAGAGGAAATGATTATTCGGAAAATAGCAACCTGTGCAGAGATGGATAAATTGACCCTAGCACTTAAGGATAAAGAATCATCAGAATATTACAAAAGCTGGGAATGTTGGTATAACTGGATAGAACAAAGATAGAGAATATATTAGTAAATATTATTAAATTGTAAAGGAGGTAGGTACATACTCGCATTAAGACTTATTCGTAAATATGACACCAATAATGATAACAAATAAGGAACCACAAACTGTCGATAACGGAATTGCTTGTTTTTGTTTATTTTCTGTGGGTTTTTTCCCACTTTTTTTCTATGTTGTGTATGTGTTTGTTCATTATTTTAGTTGTATATTCAATAAAGTTTTTTTTTTTAAAGGCCACAATTCTTGGTTGTGGTTTGTTTGGGTTTTTTGTGCTGCAAAGCTTGCTGCATTAAAAATCTAGGTAGTTAGAATAATGAGAACTTCTTCCATAGACACTTAGATCACTCAAAAAAATTAATGGGTCTATGACCAATTCCCAAGCAGGCCCCTGAGATGATTGACAATCTCCAGGGTTCACCCTGCTGTGAATCATAGCTGTTTCTCATGGTAGCCATAAATGGGCCATTAAGCTTTGGGCTGAAAAAGAACACAATTTTTGGAACGGGTTAGCGATGTAAGAGAAGAGCAGGCAGAGTTGGTGGGGACAGAGTTAAACAAGTCATGAGCTTAGAGTCCTTGGGTTGCCACAAACAATCCGACTCTGGTCCTTCATGAATTCTGCTAACCCTTATCTGGCACCAATTCAGAGTGGAACTTTAGTTAACCAGATTCTAGTGTATAAGATTGGCTAAATCAAATCTTCTACGCTGCCACCTTGCCAATGCTCCTGATCCTTTGTGCTTGACCATCCCTGATTTGAGCGGAGTAGGGAAGCCAGCTTTTCTGGGTTTCTATTGTATCCATAAGCTGGTGCACTGCAGTGCTGCTGATGTAGTCAGACAAAACCTTCCATAAATGAGAAGGCACCAAATAAAAATCAGGCCAGGAAGGAGAGGTACTAGCTTGATGGGCCTCTGCTGCTTCAAGTGGATGTAGATGGGTTAGAAGTCCACAGTAAAAGGGGAGATCTCATCTATCTCCACTTGAGAAAATTTAGGAAGACAATCTATGGTGGCCCAAAATCAGGAGGAGCCTGGTAGTACATTTTCTAAGATTTTTTTTTATTAAAACGCAGACATCTTCTGCAAAGTATGTTGCAGCTCACGAAAACCTTTTAAATAAAATTTATTGTTTAGAGAAGATGCTACCAGACACCCACGGGTTACGTGAGACAAGAGAGTTTGATTCATGCATGCCCTTGGTAACTAAGAGAGTTTCTCACTTCGTTTCCGCCTCTCCCTCTCGTAATCTTCATCTTCATCCGAATCTGGATCCGGCCGTCTGGAAAACCCACTTGCCTCGTGTCTGTCTTTGCGCCTCCTTGAAATGGAAACAGAAAATAAGATGACAATTGTCCCCAAAGGAAATCTGGATAGAATAAATCCAAACATTGGCTAAATTCTTAGTGAACTCTGCCCTTAATTCTTTTCGTTTCCACTATCTACATTTAAACTGTTTATTCCAATGTGTTTCAAAAGTTTCTGAGGAATAGCCTATTTGCACTAGCCATTCATAAAAATCAGATAAAATACAGTTCCAATTCATAAAAAGGATTTTATATACAAAATTTGATTCTGCTTATACGCGCGTATAGGCAAAATCTCAACTTACAACTAAGCCCAAAATTTCCACTGAATTTTGCCCCATTTTATGATCTTTCTTGCCACAGTTGTTAAGTGAATCGCTGGCGTTATTAAGTTAGTCACATGACTATCAAGTGACTCTGGCTTCCCTGCTGACTCGGCTTATCAGAAAGTTGCTAAAGGGGATCATCGCCATAAAGTAGAGTCAGCTGTTGCCAAGTGATTACTTTTTTTAAAAAAAATAATTTTATTTGTACATTTTTCTTCAACATTCATGAGTGCTTAATAAAGTGTATTGTCTGGGTCAATTTACCTATACATAATATCAATAATAATAACAAGATTTACTTGTATATACTAGTATTCTTCCAACTTCTAATTTCTACTATTCTAACCCAAGGGTCTTCAAACTTGGCAAGTTTAAGACTTGCGGACTTCAACTCCCAGAATTCCCGAGCTAACATGACTGGAGGAGGAATTCTGGGAGATGAAGCCCACAAGTCTTTAAAGCTGTCAAGTTTGAAGACCCCTGATCTAACCATTTGTAAAACAAATCCCATGTTAAAAAGTATCCTGTATCCTCTTTATCCTTAACTATTAAACATTTCCACACGGTCTAATACTTTTTAAAATTATGCTTTCATCTGTAGGAGGTCCCTCATTTTTCCAATATTGTGCAAATACAATTCAAGTCAACACACTGACAGAACCAACCACTCACTTCTCCCTTTCTTCAATCTCTTTCTGCCTCTCCAGCTCGCGTTGCCTTTGCCGTTCTTCTCGCTGGCGTTTCACAACTTTCTCGTAATCGTTCGGGAACATTGGATCATACTCATCCGCTAAAGGGATCAATACATCCCCCGCTGAAAATCCACTGGGGACAGGATCCTGGGATGAAACATGGAAAGACATAACAACAAAAATTATCCAATGCAATTCTTGCCTAAAAGGAGATGCTCTGTTTATTTGCCAGAATGAGATGGAAACGGTGCTCAAGTGAAAAGACTGTGCACCAATGCCAGAACTGTCTAGTTCAAGCCAGCTGTTTTATTTTAAAATAGTCCTAATACTTAATACTAAAGTACTTTAATACTAAAATAGTATCAGGGTTCCAAGTAATAAATCCACTGCAAGGAAGACTCCCGAGGCAGGTAGATTCCTCAAAGAATAGCTTTACTGGAAAAATCAAATTGGCACATAGCTGGTGAAAGTCAACTCTGGGAGGCCCCTTGGTTTTCACCTAAATAAAAGTAAAAGTTTTTCCCTCAAACAGTCACATGGCCCAATTACTGCAGCATCTGCTGGTCTGATAACATCACTCCTCCTTCTTCTGGCCAGACATGAGAACGTCCTTGGTTCCCGGGGAAAAGTATTTTGTTTTGACTACACAACTCCAGCTATCTCTAATCCCCCCTCCCTATCCCTCAGCTCCAGTGTGGCAACACTGAAGCATCAAAACGGCTGCGGCCAGATCAGCTTCAGGGTTGACATCCTGCTTTTGAGGAGACAGTTCCTCATCTTCATGGCACTTGCTAATTTATTTTTCGGGATTCATTTCAAGGTGCCCATATTTATTATATGGGTACCTTGAATATATATATTTTATATATATATGTATGTATATATATATGTATGTAAAAAAACCTTGAAATTTGGCATATATGTTCCTCTTGGTTTCTAGGGGCTCATTAAGAAAGGTTTTTTTAAAATGACCATCAGAGTATTTAGAGTATTTCCTATATTATTATTAACACGCTCTGATGCTAAGGAGTTCTACTCCCCGTCCCCACCTGAAAAAAAAAATCTGTTCCAACTGCAGTTGAGCTAAGCCACGCCCAGGCTCCTTGCTGTCTCCTTCTTGCTCACACAGCAAATACTCTTTCAGTTTCCAAACAGCCCTCCACTCTCTCACACACTGACAGGACGCTAGCCAGATGAATATCGAGGGATGCTGGTAAGGCAGAGGCAGAAGTTCCCCACCCTTATTTCCCTCCTCAAAAACTAAGCCCGACCACATAGTTTCGTAGCGAAGCACGGGTGCCCTGCTAGTTTAATTATAAAATGTATTAGCTTCCCATCTTGCCGCAATGGTAAATATGGGCAACATAAAAAGATAATTATGCATAATTTATAATAATGTAAATAAAATGCTATAAAATCAAGCCAGCTAAAAAGATGGGGAGGGGAAGGGATGGAGAGGGAATATGATGGGAGGGCAAGAGGGTGGGATCTGTTGTTAACCAATCAACCACCCCTCAGCATGAAGCCCCTGCATTAAAGCCCCAAGCCAAACTGGCACAGCCAGGCCTTTAAGCTATTAGGGAAGGCCAGGATCAACAGCAATACCAATAGCCCCTAGATTTATATATCACTCCACAGTGCTTTATAGAGGGGGTTCCGGACACCTGCTCTGTGGGTCGTCATTGGGCCACAGCATGCTAGAAACTGGGCCATGCAAGCAAGCAAAGCTCCATCCGTGGGATGCAGACAGCACATGAAACTGTCCCCTCTGGTCTGCCATAAAACCTCTCTCCAATCCCTGGTGCCCGAAAGGTTGGGGGCCGTTGCTTTAGTTTAGTTTACTTTATTGTCATTGCACCTCGTACGACGAAATTAAATACCATCTTCGGTGTACATTATATGAAAATAAATACAAACGCACATCCATCACATTCTATACATGGAATTGAAAACCCCTGATATCGCATGAATATTGCACTATGCAGTAGAATTCAACAGAGCTACTGCCCTGGAATAGAAGCTGTTTTTTTAGCCTATTTGTCCTTGTTTTTATTATTCTGTACCATCCGCCAGATAGTAGTAGTTCAAAAAAAGGGGTGCCCAGGATGAGATGGATTTTTGAGAATGTTTCGAACTTTCTTAAGGCAGTGGGAGCTATAAAGCTCTTCTAAAGAGGAGAGAGGGCAACCAATGATCCTCTGGGCAATGACATTCACCCTCTGGAGCTCTGTCCTATCTGCCACTGTGCAATTGGCAAACCATACAGAGACGCAGTAAGTTAAAATACTCTCTATCAGTAGAAGGTCACCAGCAGTTTTTCATTCAGTTGTTGCTTAGAGCACTCTCTGAGCAGTTTACAATGTCATATTGCCCTCGACCATCTGGGTCTTCATCTTATCGACCTCAGAAGGGAGGAAGGCTGAGTCAACTTTGAGACAGTCAGGAACAAACTCCTGGCAATGGGCAGACGAGGATCCCAGAATGTGTGGACTTCACAATTGATGTGTGTGGACTTCAACTCCCACAATTCTGTGGAATTCTGGATGTTGAACACACCTTGAAGTCGCCAGATTGGGAAACACTGCCCTAGCTGGTCCTGGTGGGAGATATTTTTCTCCAGAGGAAGGCTGCCCTCAAAGGGCTGGCAACCTCTTGGTCAGGATACTGCGTGGCCCATTTTATAAGCCCCATCTCACCTTTAAGCCAGCTGCCACGTGGGGTGGGGTGTCTGCTATCTGGCGCTCATCCGAAGCGCTGCCTCGTTTCAGGTCGATGACAGGAGCAAGGACTGTGCTTTGTTTTGACCTCTGGCTCTAAAATGAAATGCCCCCCCAAAATAAAACACGCGTTTCAGAGGGCTTCCAAGAATTTTATTCCATGACCCGCGTTTTGTTCCTCTCAACACAACCTGAGATTATAAAGGGCAATTTAATAGATAGATAATATGATATAGATAGCAATGGCATTTAGAAATAGCACTTAGACTTATATACCGCTTCACAATGTTTTACAAC
>NW_020769482.1:48244-60271 GCF_900518735.1 Pseudonaja textilis | reverse complement strand
CGAATAATCCCCTCCGTTCTTCCCTCTTCCTTTTTTTAACATTCAGGGCGAGTCTCCTGACAGCAGGACTCGGTTAAAACGGCCTCCAGCCCTTCCCCATCGCAAGAGTGGTTTTTCTTCTTACCCTTCCGTCTGGGCCGCAAACCGGGGCCTCGCGTAGCACCCGAGGCCGAGAAGAGCGCCTCTTGGTCGGCCGAGCCAAGCTCCCGCGTCACGGCCGACGGGAACCAATCAGGCTCCTCCTCCTCAGCGCGCGCCCGGGAAGCGCCTTCGCTTTTTTTGGCCACCGTCGCCACCGCTGCTTAGAGGCCGCTTGTGCGCAAACTCCGTGGTGGCCGCGGGGGTGGGTGGAGTTTGGTTCCATGTAGGGGCGGAGCTACTCCGACTCCACCCTCAGTAGCAATGCGCATTACGGCGGAGAAAAAGATGTTCCGTAACGCTCTTGCCGCAAACGGCGAGGTTTGCTGGCGTTACGGCCCGATCGGTGTTACGCAAACGGCGTAGGAGGAAAAGCTGCGGAGAATGTGTTTATTCTGCCATGTGGTTGTGTGCGCGCGACGCTTAAACCGGCTAATGATGCAAAGGACTGTAAGTGCTTCACGTGCAAACTTTTTTCCTCTCACTTATTTTGAACCATCATTGTAAATCAGGGGTCTTCAAACTTAACAGATTTAAGACTTGAGGACTTCAACTCCCAAAATTCCTCCTCCACCCATGTTAGCTTAGGAATTCTGGGAGTTGAAGTCCACAAGTCTTAACGCTGCCACGTTTGAAGACCCTTGTAAATAAACCATTTGTGAAAAAATTAGGTTGGCTCCACAAATTGGTTGATAATATAGTGGGAGTGTAGTTTATATTTCATATTTCTGCCTCTGAGATGTATGGTACTGCATTGTTTGCATGTTAACCATTATTATTACCATATTATTATTTACCATCATTATTTCATTGCTATCCTAGCTCTCCACCTGCCAGGAGTCTAGACTGGAAGAAACGGGGAATTAAAAATAATAACCAAGGAAAAAAACAACAAAAAAATCAATTTGCGGAATGCATAAAAATGGCATTCCTAGAAACAGGGTTGGAATGGACCTCAAGAGGTCATCAAGCCCAACCCTCTGCAGGATTTGCTGTGCTGTTTCCAACTGATGACTATTTAGCCTAGCCTGTTTGAAAACTTCCAAGAAAGGGGAAGAAACCATCCCTTGTGGTAACTCCTTCCACTGACAGCTCTTGGTGTCAAGACAACAAAGGACATTATTGTTAAACATAGATAGGGCTACCACATCCCATTGTGGGTCTATTAGTGTTTGTACTCTTGGGAACTTTTAATGGGTTAAAATGTATTGTTTTAATAACAATAATTTTTTTTCACCTTTTACACATATTGATCTTAATTTTAATAGTACTGTGTCATCATTATTATACAAATTATTATACAAACCAATCTCATGTAAACATCTACATTTATATACCTTTATATGCATTCATATATATTTATAATTTTCTTGTCTCCTTTATCCTTATATTGTTCAACCATTTAGACCAATTATCCCAAATTTTGTAATACTCCGACTCTTCTTTATCTTTTAATTTTAACGTCAATTTATCCATTTCAGCACAATCTAGAATTTTCTGAATTACTGATTCCTCCGAGGGCATGTTATTTTGTTTCCTTGTTGCTGTCAAAATATGTAGTAAAATATATTTAATCTTTTTCCTATATTTCCCTTTAATTATTCCCAAAAGGAACAACTCCGTTTTAAATTCTATTTGATCTTCCACTATTTTTTTTTATCCAACTCCATATTTTGGTCCAGTACTTTTGGGCTTCTGAGCATGACTACCACATATGATAGAAGGTACCTTGGTTCCGTTTGCATTTCTAGCATGTTGGATTCATGTTAGGATACATTTTGGCCAATCTCATTGGTGGCAAATGCCAACAATAGAGCAAGTCTGGCAAAAGAAAGTACAATAATAAAATACGTTTGTGGGAAATATAAAGACTGAGATTAGCTAGCAGCAGAGCTGATGGAGTCCTGCCCCATTTAAGACCTCTTCCCAGCCAACCTAGCTGCTTAGCACAAACAGCAGCCCTGCAGCAAAACAGCTGGGTGTGGTTGTGGTGAAGCAGTTAACCTTGAAGGATGCTGGAAGTGAAAAGGTTTGTGGGTTTTGCTATTCTGTATAGGGAAGCAACCTGAAATTAAGGAGAACTGTAGTTTACTCCTGATAATAAGGGGCATCAATGGACTAGGAGAGAGTATGAAGACAAACTGGGGCTACTACCCAAGGTGTGTGGGTTGCCTAAAGGCCAAGGAGACTGAGGTAGGTCCTCAGTCTAGCGGGTGAGAGCCCACTGAATTGGGTACAGACAAAAGGAACCTATTGCATCGCGTAACGGAGTGAGCTCCCGTTACTTGCCCCAGCTTCTGCCAACCTAGCAGTTCGAAAGCATGTAAAAATGCAAGTAGAAAAATAGGGAGCCCTTTGGTGGGAAGGTAACAGTGTTATGTGCGCCTTCGGCATTTAGTCATGCTGGCCACATGACCACGGAGACATCTTTGGACAGCACTGGCTCTTCAGCTTTGTGACGGAGATGAACACCGCCCCCTAGAGTTGGAAATGACTAGCACGTATGTGCAAGAGGAACCTTTACCTTTTTTATACTTTACTACTACTGTTTCCCCGAAAATAAGACCTGGTCTTATTTTCTTTTGGGCTTGAAAATAAGCACTCGGGATTATTTTCAGGGAGGTCTTTTTATTTTTTTTAAGTGCAGGAGGCAGCGAGCACAGGGGCCAACGGGAGTGGGAGCATAGGTACTGTTGGCCCTGCCTTCTCTGTCCCACTGTCCGCTTGCCCGTAGCCGCAACAGGCCAAGCTCTTGGTGTGCCTGGCCTCCACGTGCCCTGCTTGCTTGCTGGCCCAGCTGTTGCTATGACACTTTTCAGCCATGGCGCCTCATGGGGGCTCCTTGCCCTCCTGGCAGGGCGGTTGGGAGGCCAGGTCATGCCGAGACCTTGGCCCATATTGAGGCCGTGGGCAAGTAGACTATGGGACGGAGAGGGCGGGGCTGGTGGTAGCTGCCCATACATTTTCCCCCCAGAGGCAGATAAAACTTTGCTTGCAAAGGGGACTCTAATAGCTCCATTCCCAAGCACCCCCTAGGCAGCCAAACACTTTTCACCCGGACGGAGAAATGACAGAGACTCAAAGCTTTGCAAGTAGACAAAGCTTCGTCTCCTTCTGGGAGAAAACTGCAGCAGAGGCAGGTGGAGGCAGAGGCAATCCCAACGTGCTGCCCACGCCATCCCAACATTTCTTGGCTTTTCTGTGGTCACACTGACCCAAACGCCCACACAAGGCATTGGGATTGCCTGTTTCCCCTTATTCCTATGCCTTCACCTGCTGTCAGTGCCGCCACGCAAGCCTCCCATGAGTCAGGCAGCCGTGCCAGATTGCCTGTCTTTTCACGCTCACACTTATTTGTGCTGCACCAAGGAGCCAGTGTGCTGTGGCTGATGCTGGACACAGTCAGCCCCTGCATGCTTGCCACCTCTCCTATTAACATACCCATAGCCCCTATCCTTGTTTTCAGGATAGGGCTTATATTACACCCACCCCCAAAAATCAGGCTAGGGCTTGTTTTCAGGGTGGGTCTTATTTTCGGGGAAACACAGTTAAAGCTTAGGTGGCTATACAAATAGCGAAGCTACATCTGGTATTTTCACGGGGGCATGGTGACTCACACTTCAAGCTGAGAAAGCTTGGTTGTGTCATAATTCCTCCAGGGCTGGCCTTTGAGAAATAATTCACCCCGGAAAATAATGTCTTTATCCTGTGTGAGCAGCTGCAAAACCAATTGTCTTTTTTCCTGGGTCTGACTACTCTAGATTAAGTCCTGGTATGTATTTAACTTTGCTTTTTTTCCTGGAAACTTTTTTTTTAATGTAGAGAACGTTTACTACCCTAATTGATTTATGGATTAAAAGACCTTGTCTTTGCTTCAGTGTTCTGGTATTTGCTAAGCACAGCATTTCCTCTGGTTGACCGGGTCACTTTCTACAGCAGTGATAAGCACGGTTTATAGTTTATGATTTTCTACATATAGCTATACTGCTATACTCCCTTGTCATTTATAATAATTTGAAGTAAATTCAATATCCACGAGGCTACAAACTTCTTTTTGCACGGGTTTAAAAAGATTAGGTAATTTCAAAATTATGGGAGAGATCATGTCAAAAATTCTGTTAAGATTCTCTTAATTGAAAATAATCTCTACTATTATGACTCGTTTGAGGATCTTTATGCAAAATAAAACTTTCACAAAAGAAAATTGATGCATATTAGCTAAAATGAAGATACTCCAATGTTCAGTTTTTTTTATGGTATTAAATATTAGTACATTGAAATCTACAAATTATAAATCCCCACAATTTTCCTATGGTATACATTCTTCAACAAGAATATTATAATCATATAACTGAGTACAATTCTACAGGTCCAATTTTCCATTCATAAGAAAAATGGCTTAGCTGTTGCTTTTAAAAAGTAAACTGCAATCAAAGAGAGGCATTTATTTATTGACAGAATATTGATGGCTCTCTTGAGACAGCAGAACCTTGGCTGATCTCAGAACAGGTAGTCCTCGAGTTACAGCAGCACTGAAAAAAGCGACATGACACTTTTTGTGTCATAACACAAAAATGTGACACATAAAAGTGTAACACTTTTATGCTGCAACATCCCCTTGGTCACATGATCAAAACTCCAAAATTGGCAACTATTTCATATTTTTGACGGTTGCTATGTCCCGAGGTCATATGATCTCCTTTTGTGACCTTCTGACAAGCAAAGTCAATGGGTAATCCAGATTCACTTAACAACCACATTACTAAATTTAACAAACGCAATGATTCATTTAACAACTGTGGCAAGGGAAGTCGTACAATGGGAACAAACTCATTTTACACAGGTTTCCCTTAGCAATTCCACTGTGGTTGTAACTTGGGGACTAACTGTACATTAAGCCACAGAAATTTTACTTATTACAATTGTAATCACATTTCTTAATAAAATTATATTAAAATGATTTTACTTAAGAGCAGAATATCAGTCCCTTGATCCAGCAAGAGATTCTTGCACACAAGTAGTTTCCTAATTACAAAACAGAATGAGAATCCAAAACATCTTGTATAGTGAGTAAAATATTCTGAAAAGTATTATGTGAGGAGCACACATCTAGAAAAGTTCTTACTCAAAACATAACAGGGTTGACATAATTTTGTGAACCAAAACTTTCTCTTCATTATTTCAGTATTAAAGTATTCTCCTGAAATTTCATATTTACGTTCTCTCAGCTCCAGCAATTAACTTTTGCTTCAAACCGTGTCTAAATTTGTGGCCTAGCCGCTTACATACCAAAACAGCTAAAATGTTTTGTACAAAATTATCCTTCAGAGGTCCAAAAATAAAGAGCCACTTTTTCTCTTTATGTAATTCAGATTTAAACCATTACCGTATTTGTCTGGCAATATGATACATGCAAATATATTGGTTTTGTTGAGTTCTGATGGGGAGTTTTTTGTGTGTGACCATAAGCGGACCCTGCACCTGCAGGAATATGCTAGGAAAAAGGTTTTTTTGTGATAATATCTTTATCATACAGCCTTATAACTTAAAGCATCAAAAAGATTCTTCTTCAGTTGGGCAACCATGACAAGCTCTAAATTCAATATATCAAGCAGCTTTTAAAAAAAGAAGTATTATGACCCTCGAGGGCAGCACCATAACGAAATCATCAAAATAAATGTCTTTCCTGAATCTGTCTTCCGGCAATCAGAAATATTCACTTACAGATATAAACAGGAATGGTGAAAGGGAAACAGGGTTGCACGAAGAGGCTTCCAAGTTCGTAGAGCCCCAGGTTTTGCTACCACGCACCTTGGAGATGGAAAATAATGACGGCCCCAGTTTGCAACGCTGCCTTCACCACCACACAAAACGAGGTAAGTCTGGGCTGATTCAAGTCACTCAGTGTCATTCAGGAGCTGCAATTCAAAGACCTGCAGGTGTTCCTTAAACCGCCGGTGCGTCTCGGCACCGTGTGGCCGCCGTTCACGCTGCAACTCGCAGATGCGCAGGCGGAGTCTCTGTTCGCGTCGGCGGCAAGCCTGCAGTTGCCGCTGTGCTTTTCCTAGAGCATCAAGTGCTGCCTCAGCCCGCCTCTTCCAGAGCAAGGCGCTACCCACCTGGTAGCTGTGCTCATTCTGGATGTAGGCACCAGCCGGGGGTGGTAGTCGCAGCATGTAGAGGGAGAGAGAAACGGGTTGAGATGGATCCCCTACAGGTTCTGGGAGAGCCGGAGATTGAGAGGCCTCTTCTTGGCCAGTGGCAGCGGGTGATCGTTCCAGGGGTACGTCTGACAGAGTGGCCAAATTCTCTGGTTCTGACCCTGGGAGATTGGGCTGGCTTCGAAGCTCACCAGTAGTGGGAGCAGCCCCGGGACTTGGCAGCTCTTGCATGGGGAAGCAAGAGACATCCATACACAGTGTAGTGGTCTCCTCGGCAGGATAGCAGCCACGGCTGTGAAAAAGGGACAGAATCGAGGTCAGCTGAGGAGTAACAGCTACCTAACATAAGGTGTGACACACAGTAACCAGCAGAGGAAAACATGATTGCAGGTGCAGGTTGCCCACGTAGAATATATTCTGCCCATAGGCTAGAAGGAGATAACATGAAGTGAAGGTTGTGAGGTGAAGCTTGGTGCCCAAAACGGGCTGAAAACGGGTCAAAAACCACCCCAAAATAGGCCTGAAAATGGAGCCATGTGCCCAAAAATGGATCAAAAACCGCCCCAGCCAGAAATCAGACCAAAAACAGGGCTGCACATCCAAAAATGGGCCAAAACCCACCCGAAACCAGGTCCAAAAACAGGCCTGAAAACAGGGTCATGCACCCCAAAACGGGCCTGAAAACCACTACAAAACAGGCCAAAAACAGGGCTGCACACCCAAAATTGAGCCGAAAACCACCCGAATACAGCCCAGAAAACGGGCCTGAATGCCTAAAAAGAAGATAGAATAGAAACAAATAATTCCCTCAACCTTGTCCAACAATTTACTAAGCCTGCACTACTATTAATCTTATCACTCCTTATCACCCATCCCCTCCCACTTGTGACTGTATGACTGTAAACTTGTTGCTTGTATCCTAACGATTTTCATTGACTGTTTTCTAGTATGATTTGATTGCTTATTGTATGTATCCTATGACTATCATTAAGTGTTGTACCTGATGATTCTTGACTCTTGACGAATGTGTCTTTTCTCTTATGTACACTGAGAGCATTTGCACCAAGACAAATTCCTTGTGTGTCCAATCACACTTGGCCAATAAATAATTCTATTATATTCTACCATAAGAAGATGGGGATACATATAGCAAAAAGAAGAAAAAGGTGATTCAATTAAGCCACTAAATTACATTAAGCCACTAAATTACACTGATGTTTTTCACATTTTAATATTCTTAACTTAACCCATAGTTTTCTCTCTGGTTCCAATCTCAGATTCCACAATTCCATTCTGTTATATACAAAATTCATTTTAAACTTACTAATGACATTAATCTATAGATTATGTTTTTTACTCTATTAGGAAGTAAGCATCACTGAATGTACTGTGACCTACTTCTAAATAAAATATGCACAGGGTTACAGAGAACATGAGGTCAGAAGAGTGGGACTCACCTCTGCTTCTGTTGATATTTTGCAAATTTGGAACTGTTTAATTTAGGCTTCCGGCGTGGCTTTGCTTGAGGCTCAAATATCGTAGGAACTGCGCCTTCCTTGAGGCGATGATAGCCGCTACAAAGGAAACAAACCCCAGATATCAAAGTAGTTACTGGCTCAGAAAGCCTGGGATCTGGACTGTGGATCGCTGGAGGAGAAGGCAGATCTTCTGAGGGCTTTGGAATTAGCCAGTTACATTCTATTTTGAGTATTATTTGTCCAGCTTTTTCATGTACAGACATATTAAATAAAGTAATTAATTTTGGCCACCTATATTTAGCCCTTTCCTTTCCTAATTCTGTTTGATATCTACAACCCAGAAGTCTTACAATGAAATAAAGTCAAGTTAAGTTATAATCAATATGATCTGTTTTGGCAATACTATCTAGTACAGGGGTGTCAAACTCAAGGCCCGTGGGCAGCACGCTGCTGGCCAAAAAAAGGCTCAAAAACAACCCTGAAAATGGCCCCAAAACAGCCCCCCAAACCACCTGAAAATGGGTCAGAAACCACCTGAAAATGGGCCTGAAAACCAGCTCAAAAACCAGCCGAAAATTGCCTGGAAAAGTCCAAAAATAGGGCCGTGCACCCAAAAATGGGCCCCCAAACCACCTGAAAACAGGCTCCAAACAATGAACTGGCCAGAAAATGAGTCAAAAATGGGCCCACGCACCCAAAAATGGGTCAAAAATGGGCCTGAAAACCACCCCAAAACAGGATGGAAACAGGTCCCAAAATAGGCCAAAAACAGTGCCCCCCAACTGCCTGAAACAGGCCACGCGCCCAAAACTGTCCTGAAAACGGGCCCCCCAAAATGGTCAAAAACGGGACCGAGTGCAGCCCGTTTTCGGCCAGCAGAGTGCTGAAGGCCATGGAGAATGAAAGCAAGGTGCAGGGGGGCTGCGCGTGGACCGCCATGCCCCATTTTGGCTGGTAGAATGCTGTAGGAGGCAGCCACCCCCTCTGCCTCTTCTGCCCCCCCCGTGCCCCCCCCCCCCCGGGCCACGGAGAACTACAATGCTGATCTGGCCTTCGAAGAAATCCAGTTTGACACCCCTGATCTAGTAAGTGCTATTGCTACTGTCAAACCGCTGCCAAGAAAATTACACCGACATACCTACAAAAATCACCAGAGGCTGAACTTGAACGAGACTGTTAACTTTTCAGCTTTAAAATGCAGCTCAAGGTAATCCTTTGGGTGGATGCATACCTTTAGAATGGTAATATCCTGCTGGCCCTGTTTTCACAAATTGGTCAGAAAGTTGATGAGATTAAAACTCAGAACATCTCCCACCCTGTCTTTTCTCCTGGCAGTAAGGTAGGGAAGCATTTCTAGAGAAAGCACTGGGCTATACCTTCCAGGCTTTTTATTTTTTAAAAAAGGGGTTGTGAGTGAATTGTTTCCCATATTCGTAGTGTTTTAAAACTGAACGAAAGTCAGATGGAACAGGTATACTGGAAGAACCATTCCTCTCCATGGGAAGGATATCATCTATATTGATATCGTCTACGTTGCAAACTGTCTATTTTAACTCTGCATGCTCTTTCATGTTTTTCAAATATTGGAATTACCTACCTGGTGCCCACTAGTTCAAAGCAATTCTTCTCAAAGTGCTTGGAGCAAAAATAAACATATTTAGAGGCAGGGTCCCAGAGACCCTGCCCACTCATGTCCTTCCGCTGACAATTCTCCAACCATGTGGTTCTCCGTGGATTGTCCTTTGGCAATCTGTGAGAAGAGATATTAAGTGATTAATTAATTGGAGATCAGAGGTCACATGCAAGATTATGCATATCTCTCTCCCACCCTCAAGTAAAATAGCTTTGATGGCAGTGTGGCTACCTCTGAAGGCCATCTTCTGAGAGACTAGTGGTTTTCTTGTATAGTTGGTGGGCCTGGGGTCTGATCCAGCAGGCCACACAGTGTATGTTCTTACTATCAGGATTCCAGCAGTTTCCCTAATTAAATCATGAGCCAAGCTTCAAAAACGTCAAAGGAATTATTAGGAGCTAACATGTCGGTATGACCTATACTTTCGCTGATTCTGAGACATGTAATTCACTATCACCCTTGACCCTGGTTTTCAGCCACCCCTCTGGATGTATCATAATTCATATTCTCCAAGGAAACACGTTCATAGCCAATTAGAGATTTGCACCGGTCGCTTAGTTATAATCTTTGCAAGATAAAAATGGAATGTACTTTCGGTTCCAAACTGCTGCACTGCTCTTTCAATTCCTTCCTGCCCCCTCTTTCTGTTCATGGCAACTCTAAAACATGCATAGAAATGTTTTATGTCTTGACACTTACATTCTTTATCCTACCAACTTTCAGCTTCACATGGGAATAGGAGTCTGCAAAGGCAAAGAATAAAAACCATTTCTCACCGATGGAAAGAAATGCCTCGGTTGCGTGTTTCAGGTATATCACGAGTGCAACAGCCAGTAGCAGAGCAGTGACGGGGCATCTGCAAGAAGAAAAAGAAAAACTCCATAGCATGTAACTCCTACTATTTTGAGGATCAAGTCATAGGTTTTTTTCTTAAGAGATAACAGGTACCCAGAAGACTCCAGAACTCGGTTAAAGTTTCAATATTCTCTACCAACAACCGTTGAAAGCAGAACTAGGTTTAGTTTACAGAATGGTTTAGAGCATGGGTGTCAAACTCGCCATGTCATGTTGCCATTACATGATGTTTTTCCCCTTCGTGGAGCTGGGGTGGGCATTGCCTGCAAATAGCCTGCATGTGACCATCTGGCCTACGGGCTGCCAATTTGATGCCCCTGGTTTAAAGCTACATTTTAATCAATGGAAGGATACTGAAATCACTGTATTAATTAGCTGCCGGAAATATTGTTCATCCATTACTCTGGCTTTGCAAAATACACCAGCAAATTGTGGAAACTTTGACTTCTATTTTTTCAACAGGATTATGAAACTAAGACTCCGAAGAAGCTGAATATTTTGACATATACTGTGCTTTTATACATTTTGTAAATTTTGGGATGTTTTCGATAAAAATAAAAGAGTAGAACTATTTTTTTTTCCAAGGCTTGCTAATGTACTGTACGCAATGTCAGATTAATATACGAAAATCATCCCTGGGTGTGACAACGTGCATTATCATTAATTTTTAAAAATGAACTTCCGTGCAATTCAGATTTAAGGAAGCCTAAAATTTAGGAGGAAGAATTCGCCTTGCTAACAACCAAGTCATGTTGGCAAGACACTTCAAGGTTATTTGGACCTTCATGTTGCCTGTCATTTTAAATACCGCTGATGCTGCAGTTCCAAGACTGGCTTTGCATTTTATTAAAACTCTGCTTTGAATAGGCAAGACTGAAAAGACTGGAGGTTGAAAGTTGATATTATCAGGTATGTTTAAATAATAGGACGACTAGTAATTGAATGGTCTATTGTGACTTTGAACAACCAAATGATGAAGGACTATGTCTTAATATAAACATGTATATTAATACTAGGATTAGTCATGGTGATCTGACTAGGAGCTAGAATAGAGGTAGTAATAAGAAATAGGGGGAATATTAGCAGATATAATTTTTACATAATAGAACATTAATTGATAATTAGATGGAAAGATTGGAGGTTGAAAGATGGTATTACTATGTATGCTTAAATAATACCATTGGCATTAAAAATGGAACACTGAAATATTGAGTAACTACTCCAAAAAAATCATGTCTGTATCAATACTAGGATTATATAAGTTTGATTAATGTAATAACTATTATTAGTGCTGTTTGTATCAAAAATGAATTATACCCAGAGGCCACACTGTCCATGTATTGATACTGATGTATATTTATTTAAAAATAAAAATCCAATAATTTTTTTAAAAAGGATAAAAACTCTGAAGATGTCGTTGTATTATTACTGTGAGCATTGTGTGAAAAAAATATATTAATCCAGTCATTATCCACAAAAAAAAACTACAAATAAAACATGCCCCCCCCCCCCCCAAAAAAAAAAAAGGGGAAAAGGGGGAACAACCACAAAAGGGGGGTGGCGCCACCACCCCCCCCTTTTCTCACCCCCCCCCCCCCCTCCCTTCTCCCCCCCCCCCCCAGCCGCCCTCCTAGAGGGGGAAGAGCAGCCGGCACCATAGGGCCGGAAAGCGGGGGGGAGGTTGGCAAGCACGCGCAAGAACAGCTGCAGAAGGGCGTCACGCACCTCCGCGCGCCATCCCTTTCTCCCCCCCCCCACTTTT
>NW_020769482.1:0-48144 GCF_900518735.1 Pseudonaja textilis | reverse complement strand
GCCCCCCCCCCCCCCCCCCAGTTCTTTTTTGTACACGGAATGGTCGCCCATAAAGATCTTTAACGGTTTTTGTGTGTGTGTGAGATTATTGCAGCTTCCTGTTCTTCTTTGGTTTGCCTGGTAGTTCCTGGAAGGGAAAAATAGCGTGGTTGGTATGCATCTTCTTTTGGGAAGTGCTGCTCTCTATATTCTTCCTATCTTTATAGACAGGTACCATCTATAGTTCAGTAACCGCCCTTCCTTCTAACCAATCCTCTTCTTCATCTGTTGCCTCCTTTTTATTACTCAAAAACCAGGACCAATTAAAAGCCTCCCAGTGATGTGCAAAGGTGGGTTTTATTTTTTATTTTTTAAAGCAGAAGTCTCCAAACTTGGCAACTTTGAGACTTGTGGACTTCAATTCCCAGAATTCCTCAACCAGCCATCCTGGCTGGCTGGGGAATTCTGGGAATTGAAGTCCACAAGTCTCAAAGTTGCCAAGTTTGGAGATCAGTGTTTTAAAGTGTGTTGGTGGATAATTTGAGGAAAACAAAAATATAAATCAAATAATCAATAGTATCATATTCTCTTTTTAAGGAAGCATTTTTAAAAGATTTTACAGGTAACATTGGAAAGATAAATGTATCACCCTATTTAATCAATGATTTGAAGATCTGATTACACTTGCTCCCTCTAAGCAGATTGGCTTGTATAGATTTTGTCTTTTTTCTATTATTATAAAAGCAATAAAATGTTATTAAATCCTCCAAAGTAGCTTTTTGTACATAATAGTGCTTTATTTTTTTATTTTGAACAAAACGTTAACTTTGGTTACATAGGGAACCATCTATATTTCTTGCTAACTTTAAAAAGTGATAGGCAGGTAGGTGGATAGTATTATAGACATTACTTTTAAGCCATTTTGATAAGGATTGTATCTTGAAAGCAGGGGTTGGGATTCAAATTTTTTGAACAACCGGTTCTGTGGGCATGGCTTAGGTGGTGGGCGTGGCTTGGTGGTCATGTGACTGGGTAGACATGGCTTGGTGGTCATGTTATTGGCTGGGTGTGGCCAACTCAATATCACATCGAGGCACGCATCTCCTCGCCTGGCCTCTTATGACTGTGGGGATGCTGCAACAGTCATAAGTGTGAAAAATGGTCATAAGTCACTTTTTTCAGTGCCATTGTAACTTTGAATGGTGACTCCACACAAGTAAAGTACCAGCAAAGGAGGGGAAAAAAACTTCAGAGAAGTTCCTGAGACAGGAAGTCTAGTCCTGCCAAGAATGTAATAAGGGTTAACAGAGAGGCAGTTTCTGTAAGCAACACCAGAATGTTTCCTTCCTGCCTTTCTTACAGGATTAGGCCAGTAATTTCTTCTAACAACCGGTTCTCCGAACTGCTTAGAGCGTTAACAACCGGTTCTAGAGAATAGGTGCGAACTGGTAGAATCCTACCCCTGCTTGAAAAGTTACAATAGTAAAAAATACATTTAGTGCTTTGATTGGATTTAGTAATAACTTTACTGGAATTGATAAGCCTGAGAGATCTGTGGCATCTTTGAAAGAAATACTGAAGATGGATCCAACAGCACTGTTTCTCCAGCTGTGGATAATCTATGACTGCAGATCAGAGGTAGTATTCAGTCAGTTCTGACCAGTTCTGGGGAACTGGTAGCGGAAATTTTTAGTAGTTCGGAAAACTGGCAAATCCCACCATTGACTGCCCCTGCCCCCATCTCTTCTCCGCCTCCCATTGAGTCCCAGCTGATTGGCTGGGTCTTCTTTGGTTGCCCTGCACAGAACAGAGCTGGAAAATAGGTTAGTGGGGTAGGGGCAGAATGGGGATTTTGCAGTAACCTTCTCCCAGGAGTGGGGAGGGAATGGAGATTTTGCAGTATCCTTCCCCTGCCATGCCCAAGCCACACCCACTACCCCACGCCCACCAAGACACGCCACAAAAACAGGAGTAAAAAAAATTGAATCCCACCACTGCTGCAGATACCATTTGTTGCTTGTGAGACATGTTTATTAAACTGCTGGATGCAGGCCTGAGGGGAGGGTGTGTGTGCAGCTGGTACATTGTTCTGGGGCCCAGGGAGCTCATGAAAGGGAGACTTAAAAACTTTTTTTACAAAACCAAATTTTTTAAAAAGAAAAAAAATATAGGATATATACAGTTCTTCATGCTCTATACTTGAGCAACGTGAAACAACTTTATTTTGACCATGGAGGTGTCACACACTTAATTTATGTGGAAATGATACCATAGAATGCATTCCTGAAGCCATAACTTTGGAACTGGACAAACTGTTTACAACTTGTTTAGTTCTAGTCCAGTGATGAGAAAACTTGCAGAAGTTTATTGGCTTCACGGCATGTCTAACACACGACGGTCATACACAATTGTGTTGAAAGTATAAAGCCCTTTGTAGCCCACCTGCCAGGCATCAAATTAGCATTAGAAAACCTCTTGGGAGTTGAACCTGAAAAGAACAGAGGTTAATGAAACTTTATCTTATGTCACATCTTTCATTTGTGTGATAATGCCTGTTGTATGGTTCAGAGCAGAGGTGGTATTCAGCCAGTTACTGACCAGTTCTGGAGAACCGGTAGTGGAAATTTTGAGTAGTTTGGAGAACTGGCAAATACCACCTCTTACTGGCCCCACCCCCATCTATTCTCTGCCTCCCATTCAGTCTCAGCTGATTGGCTGTGTCTTCTTTTGTTACCCTACACAGGAGAATGGAACTGGAAAGCAGGTTATTGGGGTGGGGAGGAAATGGAGATTTTGCAGTATCCTTTGCCTGCCATGCCCACCAAGCCACGCTACACCCACAGAACCAGTAGTAAAAATGTTTGAATCACTTCCCACCACCAGTAGAGAGTATTAGTTCCAGGTGATATCTGGGCCCCTGTGGCTTTTTCCTGTTGAGGCTTCCACTCTATTGGGAGTTCTGGAAATAGTGGCAGGTAGAATATCGCCGTTGGATTGCTCCAAAAGGCCTGGCTCCAGCTGCAAAGGTAATGTTAGCTGCTCTTTTGGATGTTCGTAGTTCCGAGTCACAAACCTACAAACATCGAGGTTTGAAGTCCTTTATTTGTACATGTAACACACATCCCATCCAGCGATAATGGTTTGAATTCCAATCCAGGTCAGTGCTGGGAGCATTTGCCTTCCGGCGTCATTTATAGCATTACCCCACCCATTTAATTGCTGCTAACTCCTGCGCGCCACTCTACTCTAGTTTCCCACTTATCCCTCATTTCCTAATATGGCCAATTATACTTTTTCCTGTATATCCTGCGTCCCACTGCCTAGATCGCTCTGCACTCTACCTACCACCCTCTACTCCTCGTGACCATCCTGTAATATAAGATGTATAAATCCCCCCTCAGTAGGAGCTGGCACCCCCCCCCCCCAAAGTGTTCATGAATCAGAGTGCTGCAGCCACGTCATCTGGGAATCCCCCATTCAGCCTCCAACTCCTGGTTAACATTGCGAGGTAGCGTCATAGGGGATCCCCAGATAGCCATCGCATTGTCTCTGAACGAGACTGGCTTTGCATGCTGGAGGGATCCAATGTTAGTGTCTTTTACTGCTGGCGGAGCCCGACAGGTTAAGTCCTGCATGGCCTCAGCGTGACAGGGGTTTGGTGTTTTCAGCCTTAGTGTGGACGCTGCGTCGTTGTTGGACTCCTGGGTGTTTCTAGAGTCAGCTGGGTGTTTCTAGAGTCAGCATTTTATGACCTGCCCTGTGTCTCGGGATAGTGCAAAATGGGTCCTTGTGGAACTGGCTATTCAACACCTTATTGACATTAGGGTCATTCAATCGCTTCCAGTTAACCAACAGGGGCTTGGGTTTTATTCCAGGCTCTTTGTGATCCCCAAAGGCATCTGGGGAATGGCGAGCCATTCTCAACCTGAAGTTTTTGAACAGGTTCATCCCATACAGGTGTTTTAAAATGCAAACTTTGCATTCCCATCCTGGAGCGTTTGGGAGGGCAACCTCGTCTCCTCCATAGACCTTATGGAGGCCTATCTCTGTATCCCTCTCTGGTGCCATCACTGCCATTTTCCTGTCTATGGTTACATGAGTCCAGATAGGATGGGTTGTATCAGCTTAAACTGGTTGGACCGAATCTATTCAAATTCAAGCTCCACTCCTTTTCTATGGCCACTCCCCAGTTTTTGACACAGTCTTAGTCAGGACTAGACATGTTTTACAGGGCTCCACTATAGCTTTAAGTGGAACTGATTGTGAAAGGAAAAAAAGTTTTAAAAGGCACCTTTGGGGCTTGGAAACTGCTCCCAGAGCTTCCAAATCGTGTGAAAAGCTTTAGGCACAACGCGTGGAGCCAGGACCATGTGGGACAGCTCCAGGCAATCAGCCCAGTAAGGGCAACCAACTGATTGGCGCGGCAGCATGGCAGCAGCAGAAACCGCTTGCGGTTTCTCTTTCATTTTCCTGCTTTTCTGAGAGGATCGCCATGGATGCAAAACGCACAGCGCAGCAGTCTGCAGCAGCAGCTTGAAGACTGGAGAGCAGGAGAGCTTTGTAGAAGGATTGGAGAAAGCAAAGCAGCCGCTTGATCAGGGATCACCCCCACCTGAGGGCGCTACCGGCCACATTGCCAGTGCTGCATTGCATTCCAGCACTGAGGAAAATGCGTGGGTGCCTTTCTGACCTGTTTGCAGGTCCAAAACCTGGTGTGTTGTGGGAATAAAACTTTGGCTTGGGTTTGGGTAATGATCAATCTAATACTTCGTACATACATGCTTGTTTAAAGGTCACTGAGATAGTGTAAGGAAATTTCACAATGAGAACGATAAGAATAAACACAAGGAACTAGGAAACAGCTCAGACAGCAATACACAAGTCTATACTATATCTGAACTATTGTAACCCATCATGTGATTATGCTTGCTACGTTTACCATGTACAAAAATCTCAATAAAAGGGAGCGGTGGATTTTGCTCTGGGCTCTCATCCCGAGAACACTCGCTTGTGTCTCATCTTTTCCATGAGAGACCACCACAGTGTGTGACCAGCAGGGTGTGGCTGCAGCCTTGCTAAGCCGGCTTTCTAGGTAAGGTGATTAATTTGTTTCTGGATCTGTTTTTTTTCTTGCATTATTTACTGGTGATTGGATTTATTAAACTCCTCCCTGCTTCAGCAAGTCCCCTCCCTTCCCTACCTCTTTCTTGTGAATTACTTAATTCTCCTAGTGAGAAGACTGATAAACAAGAAAGGGAGCCCAGCCCTTCCACTCCAAAAAGAAAATCCAAAGGCAGACAGAAGAGGAAGGCCCCTGAACACAAAGATAGGGATGAAAGGGAGCCTGCAATTGTGGAGGAACTGCTTCCTCCTCTTCCCAAAAGGGCCAGACCTGTTCCTGAACCTTAAAATTCTGAGGAAGAGGCTGTCCCAGCTCATTTGGAAGCCATAATTGCTAAGGCTATCAGAAGGGGAGTGGTAGAGGCTCTTTGAGCGCCTAAAGGAAATATCTCTGAGGCCTCAGATCAATCAGAACCAAACAGGTCTCTTCAGGCTAGAGGTACCTATTCTTTCAGAGATAGATGCTCCCCAGTGCCTTCATTACCCAGCATTTCTGACAGAGCCCTTGAAGAAGAGAAAAAAAGAATCTGATTTCTCAGAGGATGAAGATATGGCCCCTGAAAGACCATCCTTTACTGGCATATTTGATGCATAGAAGTTTAGGGGTGATGGCACCTGATGGACTTTTTGATGAACCAGCTGTGAGACCAGAAACGATGCCTGTCTCTAGATTATTCCTCAATGTTATACAAAAACATCAAGCCAGTGGACCATGCCAAATGGGAGACCGCAATCGTCATCCCAGTTAAACCAGACTAGTCAATCTGGATTTGTGCTGACTATAAAACAACCCTGAACAAGGCCCTCCAGCAAAGCACCTACCCCGTACCCATACTACAGCACCTCCTACACTTCCTGGGCCGAGAGACTATATTCGCCAAATTAAATCTGGCCCAGGCCTATCAGCAACTGCCTGTCAACAAGGCAACTGCTGAAGCACAAACCATCGTCACTTACCAGGGCGCATTTAAATGTAAGTGGCTACAGTAAGCTAGCCCCCGGCCTGTTCCTGAGCATTATGGAAAGGCTGCTACACAATATCCTGGGGGTAATACTGTATTTCAATGACGTGTTCATCTCGGCCAGCAAGAGAAAACAACTAATGGAGTGTTTAAGGACCCTGGGGAGATTCCAAGAAGCGGGGCTGAAATTAAGAAATAAATGCCACCTGGCCTTCCCCAAGTGGAATTTTGGGGTTTCCTGATAGATGCAGCAGGCATCCAACCCACAATTGGGAAACTGAAAGCAATACGGGAAGCCCCCACCCCCCAAAACAAAGCAGAACCGCAAACCTTCCTGGGATTGCTCAATTTCGATAATGTCTTTCTACCACAGAAAGCAACCATCGCAGAACCACTCCATAGACTACTTGACAAGATGACCAGCTGGACCTGGGGACAATGTGAGGCTGACACATTAAAAAAAAACACATCCTGACATCCAAAAGCGGTTCTCATGTAAGACACTGCCATTGACACTCACATGCAATGCCTCCCCCATGGAATTGGAGCTGTTCTCAGCCACAAACTACCCAACGAGAAAGAAGCCCCCATCACATATTTTTCTAAGACATTATCCAAAGCACAAAGGAAGTATAGTCAAATTGACAAGGAAGCGCTTGCCGCAGTAGCAGGAATCAAGCGCTTCCATGAATACCTGTATGGAAGACAATTCAAATTAATTACTGACCACAAACCCCTGCTGAGCATCCTTGCCAGAGATAGACCCACACCAAACATACTATCACCCAGAATGTTAACATGAACTGTGTTCCTGGCCGCATATAGCTACCACCTAACTCAATGGCCAGGAAAAGACATTTCAAATGCTGACGCATTGAGTCGCTGCCCTCTCCCTGATCTCATCAAACACCTGGCACCCTCCAACCACAGTACTTCTGGTAGAAGAACTACAGCCCATTCTACAGTGACATCTGCAGAAATTGCCAGGCTCACAGCATGCAACAAAACCATGTCGTGGATTTCAAACTGGGTGTGGAGAGGATGGCCGGAATCCATAGAAGGGGACGAACTCAAACCATATAAAAACAGACAGTCTGAGGTATCCATACTCAAGGGCTGTATACTATGGGAGTGGTCACACACACCCCCACTAAGAAACAAAGTACTAACAATGCTACGCAGGGGCCACCTGGGGATAGTCTGCATGAAAGCCCTAGCCAGAAGCTATGTGTGGTGGCCAGGACTGGACAAAGAAATAGAGAACTAGGTGCCACCTGCACAACCTGTCAAGAAACCCAACCAGCCCCCCCAGCAGCCAGCCCTAGGAAATGGGAGACACCCACAGCCTCATGGGCCCGATTACACATCGGGGCAAACATTCCTCATAGTGGTCCATGCATACTAAGTGGCTAGAAGTAATACGGATGAAATCCACCACCACCAAAGCTATCATGAGTCCTTCGTAAACTGTTCTCTACCCACGAACTACTGGACATCCTTCTTTCTGACAACAGGCCCCAGTTCACCTCACAACCATTCGAGGGTTTCCTAGGCGGACTAGGAATCAGGCATGCACTATTAATGCCTGCACATCTGAGCACGAATGGGCAGGTGGAGAGAATGGTCCAAATGACCAAGAAAACCCTCAGGACAATGGGCAAAGGGGGACTGGCAGGAAAGGATCGACAAGATACTGTTGGCCCAACACATCACACCCCATGCGAGAACACACCACAGCCCAGCAGAGCTATTAAAGGGTCGAAAGCTCTGATCAACGCTAGACAGGATCCACACGAACTACAGTCCCAAAACCCCAGTAAACTCCACCAGGAAGTGTAGGAACTTTTCCATAGGGGACCCAGTCCATTCACACAATTACACAGGGGGACCCACTTGGGTACCCGTCAAAATCACCGGACCCAGTTCCTATCAAGTAGAGACAGAGAAGGGAAAACAGTGGGAGAGACACATTGACCAAAGCAGAGGCCAGGTCCCTATCTCGGACAACCAGCCCAACACCAAATGAGAACAAACAGAACAGTCCTTAGCAGAGATCCTACCTGCAGAGACCAGAACAAGAACTGATGGGCTAGCGTCAAACCCGAAGAGAGCACGGGAACACCCACTTTGTGAAGAGGAAGTCCCGCGGTGTACGTCTGAGGCCTCAGGCTCAACGATACCTGCCACACCATGAGATGACTTTGAAACGCTTCCACAGGCAGGGACCGGAGCAGCGGCGGACCTGCCTGCTTGGGCCACCACCCCAGGAACGAGTGAGGTGCGCAGGTCCAGTCGCACCCCTCGAAGCCCTGCCTGCCTATGCAATTACATGAGGTACACAAGAACTGATTGGAGGAACTCTAACTAGGAGGGGAAGGGTGTTATGTATTACCAAATATGGCCATAAAGTGGAATCAGCTAACAGACTCCACTCATTGGCCCAGCCACTGGTAGGAATAATAAAGCCCCATCAGTGGCTGAAGCTTTGGACAGCGCTGGCTATAAAAGCCAGTGCCAGCCGTGGCTGAGGGGCCTTTTTCTTATATGGACAATAGTGTTTACCTGTTCCTGCTATGTCCTGCCTCTTATTCCCGCGGACCCACCTAACAGATTCCTCTGCAGGTTCTATGCTTGTTCCACTGGTGGCAGTCTCTTGCACTTTGGAGGGAACATCCATTCAAGTGTCCATTATCCCATTTGGAAACACCGGGGAATTATGTAAGAATATTGTTTGCAGATTTTAGTTCTGCTTTCAATACCATCATACCGCACAGATTAATAGCCAAGCTCAAAGATCTAGATTTTCCAGATTCTATCTGTTTATGGATATTGGATTTTTTAACAAATCATCCACAAAGAGTTAAACTGAACGATTATATTTCTACTGTCAAGACACTTAGCATTGGCACTCCGCAAGGTTGTGTCCTTAGTCCACTACTGTTCTCCATTTATTCATCTGATTGCACAAATAAACATCCCAACAATAAGATAATAAAATTTGCAGATGATACTACGCTTGTAGGACTTATTTCTGGGGATGATGAGTCTGCATATCGGGATGAGGTATTACAGCTATCCCACTGGTGCAAAAATAATAATCTTCTATTTAACATTAAGAAGACCAAGGAGGTTATAGTGGACTATAGGAAAAAAAGAGCAGACATTCAGCCACTGTATATAGAGGGAGTTCGTGTGGAACAGGTGGTTGAATGTAAGTATCTCGGGACCATCATTACAAATGACCTGACCTGGAGTGCAAACACCGCTGCTTTAATTAAGAAGGCACAACAACGGTTGTATTTACTAAGGATTCTTAGGAAACAACAACTGGCTGAGAGTCTACTGATTACCTTCTATCGGAGTTCAATTGAGAGTATATTATCCTACTGTCTCTGTGTATGGTTCTCGAGCTGCACAGTGGCAGAGAAAAAGGCAATTCAGAGGGTGATTAAGATGGCCCAAAACATCATTGGCTGCTCACTCCCCTCTTTGGAAGAACTGTATAGGAATAGATGTAAGAGGAAGATATTTAATATATCGAATGACTCCTCTCATCCGGGACATCAGCTCTTTGAACTATTACCGTCGAGAAGGAGATTCAGGGTATTAAGAACAAGGACGACTAGATTTAAGAACAGTTTTTATCCAAGTGCAGTTTTGAGTTTGAATGCAGGGTCATAAGATTTTTGTGGAATTTAATGGCTGAGAGTAATGGGGTATTTACATTTTTAAATTGTATAGAGATTATTGTATGGTCTGTTGTGTTTAGTTTTATTTTTCTTTCAATGGTGTTGTCCAGTTTTACTTGTGGAAGAGCACCTCATTTCGTTGCACCCGCTTGCGAGTGTAATGACAAATAAATTCTTATGTCTTATGTCTTAGCCGGACAGAATACTGCTCAGCACAGATGACAGCCTGCAGGGCTTGGGGGACCATTCTGGAAGGCAAGATGACCCAGGCAAAAGGTCTTAAATTGGTTGGAACTCTGAAACGCTTCCATAGCAGGGTGCCAAAGGGTCACGTGCTGGTGATGATGAAAAATGTGGCTGTGGGGACTTCCGGTGGCAAGGCAAGGACGGTCAGAGGGGCAGAAATCCGCTCGTGATTCTAGCCTCCCTTTTCTTGAGTTTGGTGTGATCTTTCGGGGTGCTCGAGTCTTGGAGAGACCCGTGCCGGTGTGGGGGAACCTCGGGCTGCAGTGTGGGGAAAGCAACCCCCCTGCAACGAAGAGGAAGCCCTCCAGAGCCCAACGATCAAGAACAGCCTCCTAACAATGGAGGCTCCGAAGTCCGGACTGCCACCGATGGGAAGAAAAAAGTGAGTGAAAGTTTGCAAGCTCGGGGGGAAAGAGAGTCGTGGCAGAGAAGATATTTGACTGACAATAGACTGATTTCAGGCTGTTAAATACTGTGTGAATGCCAGCTGTGAGCTCCAAGACGAAGCGGCTACAAAAGAATTGGTTTAGTGAATGTGAAAGAGCTTGGCAGGCAGAAGAGAGTCGGAAATAAAAAAGAAGTAAAGAGAATTTTGGAAGTCTGAAGACCAGCACGGGGGGGGGGGGCGATTAAAAAGACTCTATTATCACTAACATTTGGATCCAGAAGCAGAACGAAGCCGATCGGGGGGAAAGACAGAGCAACGCCATAGGCAGTATCCAGAACGCTGAACGCTGAAGTGATTACAACAAAGTAACAGATCTAACTGTCTGAAGGGACATAATCTAATCTATAAACTCTGGGAAAATTGAGAACAGGTCCTAGCAGAGGAGACAGTTCCTTTTCTATTCGAAGGAGATCAGAACAATTGATTTAAAGAACATTAAAATATAAGTAAAAGAGGAAGTCTTTAAACGAGTGGGAACATTGCTTACTGGCAGCTGTTACTCAGAAAATCTTCATTTGCCATTTCCGGTGTGCTAGAAGTGGAAGCTTCCAAAGTGAAAAGCGGAAACAAAAACTCTTGTCTTTGGAATTTTCTTTTTTCTTTTCCTCTACCCTTTTCTGTGTGTACATACTTACTAAAATAGCCTCTCTTCTTTCTTACTTGTTTATGGTATGCTATGTTGAAATATGCTTGCTTTTTTTTTTTCCCCTCTGATTTCCTCTTGATAAATATGTACATTTAGTAATGAAATATTAGAGTGTTAAAATATTGGATTAATTTAGTTAAGTTATTATTAATAGAGATTGTTATAATTTGAATGGGAATATAGGGGAGACAGTAAGAATATTAAGCATTAGTTACTTAACAAGCTTAGAGCTCTCTAGACCAATATTATATTTCTTTGTGTGGGTTTATCTGTGAATGTAATATATTTTGTAGTTAAGGTTATTTTATATTGAAGTTAAACTAGAGAAAAATATATACACTTTACTAATTAGTCAAGAATATAGCTACTTAATAGATTGATAGATCTTGGTCAATTTTAGTTACAGAACTAAGAATACTGAATGCCAATTTGGAATAATATATTTAGTATTGTACAACAACAAAAACAAATTTTAAAGGAAATGACTACTACAACTACCACTGCTTTGAAATCTGGTAGGAAGGTTAATCCCACAATAATGACTACTTTGACAACAACTTCACCCATGGCACAAAAAACAATAGAGGAAACACTACCAACAGAGTAGTCAACTAGCATCTCGAATGCGAATATCCAAGCAATGTTCCTAACTTTACAGGACTCATTGACAAGATTGCAAGAAACAATGATTAAAAACCACAGTGAAACAAGGGCAGATATCAATGAATTGAAGGAAGAAATGGGGAAACTAAAGACAGAAATGAAAGCGGACATTTCCAAAGTAGAGGATAAAGTGGGGGTGTTGCAGCAGGCCCTGGAGAAAAACGAAGTTATAATAAAAGAAGTAGAGAAAAGAACCGAACGAACAGAAAGGGAATTAGAAAGGGTGGATGAAGATCTCAAAAGCATGAGCAAAGAAATGGAAGACTCCCTTGTCCTCCTAGAAATGGACAAGGCAGCAACTTACCTAAGATTCCAAAATGTGACAGAATCAAAAGAAGAAGACCTGGAATACTTGATGGCAGAAATACTGGCCGGTTTATTGAAGATGGACAAAGATGAAATTCAAAAAGAGTTTGATGAAGTCTACCGGGTCAATACAAACTATGCAAGACGCCACAATTGTTCCAGGGAAGTACATATACGATTCACTAGAAGATGTGTTAGAGACATGATATATAGAACCTCAAGAGATAAAACTATAACCTACAAAGAGAAAGAAATTGTGATTCTTAAACAGATACCGAGGAGAATAAGGGAACAAAGGCGTGACTATAAATTTCTGGCAGCATATTTAAATAAAAAAAGAATCACATTTAAATGGCTTATTCCAGAAGGAATGTTAGTGTCGTGGAAAGAGAGGAAAATCAAAATAGATACTATGGAAAAAGCCCAGGATTTTTACGAACGGATGGTGGGCCCACAGGAGCAAAGTAGTAGGGAGAAATTGGACACAAAGTTTCAAGAAGAATACAGTGGACATAAAAATAGAACTGGAACGGTAGGAAACCAAGAAAATACCTATCCACAACAAAAGACAGAAGGAACTACATCAATACAAGCGCAAGAAGAGAGAGGAATTGTTACACGACAAAGAGCAAAACAAAACTAAATAGATGGGAGAAGAAAAAAAATTACTATCAATAAACATAAATGGTTTAAATTCAACAATTAAGAGAAAAAGGATATTATCTAAATTAATTAAACATAATGCAGATATAACGTGCCTGCAAGAAACCCATATAAAGAAGAAGGATGAAAAATATTTAGAATGCCCGAAATTAGGAAAATTATTTACCGCACCAGCAGATGAGGAGAAAAAGAAGGGAATCGCAGTATATGTGAAAGAGGATTTGAAATCTGAGCTAATATGGTCGGACTTAGAAGGAAGGACTCTGGGTTTGCAGATCTGGATTAATGATATTCCAATTCTTTTAGTAGTAATATATGCCCCAAATGGAGACCAAAAAGAGTTTTTTAAACACCTATATGGAAAATTGGTTGAATTGCAAAAAAGAAATATTTGTATGGTAGGGGACTTCAACTCCATTGCTGATTTCCAAAAGGATCACAGTAATGCCGGGAAGAATAAAAAGGGGAAGAGAGAGTTCCCCAAGATTTGTAGGGAAATGATGAAAGAGCTAAATCTGACAGATATATGGAGAAGATTACATCCTGAAAAAAGACAATTTACATTTTATTCAAATCCCCACCAAACATGGACACGGATTGATATGGCATGGATGAGTGGAGAGATAGCAAATGAGACAAAAGAAGTGGAAATTTTGCCTAATGAATGGGCAGACCATAATCCAATACAGGTAATATGGAAGGGCAGGGCAAAACCAAAGAAAAGATGGACCTTAAACACTCAATTAATAAGAGAGAAAGAATACATTAATAAATTAAAGGAGGAATTGACTTTTTTTATTAAAGAAAATGATAATGGAGAAACCACGAAACAAAATGTCTGGGATACGATGAAGGCGGTTATAAGAGGCACAACAATCTCTTATAATGCTAAGAGAAACAAGGAAAAATATTCCCAACAAAACAAATTACAACAGAGAATTAAGGAGCTAGAAACCCTTCTACAAAATAACCCAAAAGAATCCAAACTGCAAAATCAGATAAGTATAGTCAAACACAAACTGAATTTAATTGATCAAGAGAAAATGACTATGAATTTGAACTTAACCAGACAAATCTATTTTGAACATGCCAACAAGCCAGGAAGATGGCTATCTTATAAATTGAAAAAAAAGAAAGAGAAAAGATTGATATACCAGTTAATAGATAGCAAAGGAGATACATACCAGGAAATAGAACAGAAAAAAGAAATCATTCATAAATACTTTGAAGATTTATACAAAAGAGAGGATGTCAGTGAAGATAGAATAAGGAATTATCTAGATGAAGTAAAGGATAAGGCAATTGGGGAAGAAATGGCTGAACTATTAAATAAAGACATTACTGAATCGGAATTGAAATCAGCAATAGAGAGCCAGAAAAATAATAAAACCCCGGGCCCAGACGGGATCCCAGGGGAGCTATACAAGGCAATAGCAGATCAAATCGGACCACTTATGGTGGAAGTTTTTAATGACGTTTTACTAGCAGCCAGGATGCCGGACTCATGGAGGGGGGCACTGATCTCGCTGATCCCGAAGGAGGATACAGATCCCAGATATATAAACAATTACAGGCCGATTTCACTCTTAAATACTGATTATAAAATATTCACTTCTATTATAGCAAACAGATTAAAAAGATTGCTAAACTTGTATATACATGAAGATCAAAATGGATTCCTTCCAACTAGGCAAATAAAGAATAATCTAAGAATAGTATTAGACGTACTAGAATTTTATGAAGCCCACCCAGAGAGACAAGTAGCACTCATGTTTCTAGATTCAGAAAAAGCTTTCGATAATTTGAATTGGCAATTTTTAATTCAAAAAATTTATAATTTGAATCTGGGTACCAAATTTGAAAATATTATAACAACTATATATGATACACAACAAGCTAATATAATAGTGAATGGGGAATGCACCCGCCCAATAAAGATAGAAAAAGGAGTGAGACAGGGTTGCCCACTCTCTCCCCTGCTCTTCATATTAGCATTAGAGACATTATTAACACGAATTAGGCGGAATTCAGATATAAAGGGATTAACAGTTAAGAAAGAGGAATATAAATTGCAAGCGTTTGCGGACGACATGATTTTCTTCCTTGAAGAACCAAAAGACAGGGGACCAAAATTGATGAGTGAATTAGAGAAATTTGGAGCAGTAGCGGGACTTAAAATAAACAAAAAAAAAACCAAATTAATGACCAAAAACCTAACAGAAAAACAGAAAATAGAACTAGAAGAAATAATGCAGATACAAGTGACAAAGAAAGTGAAATACTTAGGAATTTGGCTAACCCCACACTGTAAGACACTTAAAGAAAACAATTATGATAAACTGATACATCAGGTAAAGAAAGATTTAGAATCGTGGGGGAAACTTCAAATTTCACTACTAGGCCAAATTGCTACTATTAAAATGAACATTCTCCCTAAATTTTTGTATTTATTCCAAACGATCCCAATTAAATTACATAAAAAGTTTTTTGAAGAACTCAATAGAACAACCCTGAAATTTATTTGGCAAGGGAAAAAACCCAGAATAAATGTAAAAGCAATGCAGGATATGAAGAGCAGGGGAGGGTTAGCATTTCCAAACTGGGAGTTATACCATATGGCCACCTCATTAGTTTGGTTGAAGGATTGGGTGAATTTAACCAATAAAAGAATACTATTTCTAGAAGGCCATGATTTACAAAGGGGGTGGCACGCCTTTCTATGGGATGTAGGGAAAACCAGTCAAAAATATTTCCATAGACATTTAATTAGAGACGCACTATTAACAATTTGGAGGAAAATAAGGAAAAAACATTATACAAAAGTACCAGTATGGATTTCAACAATGGAGGCAATGATTCACCCAAACAATTTGGAGCTTACCAAAATGATTAAATACAAAGACTTATTAGACCCACAAGGAAATTTGAAATCGAGGCTGGATCTTCAAGAGCAAGGACATAAAATTGATCAATGGGTTTATCTTCAGATTCAAAGCAGATATAAACAAGACAAAAAAGAATTCGGAATTAATAACAAACTGCAACAGTTAGATAAAATTTTATTAGGATCAAATAAAAAAAACATAACAAAATTTTATAACTACTTATTAGAAACAGAACTAGAAGAAGAAATCGTAAAAGGAAATATGATTGCTTGGAGTAAGAACGTAGGGCGCAGCATCACATTAGCGGAATGTGAGAAAGTTTGGGGCAGAAACAATAAGATTACCAAATCGGCAGCATACAAGGAAAATCTTTATAAAATGTTTTATAGATGGCATCTCCCCCCTTCGAGGTTAGCGAAGATGCACCCCAACATGAGTCCGCATTGCTGGAAGTGTAGGAAAAAAGAAGGAACCTTTTTCCATATGTGGTGGTCTTGTGCAGAAACCCAAAAGTATTGGAAGAAAATCAAAACTTGGTTGGAAGAAATCACCAAAGAGCAGATCGAATACAAACCAGAGTCCTTCCTACTAGGGATTTTTGATAAGCAAATTTCAAAAAAAACCAAATACATAACAATACACATTTTAACAGCGGCCAGATTAGCCTTCGCTCAACACTGGAAACAACATCAAATTCCATCAGAAGAAATGATTATTGAAAAAATCTCAAAATGCGCAGAAATGGATAAATTGACTTTGGCGCTAAAAAACAAAGACACTTCACTATACTATGATAGCTGGAACTGTTGGTATAATTGGATTGACCAAAGATAAATAATATATTATAAGGCATAAAAGAAAAGTATCAATACATAATAACGAGGTAACGATATAAGTTAAAAACAGGTGTGGTTATATGACACAAGTTAAGGTGATGAAAACAAAAGAAGATCTTGCAAACTGTTAAAATAAGAATACTTTTAATCCTGTAACCTCTTTCTTTCTTTCTTTTCTTAAAATTCTTTCCCTCTCTTCCTCTTCTTTCTTTTCTTTCTTTCTTTCTTTTGCTTATTTGTGTATGTATTGTGACTGGTTTTAATTGTAAAAATTAATAAACTATATTTAAAAAAGAAAAAGAAAAATGTGGCTGTGAAGGCATATGTCAACCGGCAAGGGGGAACAAGGTCCAGGGCCTTGATGAGGGAAGCCAAACACCTACATCTTTTGTCCATCAGGGCGGACCACATTCCTGGGGTCAACAACTCTCAGGCCGATGGGCTGAGCCAGAGTGCGGTCAACCATTCAGAGTGATGCCTCCACCCTTCTTTGTTCAGGGAACTATCCATCACGTTTGGCACTCCCACAGTAGACCTGTTCGTATATCCCCTGAATGTTGAGGTGAGCAGGTAGTTCACCAGATATCCTTTTCAGGGAGCAGAGAGGACCAATGCGCTTTGGAGCAGATGGCCCCCAGGTCTCCTCTATGCCTTTCCCCCTCTTCCAATCATTCTGGTGGTCATTCGGAAGATGTTGGAGGAGAAGGCAAAGCTGATTGGCCCAGGAGGCCCTGGTTTGCAGATCTGGTGAACATCAGTTGCTCAACCTTGGAGAATCCCAGATCACAGGTCTCTCTCCATCAGGGAACCTTGCTGCATCCAGATCCACAATGGTTCCACTTGACCATGTGGCACTTGAGTGGCAACACCTGAGAGAGACTAACCTTCCTGATAAGAGTCATCCAAACCATTCAGGCCTCCTGTAAACCTTCCTGTTATATATTTGCATACTTGAAATACTGCCTTTTGATTGGTCCGTCAATACTGCCTTTGATTGGTCCGTCTTATACATTTGAATACTTGTAATACTGCTTTTTGATTAGTCCATCTGACGGCGGGAAATTCAAGGAACCATCATTGGCTGTGAGCCATGAGCCGCTGCTATAAGAGGCTGCCGTGGCTCCGCAGTTGTTGAAGTTACTGAGGACAAATAAAAAGCTGAAGTCTAACTGGTCTCGAATCAATCTTTCCCACGACTTAACACTGGCGATGAAGGTGGGATTCTGAGACAAAGGAGACCAGTTGAGCACATGGCAACGAGAACCGAGCAAAGACGAAATGGCCGGCAGCAACTCGCCACCCGCACCATTCAACCCAGCGATGGAGGACTGGGAATCATACATCGACAGATTCCTCAAGTTCCTAGAGAGTAATGAGTTACAGGGTATATCCGCCAACAGGAAGAGAGCCGTTTTCCTGACCCACTGTGGGCCCACAGTCTTCAAGATGGCCAAGGCATTGGCAAAACCCCAGGACGTAAAGCAAATGGCGTGGCCAGATTTGGACAGGCTACTGAAAGCCCATTATGCGCCGGCCGTCTCCAGCCTTATCCGGAGACACGAATTCTACAAGCGAGAGCAAAAAGAAGGTGAGAGCATTGGGGATTTCGTGGCAGCTTTAAGTGACATTGGAGGGGCGTGCGAATTTCTCAACATGGACGAAACCATGAGGGACCACATGGTCCTTGGACTGAGAGATCTCACCCTACAGAGCTGACTGCTGACCCGACCCAACATCACAGTCATTGAGGCCATCGCTGAAGCCACCGCAGCTGAAGCAGCGAAAAAATCAGCAGCCACCAGGCAGCTAGTGAATACGGCAACCCAGGAAACTCCGGGAGAACCAAACCAAGCCCAAGATAAGAAACCAGAGGGCACTCAGAAGTCCACCACCTCAACCACACACCATGTGAACACTGAATCCTTGTCCGAAACGACGAAGAGGTAGAAGAGATACATAGACTCCAGTCCGAACGAAATCGACGGGAGAGGAGAAAGAGGAGAGAAAGGAAGTCGGAATTCCATTGTGCCAGGTGCGGAGGAGACCACCCCCGTTCCGAGTGCCATTTTCTTGACGCTGTTTACAGGCACTGCGAAAGACAGGGTCTGCCAGAACAGAAATAGCTACAACCCTAGACGAAGAGGCAGCACCACCCCCAGAATGAGAAAAAGACAGACATGGAGCCGTTGGAGCCGAGTCAACAGAAGTAAGCGGTTCAACGAAACCTACCGGAAGGAAGCAACACACCAGACAATAATCATTGGCCATTCGAGCTCAACCGATGCAAGAAAGGTACACATGCAAGTCACCATCGAAGACCGACCATGCCAGATGGAGGTGGATTCCGGTTCATACCTGTCCATGATATCGTGGAACACACTAAAGAACCTGATACCAGGTATGCAGAAAAAAGAACTAGAGAAACAAAGACTAACACTGAAAGTCTACCAAGGGAACAGGATTCCCGTAGTCGGACTCGGACACTTCCAAGTAAAATTCAGAAAACACACGACAATCCTTCCATTGACGATAGTAGACTCGGATCGCCCCAGCCTACTGGGACTCGAATGGTTTGCACCCATGGGAATTGGAGTGACCGGGATCAACAGTGTCAACCGAAACGGACTGGGAGGAGAGCCTGATGAGGGAATTCCAGGACGTCTTCAATGGAAAACTAGGCAAGTACCGAGGGTCCCCTATATCATTTAACTTGAATCCTAACACAGCCCCAATCAGGCTGAAGGTAAGGCAAGTCCCTTTCGCATTAAAACCAAAAATCGATGAGCAATTGGATAAACTCATCACACAGGGGGTATTAGAACCAATAGACCACGCAAGGTGGGGAACCCCAATCATGACTCCGATTAAGCCAGATGGGTCCGTGCGCATCTGCGGAGACTATAAGGCCACCCTCAACCACGCGCTACAACAAAGCACATACCCCGTTCCAGTGGTACAACACCTCTTACATTTGTTGGGAGGAGGAAAAGTTTTTGCGAAGCTCGACCTTGCACAAGTGTACCAGCAATTGCCAGTTGACCCAGAAACAGCAGAGGTGCAAAGAATTGACTCACAGTGGGGCATTCAAATGCAAAAGACTGCAATTTGGAGTCAGCGTGGCCCCAAGGGTGTTCCAAAGCTTGATGGTGCGCCTATTACAGGGAATCAAAGGGGTAGTACCATATTTTGATGACATGCTGGTATCAGCCAGAGACAAAAAACAACTGGAAAGCCACCTCAGGGAAGTCTTACAAAGATTTAAAGAGGCGGGACTCAAAGTAAAAAAAGGAGAAATGCCAGCTAGCCACCGATAAAGTTGAATTCCTGGGGTACCTCATAGATAAAGAAGGAATGCACCCCACTGAAAAGAAAATCAAAGCAATCAAAGAAGCTCCCAGACCCAAAAATAAAACAGACTTACAAGCATTTTTGAGACTTATTAACTTTTATAATGTCTTTTTGCCACAGAAGGCAATGATGTCGGAACCATTAGACAGGTTGCTGGATAAGAAAGCTACCTGGACCTGGGGGCAACGAGAAGCCGCATTCCAGGGAATCAAAGACTTGCTGACATCCGAATCTGTGCTGATTCAATACAGCGAAACCCTGCCACTGACATTAACCTGCGACGCATCACCATTCGGCGTCGGGGCCATACTCAGCCACACTTTACCCGATGGGAAAGAAGCACCGATCGCATTCTACTCCAAAACCCTATCAAAAGCAGAGAGAAATTACAGTCAATTGGACAGAGAAGCGCTTAGCCGCAATAACTGGAATCAAACGATTCCATGAATACCTCTACAGCAGGACCTTCTCACTGATAACAGACCACAAGTCACTCTTAGGAATACTCGCAGGGAACAAGGCCACCCCCAATATATTGTCACTATGTATGACGAGATGGTCCGAGTTCCTTGCCGCACAAGGTTGCCATTCGAGTGCCTTAGAATTAGATCATATCACTTCAGTTCCTAACCTTTAGGGTGGTTTTTCTAGTGGCCATTACTTTGGCTAGGAGGCTGTCTGAATTTGCGGCTCTGTCAGACAGGACCTCTGTTCCTTCCATGACAACAGGGTGGTTCTTCATAGGGCCCAGGACATTGTATTACCAGATTTCTGTCCTCATCCTAGTCATGATCTGGAACATAAATGGCACAAAGTGGATGTTAAGAGAGCTTTACTTATTTACATCAAACGAAAGGCCATATTTTGGAAAACTGAGGCTTTGTTTGTCTTTCTCCCACAATTTGATGGATCAGGTCTTGTATCATCAAAGCCTACCAGACTTTGCCCCTTCCGGTGTCTAACAACCTAACGGCACACTCCACCAGGAGTGCTGCTACTTCGGCCGCTTGGGCTACTCAGGTTTCGCTGAAGATCTGCAGCACGGCTACCTGGGCATTACCGTCTTGATTCCTTCATTTTGGCGGATGCAGCTTTTGGACGGAGGGTGCTTCAGAGGGTTGTCCCACAGACATGTTGGCTTTGGTATGTCCCATCCTGGACTCTCGGCGCAGCATGGATGAGAATGGGTGTTGGTATAATTACCTGAGAATGCCCTTTCTATCTACGCTGCAAGAGAGTCCAGCCCCACCTTGGTTATGTCCTGTGCTGGCAGGGTGCGGGATTATTTCTAACATGTTTGTTCCTTGCTACTATAGACACCCTGAGTCTGTCAAGTATCTTCACCTAAAACTAGGAATCTGGCCAGAGGCTGGCTTTTTATATAAGGCAGACTCAGATCTATGATGTAATAGGGAGGAGTCTAACCCATCCTAGACTCTCTTGCAGCATAGATTGAAAGGGCATTCTCAAGTAATTATACCAACGCCCAATCATGCAGCAACATTGGCATGGGTTAAAAAGTGGATATCCCTAAAAGAACAATACTAACCTTAGAAGGACATGACTTACAAACAGGATAGTATGCCTTTTTGTGGGAGAAAAAGAATAAAACACATTCAAAATCATTTAATAAGGGATGTCCTATTACAAGTCTGGGGTGAAATTAAATATATATATATATATTAAAGTACTTGGCTGGCTTTCGAGAATGGAAGCAATGATTTATTCAAACGCATTAGACATAACCAAAATGATAAGATACTATCATTTGTTAGATAACCAAGGAAGATTGAAAACAAATCAAGAACTGAGAGAAGGAGGAATAAATATAAATGGCCCTATCTACAATTGCAGACAAGATACAAAAAAGATATAGAGGAATTCGGTATTGATAGGGAACCACAACAAATAGATACAATTTTATTAGGAACAGAGGAAAAATTCATAACTAAAATGTACAATTATCTACTCAGATTTGATTGGGAAGAGGAAGTATTCAAAGGAAGTATGATAGCCTGGGTAAGAAACTTTGGCTACAACGTTCAATTAGAGGAGTGGGAAAAACTGTGGACCAAAAAGTTAATGATGGTTGCTGCCTATAAGGAGAATTTGTATAAAATATTTTACCGTTGGCATCTAGCACTAGGCAAGATTGGCCAAAATGTACTCAAACATCAGTCTAGAATGCTGGAAATGCAAATACAAACAAGGCACCTTCTTTCACATGTGGTGGTCTTGCCCCAAAGCAAGAAAATATTGGAATAAGATAAGGAAATGACTGCAGGAAATCATCGGTTCCCAAACCTGAAATGCTTTTTCTTGGAATAAATAGAGTATATAAGAAAGAAATTAAATAATTCATATACTGACAGTGGCGAAAATCACTTACGCAGAGTTGGAAATTAGATAGCACTCCCCCTGATAGTATGATAATAAAAAAAAATAATGGATTGTGCAGAAATGGTCAAACTCACATTGGAATTGCAAGATAGAGAAGACAGATTATACTGTTTGGGAGAAATGGTATAATTGATTAGAGAGTAGGAATAAAAATTAATGCAAATGTGAATATTGACCCAAATGGAAACGTTCATGTCACAATACTGCAAAGATTGTATGATTTTTTTAAAAAAAATGTGAAAAAGTTCAATAAAATCTATTTTAAAAATTAGTAATTTCTTTGACTAGTGTGATTCGTGTGATTGATTGGTGTGATATTGGCTATATTGATTATCCTAATATCTTGTTTGTTTGAACAGTTTAACCAACGAACCATTTCAACAACCCACTATGCCAGAAAAACAATCCAATGCCAAACCACAACCCAAAAAGAAAGAAATCCCCACCAATGAACCACAGGACTCCTGCACATGCCTTATATGTAAAGAAACTTTAAAGGAGAATGAAGATTCCATCAAATGTCCCCTATGTGACAACTACACTCACCATAGTTACTTAGGAATACCAAAACAAATGGCTCAATTCCTAGAATCATCCACCCATGCATTTCTATGCCCACCATACAGACCCAAACTGGACAAATATATTGCCCTGTTTGAAAGAGTTGATACCTTAGAAACACAAATAACATTTCTTGACAATATAGTAGCATCCCTGGACACTATAAAAGCAAGATTAAGTAACCTTGAACTTTATCTCCAGAGACGTTCAGGATCTCTTAATCAGAATATTCACCTTTCTTTTCCCCACTTCTGCTCGCTTCCAGGGAGCCTGGAGCAAAGTCCTTGGTAGGACTTATTTCTGGGGCTTCTGGGGCTGGAAACAGCCCGAGAGGACTGAGGTGAACCCCCAGGTGAGGCCTTCAAGGGTTGCACTGCTGGGCTTCCCACCTTGGAGAGAAAGAGAGAGAGAGAGACCCTCTTTCCTCTGGTGGAGTTTTCGGATCGCGGTGTGTTGCAATATCATGACACATCAGTAGGAAGTCACGTACACAGAAAACCCAATACACATACAATACACATATATGGCGACACTATTGGAACAGCAACGTGTAAAACATGAGTTGGCTATAGCATAAGGTGTAGCCATATATGGCAATATTCCCTATTCCTGTCTAACTTCCTCATGTGTAACATAACCCCCCCATGCTTGCTGCACAATAAAAGAGAGGTGCGTAGTACTATCTGTGCTTCCTCTCACCAAAAGAAACCTTTGTGTCGCTGTCATCTTTGCCGTCAAGAGGAGCCTGCCTGGACAGTCTGCCCAGGTGGAGGTCGTCAGCTGACTAATTCATCCCGGCAGTGGGACCCGCAACGCATCAACTGGTGACCCCGACGTGATCGTCTCAACGATACGTCCCTGACAAAGCGTGATTCTTGTCTAGGAATGCGCTTCCTTCACTCCTGTACTACGCACCTGGAATAGGCTCGCGCATCGTAAGTATGGGCTCCTCACTTTCTCAAGTTCAACTCAAGCATAGGGATGAACTTCTCGCTTTAGTGAAGAAGGCAAATTATTTGCAGAAGGCTAACGGCACAAATGTATATCCTCTGTCAAAAAAGTATTTGGATGATTTTTTTGAGTTATGTCCAACAACACTGCCCCGCGTATCCCGCGGAAGGCACTCTTAAACGTTCCTCTTGGGAACGGATGGGGAAATGGATGCATGAACCACCTCTAGGGCTCCGCCTCAGATTATTTGTTCTTGGCGTGCCATTATGGCCGCCCTTAATATTCTCTTTCCCGATGATTCTATCCAGTCTTCCTCAGACCCACCTTCCGCTGAACTCTGTCCTGTTACTGCCTCGGCACCTCCACCCTACTCCACCCCACCCCTTGACTCTTCTCCAAATCCCTCTTCTCCGTTGCCTCTTTCCGCCACGGCGACAGATCCTCCTGTCCGTAATGCCTTTCAATCGGCTTTGGCGGAAGGAAAGCTATCTGCAGATGATCTTTCTTGTTTCCCTATGATTCTTCAAACCCCCGCTGCTGGGGGTAATCCTGTCCCTCATTATACCCCATTGGAGTGGACTTTGTTAAAGGAATTAAAAACTGCTGCTTCTAAGTATGGCATTGACTCCCCGTATACCCGCCAACTTTTAGCCAACATTTCTACGCATCATCTGGTTCTTGCTTCAGAGTGGAAAGCTATTGCTTCTATGCTTCTCTCTCCCGCTTCGCTTGCCACCTGGCACAATGAATTTCGCCTCGGTATTAACGCTGCTGCTGCAGCCGGACTACCAGCAGGAGTTACTCTTGATCATCTCTTATGCCAAGGTACGGTGCAAAATCCCGCGCAAGAGATCACTATGGGAGCGGGGGGGTACCCGATTATGAGGGAAGCTGCGCTAAACACCTTCAAGCGGCTCCCTAACATCTCTCAACCTACCCATTCCTTTACTTCTATCCTTCAAGGGCCCTCTGAACCCTATACCTCCTTTATTGATCGTCTCACAGATGCCATTAGCAGGCAGGTGGATAATATTGCCGCTCAGAGTGAACTTCTCATGCGTTTAGCCGTTGCTAATGCTAATGTTGACTGTCAGAAAATTCTCAAGCCCCTTCAAGCCTTGCCAACTCAAAATCTTGCGGATTATATTCGCGCGTGCCAGGAAGTAGGCACGGAATCTCAGCGCACTGCGGCTTTAGCTTCAGTTCTTTCTTCTACTCTTGCTTTGTCCACCTCTCGCCTGAAGGGAAATTGTTATAATTGCGGGAAGCCTGGCCATTTTCGTTCACAGTGTCATGCTCCGGGTGGCGGCGGCGCCCCTTGTGGGCGCAGCCAGCCCCCCGGTTCCAAACCAAATACTGTGTGCCTGCGCTGCCGCAACAGTTTCCATTGGGCCAGCCAGTGCTGCACCAATCCCCGCCCAGCTCAGCAACAGCTGGAAAACTAGTTTCGGGGCCAACAGCTAGCCCCACTCCAAAGGCTGTACCTACTTCCTTGCCAGTCCTTCTATCCGAATCAATTGTCTATGAGGATCCTGGATCTGTCGTCACCCTTACTCTGACAGTAGCATTTCCTGTCCCTTCACAGCACCCTTTGCTGATTATTCCTAACTCCACCCTGACTATTGAAGGAGTGGTGGCAGCCCCGTTCCTCTATGATGATCAATCTTTAGCGAATCTTTCCCTGGCCTGCATAGGGGACCGCCCCTTCTCAATGGCCAAGGGTTCTATTGTTGCCACCCTTGTCGTTCTCCCTCCCCCTTCTGATTTGTTAGCTTTGGATCGCCCAGTGGAAGGAAATAAGCCCATGATGACCATCCAATTAAACGGTCATCTTTTTACAGGGTTGGTTGATACAGCCGCAGACGTTTCCGTCATCCGTACCTCTGAGTGGCCTCCTACCTGGCCAACCAAAGAATCCCCCTCTGTCCGGGGAGTCGGCGGTGTTCAAATGGCAAAGGTCAGTTCTAAGTGGCTTTCTGCCACTTCTGCTGGCATCTCCACTACTGCTTACATTCAACCTGTCATCCTTCCTCTTCACGTTAATCTGTGGGGACGGGACCTTCTCTCTCAATTTCATGCCACGCTAACCATTCCTTAGCCAATGGCAACTCTTACCCCTCTCAAACTTCAACTCAAATGGATTGATCAATGGCCACTACCTGTAGAAAAATGATCAGCCTTACAGGGTTTAGTCAAGGAACAACTTACTTTAGGTCACCTCGAGCCATCACAAAGTCCTTATAATACTCCTGTCTTTGTCGTAAAAAAGAAATCAGGGAAATGAAGGCTCCTTCAGGATTTGAGGGCCATTAATACCATCCTCCAACCCATGGGGGCATTACAATGCGGCTTGCCTAATCCTAATATTATTCCTCATAATTATGACCTCATTATAATTGATCTGAAGGACTGTTTTTTCTCTATACCTTTGAATAAAAGTGATCGCCTCTTGTTTGCATTTACGGTGCCAGAATATAACAATGCTAAACCTATTGCTAGATATCAGTGGAAGGTTTTACCTCAGGGCATGCTGAATAGCCCAACTATGTGCCAATATTATGTAGACCAGGTTCTCACCCCCTTTCGAGAGAGCCACCCCTCATTTTTAGTATATCATTACATGGATGACATCTTGATAGCAGCTGAAGGGCCAAAAGGCACCATACAAAAAACTACTCCTGAACTCACACAACAACTCACCGCTGCAGGACTTCATGTAGCGCCTGAGAAGATACAAGCCCATTATCCCTTCCAATATTTAGGCCATAAACTCTTACGATCTACTGCTTCACCAGATCTTCCTCTTATTAATCTTCCCCCTAGCCCCACACTGGTGCAACTCCAACAGTGTTTAGGTACTATCAATTGGGCCAGACCTTTCCTGTCCATCTCTACTAATGATCTTTCCCCATTATTTTCAGCTCTTACTGGCTGTCAACAGCCAGCCCAGAAAATTCCACTAACCAAAGAACAGAAAGATTGCCTAACCAAAATTAACCAGGCCTTAAGAGAACAGTGGGTTGACCACATACACCCAGATGTACCCGTTTCTCTAGCCATCCTTCCAACATGTGCTCTTTTTACAGCCATATAATTACAATTGTTTCCTCCCGCAAGTGTATTAAGATCATTGAATGGTTACACTTACCACACACCCCTCGTGCAACAATTACCACAAAACCCATGCAAATAGCCCTATTAATTCAAAAAGGCCGAACACATCTCAAAGCCCTCATGGGTATAGAACCCAGCACTGTATATGTTCCTCTCAAACTACATACTTGGGAACAGCTCTTTCAAAATTCAGAGGATCTCCAATACGCATTAGCTGATTGGGTTGGATCAGTATCGTGTCATTTGCCAGCTGATCCTCGCATTCAAATTATAAAGACCGTACCCATCACTTTTCCTTCACCCCTCTCCACACAACCTCTCTCTGAAGCTTTGACCATCTTTACTGATGGTTCCAAGACCATTGGTGCCTGTACTTGGCTGGAAGATGGCCAATGGCATTCCTGTCATACAACTCTTCAGATCTCAGCCCAAAAAGCAGAATTAGCGGCCGTCATCTTAGCCTTGGAAAAATTTCCTCACATCCCAATCAATCTTATCTCTGACAGCTTGTATGTCACTCAAGTAGTATTTCACATATATGGCTCTTATCTTTCCCCCTCCGTGGAGACTTCCCTTTTAAAACTGTTCTCTTGCTTACAGCAACACATTACTGCTCGTCAATATCCTTTTTTTATTGCTCACATTCGGAGCCACCAGCACCTTCTGGGTTACCTCTCCGAGGGAAATGTCAGAGCCGATACCGCTTGCCAACAGGTTTTTGCTGCTCAAACACAACCTGCCCCCTTAACGGCAGGAGAAAGCCATGCTTATTTTCACCAAAATAAAAAGGCTCTGGTCAAACAATTTGGCATTACCATGGCTGAAGCAATTGCTATCATCCAACAATGCCCCACATGCAGTCTCCAAGCGAAAGCTATCCCTCAAGGGGTTAACCCCAGGGGACTTCAGGCATGTGATATGTGGCAAATGGATGTTACTCAATATCCTCCTTTTGCCCCATGGAAATATCTTCATGTTACCATTGATACTTATTCAGGATTCATATTGGCCACTGTTGGGTATATTGATACACCAACTAGGTTTGGGTGAATAAATATATAAACCAAGGTTTAAGTGTTTGTAGCTTTAAGCACCAAACTGCAATGTAATTAGATAATTAAGGGTGCGGTTACAAACTGCAATAAAAGGCAGTAAGAGAAACATAACACTCCCTGCTCTGCTCTCTGCTCTCTGCCTGCCTGCTGCTTACTCCTGTTTGAGATGTCTGCTTGATACTGCTTGTTGGCTACTGTGCTGGATACCGTTTCTGCTGAACAAAAGGACTATTTCCTTGGTGAGCTGATATCCTGTGAATACTCAGTGTTGTCTTCAAGAGAAAGGTATCGGGAGGAGAAGATATCTCAACAAGCAGATAAGGACATAGTACTGACTAGTTAATGGACTAAGTTACTGGATGGATATATTTGTGAATGACATATGGACTGATTGACAATGCTTAAACTCTGAATGGATTAAACAACTATTTAAAACAACAAACAGTGTTTGTCTCCAGTGTGTGTATACTCTTGGGCCCAGCCTCTCTCATTTGGCTGCCTGGCTTGACTGCTGCTGCACATTCTGCTTGGGGGTTTGTCCCCAAACGCTAACAGCCACGCCCCAAAGGTGCGAAAATGCAAAACAGGTAATCAACCACTGTATTCGAACCTTTTCAGTGTTGGGATGTCCAAAAATACTAAAAACGGATAATGGACCTGCCTACACAAGCTCTGCTTTTTCGGAGTTTTGCCATCATTGGTCCATTAACCACAAATTTGGAATCCCTTTCAATAGCCAAGGGCAAGCTATTGTAGAAAGGGCAAACCAAACGCTTAAACAAGCCCTTGATCGGTACACGGGGTCAAAAGGGATTAGCCCCCCCAACCTCCCGACACTGCAAAATCTGTTAAATGTCTGTTTGTATACTCTTAACTTCCTTAACCTCACTGGGAACCCTCCCTCGTCTGCTGTGTCTCGTCATTTCACTAAACCCTCTCTCCCCACTGCAAGACCACTTGTCTATTACAGGCAACTCCTAGATCTAGCTTGGAAGGGTCCTGCTGAACTTATCACCTGGGGGCGAGGCTACACTGCAATTCAGTTACCTGAAAAAGTTCTCTGGATTCCTGGTCGCTGTGTGCGCCCTTGCCACACCTCTCCACCTGATCAGCCACAACCCAACGCAGATCCTCTGGATCTCCACTGGCTGAAGTTCCATGATGAATAACTTCCTCCTCTTCTTCACTGCATTATTTTCTTCCTTTTTCCTACAAACGTTGCCTGCAAATCCCCTCAATCTACACCAGCCAGTGAAACAAACTTGAACAATATATGATGCCTACGATCGTGTCTTATTTTCCATCAGCAACACCACTCACCCATACACCTGGTGGCCTACCCTCAAAGCTGACGTCGGACAGATATTGGTAGGCCTCACTGCCTACACCAGCATGACCGAGATACCCACACCTTCTCCGGGATTCGTCCATCGCTATTGATTTTATATTTGCCCCGGACATAAGCAGACTCGCAAGAATATTCGCGTTTGCGGAGGCCCCGCAGACGCCTTCTGTGCTGCTTGGTCATGTCTCTCCACCGGTTCTATCTCCTGGTTGCCACCGATCAAAGACGATTATATCTTTGCATTCCAAAATGGTTCTTGGCATCAGGCTATTTGCCCCTCAGGGGGCACATGGACTCCATGTAATCCCATGTATATTTTGTTTTCAGCGGGAGGGAAAAGGCTGACTACACGGTGGGAGGCGGGTCTTACCTGGGGAATCCGGATTTATGCTGATGGGTACAACTATGGCAATACCTTTACCATAAAACTCATCATTGAGCAGCCCGCTATCCAAGTAGGTCCCAATAAAAACATATCCCTGGTAGAATATCGTCCAGGCCATACAGTTCCCCAACCTTTGCTACGATTGATAAACTCTAGTTACCTCCTCCTCAATGCCAGCAACCCTGCAATTACCAATGATTGTTGGCTGTGTCTTAACGCAGGCCCCCCTTACTATGAGGCCGTTGGTAGCACCACCAATTTCACTGCCCAAAACTCACCTTCATCTTGTCGTTGGTCACAAGGTACTCAAACCATTGGTAACATTATAGGGACAGGATACTGCCTGGGAAATGTACCTAACACCACAAGTCATAATTGTAACCAGACTTACTTATGGCTCAATGGTACTTCAAGGGCACTTTGGAATACTGGTGGGAATTTCACTACTGTTTTTCAGAACTTGTATTTTGTTCCGGACAACAATTCATGGTGGGCCTGTGACACTGGCCTCACCGCTTGTGCTCACGGCCCCACCATCACTCAAAGGAATGGTTACTGTGTTCTCGTTTCGATAGTCTCAAAAATAACTTACCACTCTGGCCAAACCTTTCTGCAGGATAATACCAATTTTGCTCGTCCTAAGAGAGAGGTAGTCACCACCCTTACCCTTGCTGTATTGCTAGGATTAGGAGCTACAGGTGCTGCTACGGGAATTGCCGGTCTAGCAGTTAGTAATAATCAATACCAAACTTTGCATGCTGATATAGACAAAGATCTCGAACTTCTCGAACAATCTATTTCTCACCTTAAAACATCTCTTACATCCTTATCAGAAGTTGTTTTGCAGAATAGAAGGGGCCTTGATCTGTTGTTTTTAAAAGAAGGAGGGCTATGTGTAGCATTAAAAGAAGAATGTTGTTTCTGTGCTGATCATACCGGCTTAGTACAGGATTCATTAGATAAACTAAAAGAGCGGTTGGAAATACGCAAAAGGGAAAGGGAAGCAGGTAACACTTGGTACCATAATATGTTTAATTTCTCCCCATGGCTCACAAACTTTCTTCAATTGCCGGACCATTAATATTGCTCCTATTGCTGTGCACCATGGGCCCTTGTGTATTTGGGAAAATAATGCAATTCCTCAAAAAACGACTGGCCATTATTGATACTGAGATTACCAACATAAACATGCTTGTAAAAATAAGGTCCGAGATCAACACTCCAGCAGAAAAAAGGTCTCTACTGGCATTCACTTCGGACTCGGAGGAGAATGAAGATGAATACCCAGAAAAAGGAGACGGCCCTCGCATTCTAATATGCCGGCGGGACTTGGACTCGGAGGATGACTAGATCTTGCAGCATAAGAATAGAGAGGTCTCAAAATAATAAAAACAGAGGAGATGTTGCAATATCATGACACATCAGTAGGAAGTCACGTACACAGAAAACCCAATACACATACAATACACATATAGGGCGACACTATTGGAACAGCAACGTGTAAAACGTGAGTTGGCTATAGCATAAGGTGTAGCCATATATGGCAATATTCCCTATTCCTGTCTAACTTCCTCATGTGTAACATAACCCCCACCCCCGCTTGCTGCACAATAAAAGAGAGGTGCGTAGTACTATCTGTGCTTCCTCTCACCAAAAGAAACCTTTGTGTCGCTGTCATCTTTGCCATCAAGAGGAGCCCGCCCGGACAGTCTGCCCGGGTGCAGGTCGTCAGCTGACTAATTCATCCCGGCAGTGGGACCCGCAACGCATCAGTGGTGTCCAGTTTACTGCCCAGTTCTGGAAACGTTTGATGATGGCATTGCAAGTACAGGTGTTTGGCATCAGCACACCATCCGGAAACTGATGGCAGGACTGAGAAAGTTATTGGTATCCTCACTCAGTATTTCAGATGTTTTGTCAATCATCGACAGAACGATTGGGCGAAATTCCTTTGGCAGAATTTGCCTTTGATATCATCCACGATTCTTTCCGCTGACAATGATGGATTACCCGGTTCCAGAAACACAAGTTTCTCGAGGAATTGCAGTCAGTTCACCGATTAGTGGCGCAACAATTAGAACGGGCGAAGGAAGACTACAAACGGTTTGTGGATCGTTCTCGTCGGGCGACGCCTCCGCTAGCTGTGGGTGACAAGGTGTGGTTATCCACAAGACACCTTCGGGTTGATCGCCCAATTAAGAAGTTGGACCACCGTTTCATCGGTCCATTCCCTATTGAGGTGGTCATCAATCCTGTGGCGTATCGACTCACCCTACTGCGCTCCATGCGCATTCATCCTGTCTTTCATCGTTCCCTTCTGGTTCCAGACTCCCCAGAGTGTACTCTTCGTGCTCCTGCTGGTGCGGTTTCTCCATCAACACCCAGTAAAGAGGCTGATGTTGATAACATGGTAGTCAGCATTACTGATTCTCGCTGGCTAAAGGGACGCTTCCAGTACCTTGTCAGGAGGAGAGCGGATGGCTCAGAGGTTTTTTCGTGGACGGATGCTTCCACAGTTCATGCCCCAGACATTATCCGGAGGTTCCATGAACGCTTTCCTTCAAAACTGCATCTGGATTGTCAAGACTCGGGGGAAGGGCCCTGCAGTGGGGGATAGTGTTGTGATTCCGGGATTTGAATCTGGTCCGTCAGCAGATGTGAGCTTGGGTGAAGAGGATTTGGCACTGAGATATGAGCCTGCATTGTTGAGTGATTTTGAAGGTAGCCAGGATGAGGAAGTGGACTTAGCTATGAGAGATGAACCTAATTTATTGAAGGTGTCCTCTCCCGAATCTCCCTCTCTGATTACACAGCAGCCAGGAACAGATAATCAGGAAAATGTGCAAGAGGTTTTAAGTGAGGAGGAGAGGACTTTGAGGGATCTTGGCTTTGACGTGAGAAATAGATGGAGATTGAGACGTCAATCTCAATTGGGAAAGAAGCGTCAAGCCAGTGATTAATGAGACTAACATGCCCCCTTTAGGGGATAAAAGGAAACGGATTGGCTTGAGAAATTTGCCAGAAGCGAAGTGTATTGTTGGAGCTAAAGAACTGTGAAGATTGATATTTGTATTGACTTTGGAAGTGTTGAATAGAAATATCAGAGAAGATAAAACTATAAAAGGAATGAAAATTAAAAAGGAAGAATTTAAACTACAAGCCTTTGCAGATGACCTAGTCTTTATCTTGGAAGACCCTATAGAAACAGCCTCGAAACTGTTGGAAAAGATAGAGGTCTATGGGGAGGTGGCTGGTTTGAAAATAAATAGAGATAAAACAAAGATTTTGTCAAAGAATATGTTGCTGAAACAAAGGGAAGAGTTGGCAGAACTGTTAAAAATTCAAGTTACAAACAAGGTTAAGTATCTGGGGATATATTTGACATCAAGATGTAGTACATTGAAGGAGAATAATTATATTAAACTTAAACAACAGATAGCTCAAGATTTGAAAAAATGGGAGAACTTACAATTGTCATTAATAGGAAGGATTTCAACAATCAAGATGAACATTTTACCCAGAGTCTTATTTTTGTTTCAAACAATACCAATTAGGCTTGGAAAAGAATATTTTGAGGATTTAAATAAAATTGTTTTGAAGTATATATGGCAAGGCAAGAAAGCAAGAATAAAGTTAAAGCTTTTACAGGATGCTAGATTTAGAGGAGGGTTTGGTCTGCCTAATTGGGAGTTATACTACCAAGCTGCAAACTTGACGTGGGTTAAAGAATGGATAACATTAAGGAAAACCAGATTGTTGACATTAGAAGGTCATGATTTGTTGTTGGGCTGGCATGCTTTTTTATGGTACAAGGGAACTAAAACACAGGGGTATTTTAGAAGACATTATATACGGGAGTCTCTGTGGTTGAATTGGGAGAAGATAAAAAAACAGTGTTATTTGAAAATTCCAGTTTGGTTATCGACGATAGAAGCGTTTTCTTATCCTATAATTTATAAAAAGGAACAAACAGTTAACTATGGGGAATTATTAGATGAAAAGGGTGAACTTAAATCGATGCAAAAATTGGAAGAACAAGGTATACAGATGAATTGGTTTTCATATTTGCAAATACATTCAAAGTACTATGAGGATTCCAAAGCAGAGGGATTTTATGATAAGCAAACTGACTTGGATAAGATTTTGATGGGTACTGATGAAAAGGTGATTAAAAAATTGTATGGTTATTTATTGCAAATTAAGCTTGAGGAAGAACAAGTTAAAGAAACTATGATTGCGTGGGGGAGGAATTTTGGATATGGGATTGATTTAGAGAAATGGCAGAAATTATGGTCGCAAAATTATAAAATGACAATGTCTACAGCCTATAAAGAAAACTTTTGAAGCAACATGTTCCTACTTCTAACATTAGGGTGCACCAAGATATCGCCAAACTTACTGCTGCTGCTGAATTTTCAGCCGATGCTACCTATCACGCAGTCATGTTTTCAGCAAGGGCCATTACCTCATATGTCACAGTGCGTCACTTGCTATGTTTAAGACACTGGCAAGCCGACTTCAAACACAAATCCAAGCTGGCCTCATTCCCCATTGTGGGAGACAGACTGGCCCTTCCCTGGATCCACTACTAATTGAAACACGCAACAATAAGAAAATTCTCCCTTCCTTTTTTTGAAAGTCAGATCCTAGAAACCCCCAGTCCTTTTGGAGGGGATCCTTTCGATCCTTCTATCAGGTATCTTCCAGATACCAGAGACCCCCAGTATTTAGACCAGGACAGCAGCCAGATAGGTCTGACTCAGTGGACAGGAGGAGGGGTGGTCAATCCAAAAGACCCTTTCGAGGAGCAGGAAACAGGCCCTTTCGGTGACCGAGATAACTCCAGGACCCAATCCCCATTGGTGGATGCCTTAAGTTATTCGCTGACCAATGGGACTCCTCTACCTCTGATGCTTGGGTCAGAGAAAGGGTTAGATTCAGCCTCATGCTGGAGTTTGGATCCACTCCCCCAGATTCCTTCATGTCATGCCCTCCTTCCAGAAACCCGATCGAGCGTAATCTCATGGATTCCACTATTCAACATCTACTGAATATACGAGCCATCCAACCAGTAGCTACCAATCAATGAGGGCGAGGTTTTTATTCACATCTTTTTGTTGTGCCAAAAAATTCGGGGGTGGGGGTGGAGAGCGTTATTAGACTTGAAACGTCTCAACCATTTCTTAGTATATTGCAAGTTTAAAATGCATACCCTCCAATCAATATTACTGGGCATCAGGAAAGGGGACATCCTCACATCCATAGATTTGACAGAGGCGTACTACCTGCATATTGCTATTTGGCCTTCCCATTATACATTTCTGAGATTCTGCTACAATAACCACCATTTTGAATATGTGGCCCTTGCGTTCGGATTAGCTTCTGCCCCCAGGACCTTCACCAAGGTCCTTGCAGCGCTAGCTGCCCACCTCAGGAACATCCCTGTATGCCTCCAGTGTTATCTTGACGATATTTTATCTCCTTCCACCCATCAGGCAGTCATGGATACTCAGAACGCATTACTATCACTACAAGAGCATGGCTTCTTAATAAATTGGAAGAAGAGTCAATTAATACTATCGACTCGGATAATCCATTTAGGGGCGGTCATAGATACAGTGGTAGGCAAAGTTTTATCTGTCACCAGATAGACTAAATAGCATTCAAAAATTAGTTAAGGAGATCAGGTTGCATAAGAGGGTGTCCTTAATGGATCTATCAAAATTGTTAGGCAAAATGATCTCATGTATTTCTATTATCCCTTGGGCCTGCCTCCACACTAGATCCCTCCAGTGGTTCCTGCTACCATACCAGCGCTCCGGCCGAAGCAACTCCAAACGCAAAGTCAGGGTTCCACCAAAGGTTCTCATATCACTCCTCTGGTGGTCCAAACCAGTTATCAACAGAGGCTGTCTCTTCAAGGAGCCACACAAAGGCTCACCATCACCACAGATGCCAGTTTGTTTGGATGGGGAGCCCACGTCCAGTTTCTCACAACCCAAGGCTGATGGTCCGACATAGAACAGTCATGCAGCATAAACTGGCTGGAACTTTGCACAGTACACCTGGCCCTTCGCAACTTCTTTCCCCAGGTAGGCGGTCAGCACATAATGATACTGACAGACAATGTAACAGCCAAAGCTCACATAAACAAACAGGGGGGCACACAATTGGAACAGCTCATGCGGGAAGCAGAGCGCCTGTGTCGCTGGGTGGAGAACAACCTACTTTCCATGAAAGCAGAACACATCTCGGGTCTGTTGAATACACAGGCAGACTGGCTAAGCACCTCCACCCCTCCCTGTTTCAAGAAGTGGCACGGACATTTAGTCATCCGGTGGTGGATCTATTTGCTTCCCTTCTCAACACTCAGCTCCCGAGATTTTTTTCTAGGTACCCATCGCAAGGGGCAGAGAATTTCAACTTGCTCCGCTGTCGTTGGCCCCTGGGGCTCCTGTATGCATTCCCTCCACTTCTGCTTGTTCCCAAGGTCATCCAGAAATTACTAGACGAGAGAGAGGAACTACTTCTAGTAGCGCCTTATTGGCTCAGACGGCCATGGTTTGCAGAACTCTGTAGTCTCTCAGTAGCCCCCCCCCCCCGAAGAATCCCATCAGACAGAATTTCATTAACTAAGGGGCTCCTTCAACATCCAGACCCTCAATGGTTACAATTGACCGTCTGGAGGTTGAGCAGAGTGGTTTGAAGAGGGAAAAGCTCTCCAACAGAGTTATCACCACTATCCTAGCCGCAAGATGCCTCTCAACAATTCGCATTTACAATGCCACATGGTCCATCTTCTGCAAATCGTGTACTAAGTTTCAAATTGATCCTACCTCTCCTTCTGTCGCTCAGATTCCAGAGTTTTTACAGAAGGGACTTGATAAGGGGTTGTCACCTAATACGTTGAAAAGGCAGGTGGTGGCCTTGGCATCAGTTCTCACTTGTGAAGGTCTCAGTTCTCTCTCCCATCATCCACGCATAAGGTCCTTCGAGGAGCTACCAATTTACATCCTCCAGCAGTGCACCGTTATCCCACCTTGTCGCTCTCACTAAGAGCCCTTTCGAACCTTTGAAAACATCCAGTCTCCAATTTCTGACGTAAAAAGTAGTTTTCCTTGTAGCGATCACCTCCACTCGTCGTATCTCGGAAATTGCAGCCTTGTCTGTCAGACAAGATCTCTGTGTTTTTCATGTTGATCTTTCGTCCTGATCCCACATTTATGCCCAAGGTCAATTCGGACTTTCATAGAGCACAAGAGCTTATTCTTCCAAATGTTTGCCCTAGACCATCACAGGGGATGGAAAGACAATGGCATAAGCTTGATGGGAGGCGTGCATTGCGAATTTATATCAAGCATACAGTGGCTTTCAGAAAATCTGAGGCTTTATATGTCCTTTCAGCCCAATACTCAGGGTTACAAAGTCTCATCATCTACGATAGGCCATTGGATATGGGCTGCAATAGCAAAAACGTATCAGACTCAATCTCTGCAGGTGCCTAGGGGCATAACAGCTCATTCAACAAAGAGCGCAGCAACTTTGGCAGCATGGGCCACACGGGCACTGTTAACTGAAATCTGTCGAGCCGCAACTTGGGCTTCCCCATCGCCATTCATTAGACATTATAAAATTGATGTGTTTGCCTCTGCTGAGGCTTCCTTTGGCAGAAGAGTTCTGCAACGGGTCCACAGGAATCAGGGGAAGATTCCAGACCAGACGGAGTCCCTCCCGTAGGACAGCCCAAGCTTTGGTATGTCCCACTACTGGATGCTCTGAACAGCTCATAGGAGAAAGGGCGTTGGTACTTACTTGACACGCCCGTTCTCTTTGAGCTGTGAAAAGCATCCAGCCCCACCCTTTTCCGTATGGTGGGGTCCTGTTTCAGTCAATGAATTTTTTAGGGCATGAGGATGGGAGCGCTTATTTCTCTCGTCTTTGCCAAAACTGGGGAACGCTGAGGAGGAGTCACATGGAGGAGGAGGAGCGTTCCACAAATCAAGCTCAGCCTATGAATGCAGAGACTGAAGCACCTTCCACTACTGGATGCTCTTCACAGCTCAAAGAGAACGGGCATGTCAGGTAAGTACCAACGCCTTATCACATTTATAGGTCAGAATGCGAAATCCATAGAGGTGGGAGTTGCTATCTTCTATAAAAACTCCCTAAATCTAAAAAAGATTCAAATTAGACATGAGCTTGCTCTTCCAGAGACCATCATCTGTGAATGCTCCTTAAATACCACAATCCACTTCTTACTATGCTACAGAGCCTGATTGTGACATAGTTCATGCAAACAAGCTAACTTCACTGCTAATGTGGGCTGCCTCTTGTCCACAACCTCTTATTTTCCTTGGTGAACTCAATCTACCTCTTATAAATTGGACCCTAAATGAATGTACATGCAACCCTATATAATGTCATTACTACACTGGGACTGGATCAATTAGTAACTAAGAACACTAGACTCAACAACTGCCTCATCTTCTGCAACAGCTCAAACTCAATTTATGGCCTACAAATACAAGTAACCTTTTCAAACAATGACCACAGCATGATTGACTTTTGCCTCAATTTACGCCCTCACAAAGAGGATCTTAATGATGGATCCCCAAAATACAACTTCAAAAAAGCCAACTATGATCTCATAGCTGCTGATCTATCATCTTTTGATTGGCACATTCTGTTCTCTTGTAGCACTACATGTTAGATATTTACATATGCACCTCTGATTGGTTGGTCCATGGTGGCAGAAAATTAAAGTTCTGTCACTGTTGTAGCCGCAGTAGCTCCGCTGTAAAAGGACCTGCAGCGGCTGCTGTTCGTTCTGAACAATGCAATAAACAAGTTAAACAGTTGGGAGTCCCCGCGTGTTCTCTAGCCCACGATTCAACACTGGTGATGAAGATGGGATCCTGAGAAGTGGGATTGCAAGCAATGTGGCTAACTAACCAGACAAGAATGTGACATGGCCGGAAATAATACGCCACCCGCACCGTTCGACTCAACGACCAAGGACTGGCAATCCTACGTTGATTGATTCCAGATGTTCCTGGAAAGCTGTAACATGATGAATATTACAGAACAGAGTAAATGAGGCACTTTCTTCATGCATTGCGGCCCCGCCGTATTCAAAATGGCTAAAACTCTCGCAGCCCCAAGCAACATAACAACAATGGCCTGGACAGATTTAGAGATAATTCTGAAGGCCCATTACACTCTCCCAATATCCAGTTTAGTTAAAAGACACAAGTTCTTCCGGAGAAACCAGTAGGAAGGGGGGAATATCAACAATTTCATTACTAGCCTGAGGAACATTGCTGGAGCATGTGAGTTCCTGAATGTGGATAAGGCAATGAGGGATTGCATTGTCCTGGGACTCAGGGACCTGACACTGCAGAGCCGCCTTCTAACAAAACCAAAAATAACACTACATTGAAGAAGCATCAGCAGTAAAAGCGTCCCAGAAGTCCGCTGCAGCCACGAGGAAGGTAAGACTCCACAGCCCTCCCAAAAAGACATCACCACCATTCACCATGAGGACCTCAAGTCCAAGTCGGGATTGGCAGACGATGAGAAAATAAGTTACGTCCTGAACGACACCACAAAAGCTGAGAAAAGAAGTGGAAGGAATTTTGGTGCATGGGTTGTGAAGGGAATCAACCTTAGATTGGAATGCTATTTCCGAGATGCCATCTGCCAACGTTGCGAGCAGAGGGGACACATCGCGAAGACATGCCAAGCATTCAAGCCAAACAGCCGAAGACCAAGACAAGGTACACCCGCAAGGAATCGGGAAAATCAAACCAAGAACTGTTGGAGCCAAAACAGTTGAAATCGATGGAGCCATGAGTTGACCACAAAAAGGAGCAAAACTCACCAGACAGTGACTGTGGGCCACTCCAGCATGCCAAATGCCAAGAAAGTCCACATTCACCCCACGATAGAAGATAAAGTATGTCAGATTGAAGTGGATTCCACGTCTCTTTTATCGATGGTGTCATGGAACACCATCCAAAATCTAATTCCCCAACTAACAAAGGCTCAACTAAAAAGACAAAAGATAATCCTAAAAGACTATCAAGGGAACAAGATTCCTGTCATTGGCATAGGAGAATTCTGCGTGACATTCCAAAGTTACTCCGGGATTCTGCCTTTAACCATGGTTGACTGGGACCACCCAAGTCTGCTGGTTCAAACCATTGGAGATCGAATTCACTGGAATCCACAGCATCACAGACAGCGAGTGGGAAGACAAACTGATGGGGGAATTCGACGGAAAATTGGGCAAGTACTTGGGGTCCCCTATTTCCTTTAACCTAGACTCAAATATAGCCCCAATCAGGCCAAAAGCAAGGGGAGTCCCATTCGTGCTTAAATCAAAAATAGATGAGTAGTTAGACAAGCTCATTTCCCAAGGAATCATAGAACCCATAGACCATGCAAAATGGGAAACCCCCATTGTCACACCTATAAAGCCACATGGATCCCTGTGCATCTGTGCTGACTACCAGGCAACCCTTAACTGTGCCCTACAACAGAGTGCATACCCTATCCCAGTGGTGCAACACCATTTACATTTCCTGGGGCAGGGGAAGATATTTTCAAAGTTAGATCTTGCACAAGCCTACTAGCAATTACCAGTAGACGCTGAAACGGCAGAAATGCAGACAACTGTCACACACCTAGGGCTTTTAAATGTAACCGCCTACAATTTGGGGTTAGTGATGCCCCAGGACTATTCCAGACTATTCCAGCCTCATGGAACAATTACTGCACGGAATAAAGGGGGTGGTGCCTTACTTCGACAATGTCCTCATCTCAGCCAAGGACAAAAAACAATTGCAAGAACATTTAAGGGAAGTCCTTGGCAGTTTCTAAGAGGTGGGGCTTAAAGGAAAGAAGGAAAAATGCCAACTAGCAGCCAACAAGGTAGAATTCCTTGGCTATTTGATAGATAAGGAAGGGATCCACCCTACGGACAGTAAAACCAAAGCAATCAAAGAAGCCCCCACACCAAAAAGCAAGACAGAATTGCAAGCCTTCCTGGGGCTAATTAACTTTTACCATATATTCTTACCACAGAAGGCAACTGTGACAGAACAGAGTGCTTGACAAGAAAGGAGCCTGGGTTTGGAAGACTAAAGAAGAGACAGCATTCTAAGAGATAAAGAAATTAATCACACCAGAATGCATACTGATTCAGTATAATTAGACTTTACCAGTAATACTAACATGTTTCTTCACACCCTCCTCCTCCCCTAGATCTCTCCCTCTCATCCAGATGCAGCTTGGCTCCCCAAGGCCAACAGGCCCAAGTGCCTGGGACACTGACCCGCGAAGGGCTCCTGAAGCCACATTCACTACGACGGCTGCTGGTCTTCGTCAAGGCGATAGTCTTATTGAGGAGGTTCCAGAGAGGATGAAAGCCTGGATGGAGCTGGCAATCCGCCAGAGAATCGCAGTGGGGCTTCAACGCACACTCATGATCAGGGAATATCCTGTGATCACCGATCATGAGTCCCAATCGCTGAGGTCATTGACCAGGTCGGAGCAGCACCATACCCAGGTACATTTACAGGGGGAGACCCCCCTCCAAGGGCCGACGGAGGAGGAGGAGGAGAAGGAAGAAGTGGATCAAATTGATCAAATGGAAGAGACTGAATTGGGATCGATACATGATAGCAAGCCCCTGTCAGAAGCAGACCCCTTCGAAAGGGGAATGTCTGAGGATGAGGGTCTTACTCCTGACCAACCTGTTTTTAACAGGCTTGTTCCGCCCATAGGTTTTCAGATCTCTCTTGTTTAAGGCAAAAATACTACACGCCTAAACAAGTCGACCCCTTCCACCACACCAACTCCTTCAGAAGAGGGACCAGAGGATCTGATCTTCAACCAACCAGTAGTTGAAACAGAGGTGATCCCAGTTTCTCCCATATTTTCGGACCTGGTACAGAAGCAATGGGCCTCTGCAGTGGTGTACACAGCCTCCACTGGATATGACAGGAAATATTTCAATCTAGCTCCTGATTTCTCAAAAATATTGAACACTCCCGAAGTAGATGAACCTATAGTGGGTCTAACGTCCTCCATTCCCAATGATGTGCTGGAGGCATTAAAGCTGGAGGAAAAACGGGCCGAGCTAGCCCTACGCAGAGCCCATCAGTCTGACGCGTGGGCCATCAGAGAAGCCACGGCCGCCTCATTTACACGTTCGTCTCTCAGGTGGCTCTGTCTCCTACAGCAACACGTCCCTAATTCTAACCTTAGAGCGCAACAAGATATTGCTAAACTTATTGCTGCCGCTGAATTTTCAGCTGACGCAACTTATCATGCAGTCAAGTTTTCAGCCAGGGCCATTACTTCACATGTCACAGCGCATCACTTGCTATGGTTAAAACATTGGCAAGCCGACTTCAAACACAAATCCAAGTTGGCTTCATTCCCAATTGTGCGAGACAGACTGTTTGGCTCTTCCCTTGATCCGCTACTAATCAAAACCCGTAACAAAAAGAAAACTCTTCCTTCCCTTTTTTGGAAGTCAGATCCTAGGAACCCCCAGTCCATTGCCACTTGGGGTGGGCGCGATTATCAGCCACATTTTGCCAAATGGGAAGGAAGCCCCAAAAGCATTTCATTCAAAGACCTTATCCAAACCGGAATGAAATTATAGCCAATTAGACAAAGCAGCATTAGCCAGAGTCACCATAATCAAGCAATTCCATAAATACAGACCACAAACCACTTTTGGGCATCATCGCGAGGGACAGAGCCACTCTGAAGATCGTGGCCCCCAGAATGACCCGCTGGATAGAATTCTTACCTGCCTGCAACTACAAATTGATCTATAGACCAGAAAAAGAAATTGGTCATGCGGACGCAGAGCTGATGCTCCTTGCCTATTGAGGACAAGGATCCGGCATCAGCAACCACCACACTCCTAATAGAGACAGTTCAACGAATGCCAGTAACATCTGATATCGCAAAAACAACAGTAAAAGACAGAACTCTGGCGTGTGTCTTGAACTGGGTAGGGAGAGGGTGGTCTGTAAAGGAGGAACCTGAAGAAACTAAACCTTTCAGAAACAGGCAAACAGAACTATCAATACTGAAAAGTTGCATATTGTGGGGGGGATTGGATCATAATTCTGGACAGTTTAAGGGACAATATAATGGAAATGTTGCATGCAAGGAAGCCAGGGATAGTTAAAATGAGATCCCTAGTGAGGAGCTATGTGTGGTGGCCAGGGATGGATAAAGAAATAGAGGCTTGTGACTTCCGGTTTGCCAGGCTTCAGCGGCGGCGGGGATTTGCGATCGTGCACGATCCCTGTTGTGCTAGCTGTCTCGGTGCCTCCAATCCTGATGGGTCTGGAGGATAAGGATGCCCTGTAGAGGCAGCTGAAGATAGGGAGGATCTGGGAAGGGGTTAGGGGGTGTCACAGACCCCCTCCCCACCCGGCATAACCTCCTTTTCTCAAGGTGGTGGAGCGGCGGTCAGTAATGGCCGCCACAAAGAAGCCGGCAGCTGGACAAGATTGTTCTGGAGGAAGGAGAAAGAAGAATCAGAAGTGAAAGTGCTGGCTGAGCCGGGAAAATAACAACTTTTAAAACCCTGGAGACTGAATTGCCTGAAAGATACATTGTATCCCTAAGAAGATTGGAAAGTGGCAGAGAAAGCTGTCAAGGGAAAACTTTTTTTTTTCTTCACTCTCCCACCCCACAGAAATAGCAGACGGAGATTTGGAAAATCTATTTGGGCACCGAAGGTCACTCAATTTGAAAGTTAAAGACAAGGGATAAAGGATTCCTGGACATTGGATTTAACAACTTCAGAAATCGGAAAACCCGTATTGGAGGTATGGATTTCTGAGCATTTAAAGGAAAATTGTTGTTGTAAATGGGAAGGGAGAAGAAAAATAATTGGAGCAGAACTTGAAAAAGGAGATTGCCTAGAATTTTAAAGAAAGATATATCTTAATTGGAACTCTTTGATCAAACAGTAACCCCAGAAAGAGAAAGAGAAGAAAGAAAAAAAAGCATTAAAAGAAATAGTTTATTTGGATTTTTTAGTGACTTTGCAACTTTTTGGAATTATTCTTGATTAAAAATACTTGGGTGGTTGTTTTGCAAAAAGTTTTTCTCTTCATGATGGCATTGCTTGTGGATGAACTAAAAACTAAATATAAAAAATATAAAAAGGAAGAGTAAGATGGAAAAGATACTTTGGGCACTCTTTTTTAATTTCTAGAAATGGCGGTATGCACTTATGAAAAACTGAATACGCAGCAGGACGACTGGAATAAAGAAGAAGCCATCTTGGATGAACAATGGGTTTTCTTTGGGGAGGAGGAGAAAGAGGAAAAGAAAAAAGGGATTTTAAGGTTTGAAAAAACAATCAAAAAAGAGAAAAATGAGATGAAAGGTGGATACAAGGTTAGAAAACAACAGAAAGGGGGTAAGCAGAAGAAAAGGGAGGAGGAGAGACAAAGGGGTAAAAAGGGCAAGGAGAAAAATAAACAAGAGAGAAAGGAGGGGATGAGAAGCCTTAATGGTGGGAAGCAAGATTTAAAGAAACAAAACTTATTTAGAGACAATGGGTAAATCTAATTGAAAAAGGGATTCTGGAAGGTACATAAGATTGCATTTTTATATGTGTATTTAGGGTAAAATGTCTAAGATATAAATAAGTATCAATATATATGATTAGTTTTTTAATGGTGTTGATAGTGGTTTATATGCTTTTATTTTGTTATTGTAGTGTTGTTGCTTTTCTCATGAAATTTATGTGTAATTTTAGAATGTACTAAACAGAACCCCAATATAACGTGTTATTTTAAGAATTATTAAGTTAAGGGAAAGAGTCAAAGGCGTCACTCCAATCAGTGTACAGGAGAAGTATATTTAAAGAGAAAAGATGAATGGATAGCTGGAAAAAAACAGACAAAGAATGATAAGTATTATGAATTGTATTGAAATAATATAAATAAAATAAAACTAAGAAAGATAAAAGAGGAAAGAAGCTATATAGAAAATTGAAAATGGTAATAAGATATGGAATGATATATAATGTAAATATGATTTTTGAATTTGTGTCTGTGCGAAGAGTTGTAACCCGGGATCAAGCAGCTTTCAGAAAAGATGTTTTATGTTTTTTATGTTTTATGTTTTGTATGTTTGTGTATTGTTTTTGAAAGGCAATAAAATTTTAATTAGCAAGAAATATAATTTGGATAATAGAATGAAAAGGAGAAGTTGGGATAAGACATGAAGTTGAGCAGATAATGTAAATATATATATTACAATCTGGAATTATTTTGTATGTCCTACTAGTTTTCTTAGAAAAGATCTTTTATGTTATTATGCCTTGATTGTATATTGTTTTGTAAAGTTAATAAAATCTGTCTTAAAAAAAAAAAAGAAATAGAGGCTTGTGTTTCCACCTTGTCAGGAGAACTGACCAGCGCCGCCCATAGCGTCCAACCACGAGTGGGAAACACCCAGAAGACCTTGGTCAAGGATACATATAGATTTCGTGGGGACAGTAAAGGGACACACATTTTTTATCATAGCAGATGCATATTCTAAATAGCTGGAAATCAGTATTACGCAGTCCACAATGACAGAGGCAGTTATAAGGAATCTAAGGAAACTATTTGCAACACACGGCCTTACAGATGTAATAGTATCAAACACTAGGCCTCAATTCACAGTCACAAAGTTTGAGGGATTCCTTGCACAAAATGGGATACAACATGCCCTCTAGGCACCTGTACATACATCAATGAATGGACTTGCAGAATGCATGGTCCGGCAAACGAAAGAAACACTTCAGAAACTAGGGCCAGGGGATATGCAAGGGAAAATAGAGAAGTTATTAAGTATACAGCACATAACACATAGCACAACAACAAATAAAAGCTCCGCAGAACTATTCATGGGAAGGAAACCGAGATCACCCTTAGACAGAGTACACCCCAATTAAAACGCCAGAAAGACCACTAGATTCATCCAGCAAATGTCAGACATTCCAAATGGGTAAGTCTATGCTAAAAATTCTCTCACCTGGATCAATTCCTGTGATGGCAAGGCCTCCATCCAAGTGTCGAGCCCATCATGACATCTGGCACTTCATTTATTAAACCAGATTTACTTGTAGAGGCGATGAACCGGCTCTGGGTCGTGGATCTATCCACAGTGTCCGGTTACTGAATGCAGGAGACTTGGGACATCAAGGTCTCCAAATACAGACAAGCCTGACCACGTCACCGATATTCACGATTGGGCCACTGTTTCCCCTTCTGTCTTGGTGCACCACCTCCCTGTCATTGTTTCTAACCGGGGACTGCTTTACAAACCATCTGGCACTGGGCTACAGACTATAGGCTTGAGCTGCAGGGACTGAATGGACATTGGTCTCCTAAACACCGCAGGCTCGCTCAAATGTTACGATCTTTATATGTGCGGAACTAGGAAAGATTGAGTCCAGATCTTGGGTGACATGCCATAAGCAGCAACTCCACTAGTGTGACCATCTTTAGCGAATTTTAGCTCTCAGAGAGGTTCACCCCATTGCTAATTTATGATAAAATGGGTAGACTGGAGCACAGGCTGGAGCACACACTAAGGCTCTGCTCTCTCGCCACTGCTGTTCATTCTGGTGATGGACACAATTACACACGACCTGTACACGCCCGCCCCATGGACGCTGCTCTACGCCGATGATGTGTTCCTGGCCAACCTGTGCAAGGCTGAACTCGAGCACCTAGTCCAACAGTGGCACGACCGCCTCGAGCAGTTCGGGCTCCGGCTGAATCTAAAGAAGTCCGAATACCTAACCACTGACAATGAATTGACAGGCTCCATCCACGTGAACGGGCAGGAGCTACCGCGCGCCTCCACCTTCAAGTACCTGGGAACTACTCTTGGGGAAGAAGGCCTACTACAAACTGAGGTGGCAGCAGGATCAACGCAGCGTGGGGCAAATGGAAGTCCGTCATGGGCGTCCTCTGTGACAAGAAGATGCCAGTGCGCCTGAAGGTGAAAATCTATAACTCTGTGGTGCGCCCCGTGGCCATATACGGCGCAGAGTGCTGGCCGACGACCAAAGAAGTCGAAAGCAGACTCCAGATAATGGAGATGCGAATGCTCTGATGGTCGGTAGGCCTCACCCTACTCGATCGCGTCAGGAACGAAGAAGTACGTAGACGGTTCAACGTCGTGCCCATCCCCACGGTCATGAGGCAGTCCCGGCTACGATGGTTCGGCCACGTGAGCCGCGCCAAGGAAGAATCCATCATCAAATCTGCAATGAAGGTGACTGTCGGAGGAGCGAGACCGCGTGGTAGACCTAAGCAACGCTGGATGGACACGATCAAGGCCGATCTAGAGATCGCGAAGGCAGACCCGACATACGTGGTAGACAGAGAGGTGTGGAAGCAGTACTTAAGGACATTAGCGGACCTCGCCCGAGACAAACGCTGAAGAAAAAGAAGAAGAAGAAGACTGGAGCACAGGGCAGCAAGAGCAAAGTGTTGGTGGGAAAGGTCTCCAGGTTGCACTCTCCACCGTGTGGCAGGGCCAGAGCAGGGAAAGCAGCATTCACAGCAGACAGGAAGATTGGCAGGACAGGAGCATGGGTTAACAGAAGACACCTGTGAACAAGGATGGTTGTGCCCTGTGGACCACCATGGCCTGAGAAGAGAGGCTGGACACAGATCTATCTGGAGAACAATATGGGTGCCCGGTTAGTGATGACAGCCCCTCAGGCTGGGTGACCTGGGCAGCAGAGGGCAAGTGACCAGCCTGGCCTTCAAGCTCCTGGACCACCACAGTCCAGCTCAGTACCATTTCCACAAGTAGGGGCCTGGCTGCACTTCGCTTGAGACTTCCCCTGTTGCCACTACCATGGGACAAAGTGAGACCTGGCTAAACTGATGTAGTTTTGGAGTGAGTATTAATTGTGAAAAATATGATTTATTAGCAGTTAATAAGGGAGCAAGAGCCAGAGAAGAGGGCAGCGTACAATGAGTACTAGACTTTGAGTACTGGTGAGTGTTTTTCCTAGGGACCCGTGTGGTTGTGTTGGGTGTTTGCAGTTTTGGAGGCCGCTGACCTGGATATACATAAAAGAACTTGCGGCATCTAGGAATGTTTGCAGAAACTATAGAGCAGTGCATCATACTGAATCCATAATGGAGGACTGCATCAGCATTATGGTCACTCTCAAAGCGCCGTGTTTGTGCCTGTGGCCCTCCTGGCCAAGATGTGAAGGGTGATGCAGAGAAGGCATCCACCAGATAAGCCCTGCCGTACCCCGGACAGTGGGGACAAAAGAAGACCTTCATCGGCTGGGCTGCAGGCAGTCCATGCGAAAAAAGGTAGGCAGCAGACAGGAGTTTTTCTATCTACTGTAGGGAGTGGAGAGTTGGTTTCTGACAGAAAGTCACTTGAAGAGACTAGAACAGGGGTCAGCAACCATGTGGCACTTTCAGCCTCTTGCTTGGAGCTTTGTCACTCAAAATATGTCTCACAACCGCCA
>NW_020769481.1:693558-718992 GCF_900518735.1 Pseudonaja textilis | reverse complement strand
CACCTGTAAGCCCTGTACTACCTAGAAGGTCAACACGTGAAAGCAGACCACCTGATAGGTACCAAGCAAGTGTAGTTTGCCAAGTTAGTAAAATTCCAACTACTGTGGAAGAACTAAAAATGTATCCTGCAAAGGATCAAGAGAATTGGCATACAGCAATGCAAAAGGAACTGAATTCATTAAAACAGATGGGAGTCTATGAGAATGCTAGATTACCTCCAGGGGAAAAGTCCATTGGCTGTAAATGGATATTTAAATTAAAAACAGGTAAAAATGGGACTGTTACCCATAAGGCTAGGTTGGTAGCTCAAGGATTTAATCAAACTGCATGTGATTATGATGAAGTGTTTGCACCAAGTTTAAAAGCAACAACCTTGAGAGCAGCTTTAGTGTGGGCAGCTAAGAAAAACTATATCATAAATCATTTAGATGTAGAAACTGCCTATCTGCATGCGCCATTGCAGCACACTATATACCTAAAGAAACCTGTAGGGATTAAGGATGATAAAACTAATAATGACTGTTGGAAGCTTAAAAAGAGTCTCTATGGATTAAAACAATCTGGTTACGAATGGAACCAATATATTGTTAAGGAGTTAAACAATATAGGGTTTAAAGCAGGTTTAGCTGATCCATGTTTATTTAAAAGAGAGACAAATGGAATAGTGTCATTATTATTGTTGTTTACAGATGATATTGCCTTAATTACAAAAACTAATAATGAAGCAACTGAAATAATATCATTATTAGGTAAGAGGATAAAATTAAAGCAATTAGGAGAGATAAAACAGTATCTAGGATTGACAATAAATAAAACCAACGGTGGCTATAAGATATCTCAAGAGGATAAGATTTATCAATTACTAAAAACATATAAGATGGAACTTTGTAAACCAGCAAAAACTCCAATGAGTCAGGAACTTTGCCGGACTGATGCTCAGAGTTCAAAATTCGATAAGACTATCTATCAGTCGCTAATTGGCAGTCTATCGTACATTAGTAATTGGTCAAGGCCAGATATTGCCTATAGCGTTAATCAATTGGCTCGATTCAACGCTGAACCCACTGAACGACACTGGCAAGCAGCAAAACGTATCTTAAGATATCTTAAAAGGACAATGCACTATGCATTGTATTTGGAGCCAAAAGATGATTTGATTTTAAGTGCATATGCTGATGCAAGTTTTGCAACAGATATAAACACTAGGAAATCAACTTCAGGAATGGCTATACTATTAGGAAAAGCATTAATTGGTTGGAGGTCAATTAGACAGCAACACATAAGTATGTCCACAATGGAAGCAGAATTTTCATGTCTATCTTTATTATGTACTGATTTAATTCTGTATAAACAGTTGTTGTTGGATATGGGATTAACTGTTAACGATTCCATTGTTGTGTATGAGGACAATCAAGCAGCCATACAGTTGGCTACAAATATTGCTGTAAAAACGAGATCTAAGCATACAGATCTTAGATATCTGAATGTAAGACAATCTGTAAAAGATGGTCTAATAAGATTGGAATATTGTATGACTGAGCAAAATATTGCTGATCAGTTCACGAAAGCCCAAGGTGCAGTGAAACACAAAGAGAGTTGTGATGATTATGGGTTAAGATTGTAAATAGCTATGTATATTATTATATTACCCAAAAGGGGAGAATGTTAGGTATAACATTGGTCACCTAACTAGTTTGGGTAAGATAAAATAATATATAAGCTATGATTCTTAGTTTAGAGTATGTGTTACTTTAAATGCAAAGCATGTAATTTTGGGTGTGGTGTGAAACCACCATAAAGGGAAGCAAGAGATGCTGATGAGATGCTGACGATTCCCAGACGCTTTGCTGGCAATTACTAAGTTGCAAAAGGAAGAGAGGAGTTTCTGACTTTGTTGCATATCTCTCTTTACTGCGAAGAGATAAATTACCGGACTGTTATTTTGTAAGTGTACCGACCTCTCATTTCTGACATTGGAATTTTGCAACTGGATAATCCCTGGACGGACTGAAATAAGTGTATGATATATGGACTGTTTTGACTAAGCTTGACCTCTTGCTGGAATAAAACTACTTTAATTGGCACTGTATCTGCTTTTACTGAGTGTAAGCTACACATCACGATATCTCACATATTTTGCCTGCCTGCCTGACTGCCCTGCAGATCTTGCTAGGGGTATATCCCTAACAGTACCTCAAATGGGCTAACTTACAGAATGTAAGAATGTTAGAATGTCTAAAATCTGGAATCCATGATTTTTGTGGAATTGAAATTTGGCAAATTTTATAAAACAATTTATGACAAAAATTATCATAAAACCTTTTATGACATAATACAAAATGTCATAAAACATTTCCTGTGGTCAACTCCTGATGTTGACTGTGCTATACAGTTCAACATGGACTACTTTCAAGGCAGATACATCTCTGAATATCTCCCTGGATTTTTAAGAACTTTTCCTGAAGTTTAGAAGCTCTGCCATTGTGGAATTGGGTAAGGAAATATCTCTGAAAGGGTGACCCAATGGGTGGAAGGGAGCGAGGAAGTTTGCCAGGTTCCCACAAGGAAATTCAAGGGGGAAGCTGACAAGATGTTGGAAATCACTCCTGCTCCCACTGATTTTTTCCTTGTCTGTGGTCATTCTGTTTCTCTGTTTAGGTAAGGAAATATCTCTGAAACGATGACCCATGGGTCATGTGTTTTCTAGTACTATATTATGCTTCTCCTTAAGACTATATACTATGACTATGCAGTACTTCACAATCAATCCTAAGAAGGTGCTTTTGTGTGCACACAGGGGAAATGAACATAGCATCTGTCTGCAATTCTGTAAAGCAACCACACCATTTTAGGCAAGTGTTTTAAAGAGTATCAATCTGCAGCACCTTTTTTGGACTTAAATCCAAAATGCTGCATAGCTGTATGGTGTCTGTATTTCTAGATACACAGACATTTTCTTTTATTCACCTTCATTTTTAATCTTCTATGTTCTATTTGTTTCAATTGAAAAAAAAGCTAAACATTTTTATGTGGTAGACTACAAACTCAGTTCAATTACTGTACTCAAAATAAAATCCTAAACTCATAGTTTTTTAACCGCACCAGGACCAACAAATTTATTCAGAGGGGCTTAAAAAATAAAGTAGAAGCTCCTAGTCATATTTAATATTTTGCAAATCTGAGTTGTTTTATAATGCAAATATGCCTCAGAATACATTTTTATTTCAGAAGTATGAAAACTTGAAAAATGTGTTGATCAGGGGTGGGATTCAGCCCGTTTGGGCCAGTTCGGGTGAACCGGATGTTAAATTTACATCTGGTTCGCAGAACCATTAGTTGAACTGACCAGCTGGCCCCGCCCACTCTGCCCTGCCCCTCCCAGGAGTATCCATGTGGCCCGTTTTGGATGCAGGTAAGTGCAGGGTCCACACGGAGGCTCTGGGAGGGCAAAAAACGGCCCTCCCAGAAGTTTTTCCCTCTAGTCAGGCCTGCTTCCGGCTTCCAGAGGGCCTCCGGAGCCTGGGGGATGCCGTTTTTGCCCTCCCAGAAGCCCAAGGGAAGCCTCCAGACTCTGGGGAAGGTGAAAAATGGCCCTCCCAGAAGTTCCGGTAGGCCACACCCACCATGGCCATGCACACCCAGCAACTGGGCAGAGAACCGGTTGTTGCGGATTTTTGAATCCCACCCCGGCATATGATGGTTATGCTAATGTTCTGCAGACCATATTCAGGCCCTGAGTATTAAACAACAGCATGTTTGTATTCCTATTTTTAACAGAAAATGAATAAAAAATGGTGCATTAAGTAACTTGTAATTGGCATAATGGTTCTATATTATTTTCTTCCTCAAAGAAGAAAAAAACCATTCTGCAATACCATCTGAACACTGTCATCCTCATAAAAATATTTTGTAAAAATGTAGCCCCAAGTATATAAAAAAGATATCTGGCCCCTCTAACATAAGATGTGTCTGTAATATTTTAAGATATATTTGTAATTCTTGCCTCCAGAAGTTGAGGGTGCTCCAACACTGGAAGCTTTAAAGAAGATATTGGACAACCATATGTCTGAAATGGTATAGGGTTTCCTGAGCAGTGGGATAGCAGGTTTCCTGAGCAGGGGGTTGAACTAGAAGACCCCCAAGGTCACTTCCAACTCTGTTGTTCTGTTATTTCAGTTATTCCTTTAACATTGTTTCCAGAATGATGTTGAATTGAGTAATTGCATCAATAATTACTTGGCAATAATCACTTAGTACACTGACTTATGTAAAAGTGGATATAGAAAATGTTTACCTTGAGATTTAACAATTGGCTGCAAGGTAGACTGCATTTTCTAGTCAATAGTGGATAAATGCCAGGTAAAATACTACTGGTATTTAAAATAATTTCATTTAAATTTAGCAGAATACTTTTTATTTAAGGATATGGTTTTTCAACTAACATAATCCTTCATACTCAAGTATATTACATCACAACATTGTTTATTATGTGATTTTTCACAATGCAAACAAAAATACAGAAATGCAGTATATGAATACAGATAAATGTAAAATGTTGACTTTTCTCAAAAGGCCATGATTCTCATTTCTAGAAGACTGACTGCACACAGGTAGAAACAGGTAGGTAGTTAAACAACACTGTTTTCTAGAAATGACTTAAAAATGCATTTTCCTGCTACTTACCATAAAAATGTAAAAGAAGAATTAAAGGAAAGGTCCCTATCATATGAAAGAAACTACATTCTATTTAGCAGGGCCAATAGATCTAAATTATATGTTATTACAAAAATGAAGCAGTGGTGAAATTAACTGAACTAAAGCAATTACTAAATGAGGATAGCATGAATTTAATGAATTCCAAACAAAAAAAGGATTGTTATAAAAAGCTTTTAGGTGCCCCATAAGCCTACATGTTTCTCTTTCCATGTCTACTTTTAAAAACAATGGAAGTGTCAAAAATAGAGTCAACTGTGTCAGAGTAAATTACATTATATATGATGCACTGAATTGAATTTTTAATAGGAGCATAATTCATATTATATTATGGTAAAGTATCCTTCCTTCCCAAGTCCTCGTATATTGGAATATTCTGTAAACATATCAAACCACCAGAATATGATTGCACAACTGTAAAATGTTCTTTTACATTAAAATGATTTGTTCTTTTTTGTATTTTGTTTAGAGAAACAATACTTAGAGCTGTTTTCCTAAACATCCCAAAAACTTCAAGGCATTCTCAACTGTTATCAAAATCAACACAAACATTTGTCATGCTGTTAAGTCCAAACATATGGATACAACTGGTGGAAGATTGGTCAAACAAGTCCAAAACACACTGATGTCCAAGGCGGGAATATTGGCAATTAATACATAATTGGTGGTCTGTAAATATGTTTAAAATATCTTCCCTTTCTTTTTGTTTTTTTCCAAAGTTCTGGAGGGGAAAAGGAATCAGACAGATATAGTTAGATGAAGCATATATTATAATCACCGTTCCCTTCATATTATTATGAGAAATTATATCTAATCAAACTCATTCCTTTACCTTCCTTCTCACATATGAGATTTTTAGATTGTTATGAAACCAGACATTATTGTGCTAACATAATATTAATTATCATGCAATAGAATAAACTTTCATTTAAAATTTTAGTACATTATTGATACTTCTGTACAAAATTGAACCTAGAATAACAATCACTAATACACCAAATTCAATCAACATGGAGACTATGCACCTATTTTATAAAAACAACATGGGAAACTAGCTCAATCTGTACAAAGCTTTACTATAATTATTAAAAGCAAATGCCAAACATCATGAAATGTTAACTTTTATCAGTACTGAACATTTAGTAAACATCATCAGGGGTAGGATTCTACTGGTTCGGACCGGTTCAGTAGAACCGGATGTTATGATTCTGCGCAGTTCAGAGAACCGGCAAATCGTGACCCTGGTTGGCCCTGCCCCCCCCCCCCCCCCCCCCCCCCCCCCTCCCCCCCCCCCCCCCCCCCCCCCCCCGCCCCGCCCTGCCCACCCGCCCACCTCCCCCACCCCACCCTGCCCAGTCACTCCTCATCTCGCCCGCCATTGCTAACCTACCTTCGCCCGCCATTGCTGCCTGCCTTCTGCCATGGCCCTAATCTCCTTGGGTGAGTGAGCCTGCAAGCAAGCCACAGTTGAGTCGACTCCCAGGCCGGCCTATGCCTCTGTGCTGTCTCCCCCACCGTGCCTGGGCTTGCCTGGATTGCTTCGCCACCCCCGCCACTGCTCTTTTCACCCCCCCCATAGCTCCCCTTTCTCTCCCGTTGCTCTCCTCCCCCCCACTGCTCCCCTTTTGCCTTTTGCTGCTGCCACCAAAGCCACCAAAGCAAACTCCCTGCTGCCGGCGCAATTCCGGGATGCACTGCGTCCGCTGCTTGCCTTCGTGGCAAGAGCCTCAATGGTAGCCCTCTCTGTGATATCTGGCCATTCTTTCTCTCGAGTTTATTTTGCAAAATCTGGAGGCAACAATAGGATAAATCATCCTTTGTGGCCCTGGAGTTCTTCAATGAAATACAAGGTATCAAACAAGTAACAATTACCTACAGTTGCTTTTCAGTCGTGCTACGGACATAAATGCACCAAAGAAGTTTTAGAAAAATAACCAACACAGTACTGTAGAAATCAAAGATAACTATTTTGGTCCTGAAATATTGTCTAAATCCAAACTTAGGAAATATGTTTGCTAGATTAGTTCAGCATCAGAAAAATGCAAGCTTTTTGATTCTCATCCTTCTCCTTTATTTACTTGTTTGTTTGTATTGTAGTCTTTGATTATTGCATCAGCCACAATTGAATCAGTGGGACTGCATCCAGCAGAATTAGTCTAGGTAGAGGGATGAATTGTTATCCCAGGAACTAATAATCCAATATTGAGGCATTGATCATTCGTGGTGATATTTTGCTTGTGTTTTTCTCTGACAAAGTCACTTTGACCTTATTAGCATTTTTCAACATTATTAAAAAAAAAGGAAGAGAGGTAACACTTCAGATATATTTCAGAAAATGGCAATTTATTTCTTATTATTTAAAGAATGCAAGTTGTGTTTTGGAAATTACCAGAGGCATTAACAGAAAGTAATGATCAAAAAATGAAGGTATAAAATGCCAAAGCAAATTTTAAAAAGTACTATTTTTATGTAGAAGTGGTAAATCATATTATAGAAACCAATCAGAGTGTGTGACAATTTACAGTAGCACATCATCAATATTGTTTTGTAACATTCACTGTTTGGAAATAAGTTTTGTGGTATTGAATATTTATACCCCACTGTTCTACATTTACACTGCTAGCGTAGATAAATAATGAATTAATATTAAATAATTTAAAATGTTAAAAGGTGGAACAATAAAAGCAGCTAAATAGAATGCAATCTAGCTTAAGCAATCTTTTGAAAACATGAATGAAGGAATTTTGTGCCAAAAACAATGCCAGATATCAAGTGTGCCTTTAGGAAGATGATGAATCTCCAAAATGCTATCCTAATCAACAGGCCCTTCCTGTAAAGTAAACAGAGTTTCATCACTTCTGTCATTCATCTTCATTATACAATTATCTGTTATGAAAAGGTAACAGTGCAAGATTCAGAAGAGGGTAGATAATGAGAAAGGCAAGAAAGTTCTGAAAAAAACTTCTATTTTTGCTTTATTGATACATTAAGTCTTTTAACAGTGTCGACTACAATAAATGCTAGATATCCTTTAAAAGGTTTACCACATCACCACAGCTGCTTATTGAAGGAACAGAACAGAAAATTAGATACCATTAGATACTATACCATATTTAACTTATATACCGAATATATGACAAAAATGCTGGAGCCAAGAAGTAAAAACTGGAATGAAAACTGGAGAGAATCAGGGGGGCGGGGCTGATGTCGTGCCGAAACAACGTGCGATTCTGGAGGTCCAGAACTGGCACCGATACAACCACAGCGGGGGGGGAGGTCCATTTGGATCAAAACCGTCCCGTAGAGACAGTGATCGAGAAGAGCACAGCCTGCTGATCCCAGGGATATCGCAAAATCCCTGGTTGATCCAGGCGAAGCCCTTCAAACTGGCTGCAGAAGGAAGCAGCCATTAAAGCTGCTGAAAGGTTGGGACAGCTCCAGAACGGAAGACAAGAATGGAAAGTGTGTCGGCTCTGGAGACACTTTTAAATTTCCTTTTTTAAAGAGAGAGCACCCTAAGAGGGAAAGACTTAAGAATATTGAAGACAGAAGAAGAACAAGCAGCGAAATTAAACCTGAAGTCAGAAGAATTGGTGTTATTTAAGTGATTTTTACTGATTTTTAACAAGGAACTTAAACTAACTGGACTGGACTTTTGTTAAAATAATACAACTTTTAAATTTGATTTCAAAGAGAGACTTTACAATGATTATTATTATTCTTTTTGTGTTTTTGTTAGTTTTCTTATCCTCCCCCAAAGAAAAGCTTTTATTTTAATCTGCCAGGACTTTTCTTTTTCTCTTTTTATAACATTAAAAAGTGTTGATAATTAAATGTTTTAAGCAAGACTGCCACCCAGAGGCCTTTTAAAAAATTTCCTATGGAAACTGGTGGGAATGTTTTTACCACCCACCAGTTGTTGTGTTTTTTTAAGATAAAGAGAAGATCACTGGATGAATGTTTTTACAGGTGTTCCTCTTGGAAAATAACTCTAGCAGTTGGAGATTGAAACTGAAAGAGTCAAGATTGGTGTGACCTTGGACTATACTTTCGCTGAACAGCATTGCAACTTGAAATTAGATATAAGGTCTTGGACAATGTGTGGTGGAAGTAATTTGTTTTATGACTTATTTTGGTCTGCAACTGGGAATTCTTTGTTGTTAAATTATCAGCTTGATTTTGGTTTTGGTTTTGCTGTTGGATTATTAAAAAAAATTATCTCTTCTTTCTTCTTAAAGAAGAAGGCCTGAGGCCTGCCTCTCGGACTTAGTTTTATTTTTATTTTTCCTTTTCCTCTTTTACCTTTTGATCTTTTTTTTCTTTCTTCTCTCTCTTTTCTCCTTTTTCCTTTTTGCATTTTTTCTTTTTTGTTGGGAATTTTTTTACTATTTTTTAATTATCTTTGCTTATTGGATTAGGGTTGGAAGAACCTGAAGATAGCTGTTTTGTGCAACACTTTTGATTGGGATTATAATTAATTATTAATTAATGATGAAGAAATCAACCTCTTCTTTAAGTCCAAATTCCCAGCGGAACCTTCATGCTATGCTGCAGCAGGAGAAGGACAAGGAGAAGGAAAAGGGGAAGGAGATGACACTACAAATGATAGGGCAATTAATACAAGACCAAGGTAAATGTCTGTAAGACAGGATGGAAAGAATAGAACAGAGAACAACAAAAACAGATGAGAGAGTTGAGAATATTCAACAAGTGATGATGAAATATGAAGAGAGATTTCAAAAAATAGAACAACATGGAGACCAGACCGATAAAAAAGTTGGAGAAATAGATAGTAGATTGACAACAGTGGAACAGGAAAAGGGAAAAGGAATGCTGGGCTGGGAGATCAAGAGAGCTGAATTCTACCTGAGATTCCAGAATATTGAAGAAGAAAAGGGAGAAATCTTAACAAGAACAATGGTAGAAATCTTGGCAGGAGCCCTGGAGATACCTGAAGAGAAAATGATGGATGGTATAGAGGAAGTATTCCGAGTATTCACAAGATATGCTATGAGAAATAAATTACCAAGAGAAGTCCATGTGAGGTTCACTAAGAAAGCAATTAAAACACAAATATTGCAGAGAGCCAGAGACGACCCATTGAGATATAAAGGAAAAGAGATAATAGTCCTGAAACAAGTACCAAGGAAAGTGAGAGAGTTGAGAAGAGAATATCAATTATTGATGAAAATATTAATTAAAAAAGAAGTGAACTATAGATGGCTGGTACCAGAAGGCTTAACCTTTATCTGGAGAGAACAACAACATAGATTAGATTCAATAGAGAAGTCAGAACTATTCTATGATGAATTTTTTAGAGGGAAAGAAGAGGAGAGAAGATGGGAGGAGTAGACAGACAAACTTCAAAGGGAGATGGTGGAGTTAAGAGGTAAAGAAAAAAGAGATGAAATATTACAAGAAGAAGGAGCAGTTGGTGGAAGAGAGGAGTCTAGAGAACCTAGAGAGCAAAGATCAATGAGATCAATAAATCCTACATATAAAGTATAAACAATGGAAGAAAAGAAATTGATTTCAATTAATATAAATGGATTAAACTCACCCATCAAAAGGAAAAAAGATACTCCACAAATTAGAAAAATTAAAATTAGATATTGTCTGCCTGCAAGAAGTCCACAGTAAACAACAACATATTCAAATGCTGAAGTACCCAAGAATTGGTGACTTATATGCCTCATTTGCTCAACAAAATAAAAGAGGAGTAGTACTATTCATAAAGAATACAATTAAGGCTAAATTAATTTATACAGATGAAGAAGGAAGAATCTTGATGGTGGAAATAATTTGAAAACATTTCTAGTAGCAATTTATGCACCAAATGAAAAACAAGAAGAATTTTACAAAAAAATTGCATGAGAAGATAGTAGAATTGGAATATGACAATATTTGCATGTTGGGAGATTTTAATGCTGTAGTAGACACAAAATTGGACTATAAAATACAGAAACTTAATAAAAAGAGTGGAAAGACACTTCCGAAATCCTTTTTTAAGATGGTGGAGGAACTCAGGATTAGAAATGTTTGGAGAGAAATGAACTCTAAAGGTAGACAATATACATTTTATTCTAATAGACATTTGGTCGAGAATTGACATGATCCAGATGTCATCGGAAATAATTTATAATATACAAGAAATTAATATTGAAGCAAGTACTCGGGTGGACCACAACCCTATATGGGTCAAGTGGCAGGGACAAAGGAAAAGATCAAGATGGATTTTAAATCATGTAATTTTGAAAGAAAAAGAATTCTTACAGAAAATGGAAGAAGAATTGGCGTTCTTTAAGGAGAATCAAAAGGAGGAAACTTCAGTACAGAACTTATGGGACACCATGAAGGCCTATACTAGAGGTTTGATTATAGATTATACAAGAAGAAGAAATGTTAAGAAAAGACAGAATCAACAGATATTAGAGAGTGAATACAGGAAACTTGAGAAAGAATTGCAAAAATATCCACAAAAAATGATTATCAAAAAACAAATGGAGGTTATTAAGCATAAAATAGAGTTGACAGAAAAAGAAGAATTAGCTCAAAAAATTAGAAGTGCCAAACAAAATTTCTTTGAAAACGCGAATAAACCTGGTAGATGGTTGGCATACAAATTAAAAGAGAGAGAGAAGCGAAAAAGATCATACAGCTGATTGATGATCAAGCTGTGAGTCATAATGGAAATGAAAAGAAAGAGATAATGCAGAAATACTATGAAACATTGTATAAGCAAGAGAATATTGAAGAAGAAAAAGTTAAACAATATTTACAAGAAGCAGAGTTACCTCAAATACCTGAAGATATTAAGGTAATGCTAGAAGGGAAAATAACAATGATAGAACTGACAGAAGCATTAAATAGACAAAATATTGGGAAGGCTCTGGGCCCGGATGGTCTTCCAGCTGAATTTTATAAGACCTTACAGAAACTGTTGAGTAATATAATGCTTGAAGTGATGAATGAAGTTTTATTGAAAGCCAAAATACCTGACTCATGGACAGAAGCATATATTACTTTGATACCAAAAGAGGATGCTGATTTACAACAGATTAAAAATTATAGACCTATTTCCCTGTTAAATGCAGATTATAAAATCTTTGCTTCAATAATGGCAGAAAGACTTAAACGATACTTGAATAACTTTATACATGTTGATCAAAATGGATTTCTGCCTAAGAGACAGATTAAAGATAACATTAAAATAATTTTGGACATTCTGGAATATTATGAAATTCACTCAGAGAAGCAAATGGCCTTGGTATTTTTAGACGCGCAAAAAGCCTTTGATACTGTAAACTGGCAGTTTATGATACTACAAATGGAACAGATGGGCTTTGGAGAAAGATTTATAAAATCAGTTGAGGCAATATATCAAAAGCAATCTGCTAAAGTGATGATTAATGGAGATTTGATGAAAAATATCAATATTGAAAAAGGAACTAGACAAGGATGTCCTTTGTCACCATTACTGTTTGTGTTGACTTTGGAGGTGCTAAATAGAAATATTAGAGACAATAGGGAAATAAAGGGAATGAAAATTAAAAAGGAGGAATATAAGCTACAAGCGTTTGCGGATGATTTGGTTTTCATATTGGAGGAACCATTGAAATCAGCACCCAAACTGTTTGAAAAAAAATTGAAGAATATGGACAGGTGGCAGGATTGAAAATAAATAAGGATAAAACCAAGATATTAGTTAAGAATATGACGGGAAAACAAAAGACTGTCTTGACAGAAGGACTGAACATTCAGATTATAAATAAAGTAAAATGCTTAGGAATATATTTAACTGCAAGATGTGGAACTTTGAAAGAAGACAATTATGTTAAACTTAAAAAACAAATTGCGATAGATCTAAAAAACTGTCAGAATTATACAATTATCTCTAATAGGGAGAATATCTACAATTAAGATGAATATATTACCAAGGATACTCTATCTGTTCCAGACTATTCCAATTAAATTAGGGAAATATTTTTTATGGATTTAAATAAAATAATATTGAAATACATATGGCAGGGGAAGAAGGCAAGAATTAAACTTAAGTTGTTACAAGATGCTAGAATAAGAGGAGGATTTGGCCTACCTAATTGGGAATTATATTATCAGGGGGCAGCATTGATATGGGTCAAAGAATGGGTTTTGTTAAGGAATGTTAGATTATTAACATTAGAAGGTTATGATCTATTACTGGGATGGCATGCTTTTTTATGGTATAAAGAAAGTAAAACTCATGGTTATTTCAAGAGACATTATATACGAGATTCTTTATTGTTGATATGGGAAAAAAATAAGAAAACAACATTATATGAAAACTCCAGTCTGGTTGTCAACTACAGAAGCATTTGCATACCCAGTTGTTTATAGAATGGAACACACAGTTAGATATGGTGAAATTTTAAATGAAAAGGGTGAACTCAAATCTAAACAAGAACTAGAGGAGCAAGAAATTAAGATGAATTGGTATACATATATGCAAATACATTGTAGGTATGACAGAGATTGTAAAACAGAGATTTTATAATGAACTTACAGAACTGGATGAAATCTTAACAGGTACTGATGAGAAAATGATTTAAAAAATTTTTGGTTACTTACTTGGAATTAAATTGGAGGAAGAACAAGTTAAAGAAACAATGATTGCCTGGGGGAGGAATTTTGGATATGGGATAGATTTAGGTAAATGGCAAAAACTATGGTCTCGAAATTATAAATTGACAATGTCGGTAGCGTATAAAGAGAATTTGTATAAGATGTTTTACAGGTGGCATTTACCCCCAGCATGAATAGCAAGGATGTTCAAGAACAAATCGGAGAGATGTTGGAAGTGTCATCAGATACCTGGATCATAATACCATATGTGGTGGACGTGTGTGGAAGCTAAGAGATACTGGACTAAGATTCATACATGGCTTGAAAAAATGACAAAACAGCATATAGACTTGAAACCGGAGATATTTTTATTGGGTATCTTGCCTGAAGGATACAGTAGAGAATTGACGTATTTGATTATAAATGTGTTAATGGCAGCTAGAATTGTATTTGCTAGAAATTGGAAGAGTGAAAAAAATCCAATAGAGGAAGAGGTGATTAAGAAAATGATGGAATGTGCAGAAATGAGTAAATTGACATTAGCAATCAGAGAGCAAGAAGATAAAGAATATTCTAAAATTTGGGATTTATTTTATCAATGGCTAGATAAGAAAATAGAGAAGCAAACTATGTTATGGAAAGGAATAGTATGTAGGATAATATGATGCAATGATGTTATATAATTGAATATAAGGAAATGAATTGTATGATCCCAGGTTTGTTAAAACAGAGATTTGCTCGATAAGAAATAAATAAATTTTTAGTTGGGTCTAATAACGATACAATAATAACACAATATAACATAATATAATACGTATAGTTGACCTGTGTAATATGAATGCATGTTTGGAAGGGAAGACCGTTGATATCGTGACATTGCACGAAAGAAATGTACCAACCGACACACTGTATTTTGGAAGATGGTTTTATGTTGATGTTTTATGTTTGTCTTTTTTTAAAAATAAAAAACTTTATTAAAAAAAAACCAGGAGAGAATAATCAAGAACCTTAAATATACCGATGATACCAGTTTAATAGCTGGATGATTATGCTAGAGGGGCAACCCAATATAAAGAAGAGGAGGTAGAGGACAAGAAGGGCGAGGGCATATCTGGCACTGTCCTTTTGGGGTGTACTTACAAGAGGCAGGATGCAAGCTTGGCACTGATTTTTTTACTGCCTTTCTGGGGGGGGCATGTGACCTTTCCTTAAATCTGGATGATTTCCTTAGGATATCTTGTTAGGTAAGTCAGACCAGCTGGTGTCTTTAAGTGGTGCAAATGGATCTAAGGATTGCTTCTCCTGGGTGTGGACTTCCGGTGGCTTTTCTGTCGAAGACAGATTGGAGTCCATTATTGTGCGCGGCTTTTATCCATGCTCTACCCAAGGGGGAGACTGCCTGTTGGTTCGAGGGGAGCCGCACCTCCCCTCCCTGGCTAGGTATAATCCCTCCAAAGACAGGCTGCAGTGGTGGTCTAAAATGGCCACCCTGAAGACCGGAAAATAAGATTGTGTTGGAGCGGTGAAGTTGTAGACAGTGTGTGGACCAGGTGAAATATTTGGACATTAAAAGGTAACCCTGAGACTGAAGAGAAGAATTGGTATTAAAGATTGTAGAAGTGGCGACTGAAGAGTGAGTGGAAAAATGGATAATTAAGAAAAATGATTTTGGGGCTTCCGGTGGTGTCCTCGCTGACGGACCGAAGACCGCGATCGTCCAAAGCTTCGATCCATGCTCTCTCGTCGGAGGGCTCCGATGGTTTGCTTTTGGAGCCAGAACCACCTTGTAGGGGTGGTGAAGAAGGGGGAGACCTCCAGCTGGGTTGAGGGGAGCAGCATCTCCCCTCCCTGGCTTGGCAATGCTCCCCTCTGAAGACGGGCAGCAGCAGTGGTCAATATGGGCACCCTGAAGAGAAAGAGCAAAGGGACAAAGATTGTGCTGGAGCGGAGAAGAAGAGGACAGCATGAAGACCAGGCTAATTAGGAGCAACATCTGGACATAAAGGTACCCCGGAATTAAGATTCTAAGAAATCTATAAGAAAGGTAATAAAATTGGCGACCAGAGGAAGTGGGGAAAAAATTGATAGCTGAAAGTGGCTTTGAACTTTAAAAGGAGGAAGCCAGAAGAAACAACCCGTTTAAATTGGAGAAATATATGATTTTGGCACTAAATAGGCATAATTAAAGCTGAACTTGAACATATCAAAAAAACAACAACAGCAGCAATTGATATTTGGACTTACTGGATTTTGGAAACTTAAAAGCCCTAAATAGAGAAGAGAAAGGGGGGGGGGGAGGGCGGAATTTGGATATAACAGAGAGTGCCACCTAGTGGTAAAAGAAAATCTTAAGCCGGGCTCTTTTAAAAGTGGAATTTGATAAAAAATAAGAAAAACTTTGTTACAATAAAATAGAAACCCTGGAAAGGGGAAAGAGGAACTACAGAACATTAAAATAAAAGAAAGAAGCAGGAAGAAATTACTTTGAGACTGTTTGGTGATCTTGGTACAAACTTAAATTTATGGATATTGGACTATTTGATGAATCTGGGAAAAACTTAAAGAGGAATTAATAAAAGCTGATTGTTGGAAATAAATATTAAAGACATTGGTCGAATTAAATCACTGGACAATCGGTTTGGATTTAAAGGGTAAAGAAAGAAAACAAAGGAAAAAACAACAGAAGTGTTTAAAATGGCATAACTATTTTGGAGCTAAAAATGGAACTAAGAAACATAAAAGAAATGTTACATGAAAGAGGTGAATCATGTTGTTCTGCCTTACAATCTTTAGAAGTGGCAATTCTGGAATATGAAAAACAACAAGGAGTGCCAGAAGGGGAGGAGCTGATTAAAGAAGAGGCCATTTTCAATAGAACTGATGTCTTTTTTGTTATTAGAATATTTGCTTTTTGTTAAATTATATACAGAGATAAATGGAATAAATGTGAAAAAGTGAAACTGATAAGTATATTAACCATGTTTAATGAATTTAAGAATACAGTTGAAACTAATTATGAGGACTGCTGTAAAGAAATCAACATCAGTTCTTGTGGTCAATTTAATAGATTAATCTTTTTTTTGTTATGTTTTTTGAAATTATAAATGATTTAATGTAACTGAAGGGGAAAGTGCCACGAGGAACCCGACCTAAAATGTATCTGTGTTACGTAGTTGTTAGGAGATTATTGTTATTAATCCTTAAGGTGATAATTAAAAAGTCAAATAATTATTGGGAATTAAAGAATAGTTAACTAAATGATGTATAAGGTAAAGGGGTGATACACTCAAATGGGTAGTTGTGGGGGAAATCTTTTGAATTGTTTGAATTGGGATGGAATTTTTGAAATGATGATTTAAGAATATGCGATGAAATTGCAAAGCTGACAGATAAAAGTATAAAGTTTAATGAATATGAAGATATAAGAAATATTTAAAGTTAAAAGAATTAGGTCAAGAAATGAATAGAACATATATAAAATAAGTTTGAGAAAAGTATTTGAAAAAATTTACAGAAAATATGTAATGTAATGATAGGATATGAAATTAAATGTGAAAGATGAACATGGAACTAAGGTCATGTTTGTATGAAAATGTGAAAACCTGGTATCATGCTGTTCACAAAAAAGATGTTTTTGAAATGAAATGTGAAAAAATAAACTTTTTACAAAAAAAGAAAAAGAAAATTGATTTTGGATGTGAAAACATTTAACTATAACAAACTCTGAAACTGAATTGGACAACTACTTGGATTTTGGCACTAAAATAGGCATTTCAAATGCTGGATTTGACTGTACTAAAAAGGAATAATAGCTAATAATTTGGAATTAGCGGAATTAATAAAAAGTTAAAAAAGGAAAAAGCGAACATAAAAGGTGAAACGTGGAATTGAATTAAAAGCACCACCTAATGATAAAGGATATTTTATTGACTTTTTGAAAAGGGCTCGGTCTATTTAAGACTGGAATGCAAAATGAAATAAGAGGAATTCTATCGTAATAAAAAAAACCCAAAATGGAATACTAAAATATCATTGTAAAATATCATTATCATTGATATAGGAAGATTTTACCCCGGAATTGACTATTGGCTTTGAAAAGGATTTTGAAAAGAAGCAATTGAATAGAACTGAGATATAAAGACTTATAGACATTGACTGCTCTAATTAAAAAAAAATAAAAAAGACGCTGGTTGAAATAAACTACTGGATATTTGGATTGGATATAAATATCAAGAAAGAAAAAGGCTACAAGATGAGTGGAATATTTATGGAAATAAGGTTGGAATTGCAAAGCGCAAAGGAAATGATGAAAGAAAGTTCGGAACTATGGAGTACAATGTTACAAAAACTGGAAATAGTGATGCAAATTAAAGAAGAACAAAGACAACCAGAGGGGGAGGAGTTAAACAAAGAAGAAATCAGCTTTAAAGAACAAGTGGAGTAACGAACACCAAGACAAGATAAAAAAGGAGTTAAAATTAAAAAATTAAGGTTTCATGTGATAAAGGGGGAACTATTTGGAAGGTTAAGCAAAGGAAAAGGAAACAACAGAAGAGGAAATTGCAGAGGAAGGAGCAGAAAAGGGAGGGTGACAAAGTAAATAGTTGGAGAAGAAAGAGCTGTAATTTTTAAAAAACCTTAAAGCCAATGAAAGTTGAAAAAAAGAATAGAAGATTTTAAAACCGAGAGAGGGGAAAAGGAGAATCCGGTGAATCAGCTTGACTGGCGCTGGAAGCAACAAAGTATCAGCTGTGTGGCTGTGCGGAGTGAAATTGAGAGAAACTGAAAGTGTGAAGCAGAAAGAGGAGATAAGAAGAGAGCTTTGGAGGTGACTGTGGATTTGCTGGAGAAAAGCCCTGTGAGCAGCGGAGAGGAAGTGGATAGCTTCAGCAGCTTAGAGAACAACAAGGCAACTTAAAAAGATCTGGAGAAAACTGTGAACGACTGGAGGAACAAACTGTAGAACCACAGAACTTAATAACTGAACAAGCAGGAGAACTATAGAAAATCCGAAATTAACAATGAAAGGAAACGAAAGGAAATTGGACTATTAGCTGAGACAGAACTGGAAATGAACACTCTAACATCAAGTAACTTTATATTAATTGGGAGGGCGGAGCTGGCGTCGCGACGATACAGCATGCGATCTTGGAGGTCTGAGATCGCTGCTGGTATCTTTGCTCCTGGACGGTCCAATCGGATCTAAACCGTCCCGAAGAGACGGTGAATGTAAAGAGCGCATCCTGTCAATCCCAGGGATACCGCAAAGTCCCTGGTAGATCCAGGAGAAGCTCTTTTTGCCAGCGGCAAAGAGGCAGCCATTAAAGCTGCTGAAGTTGGGACAGCTCCGAAACGAAAGAGAACGGAAAGTGTGCCGGTTTGGTGAGAACTTTTTCTTTATTTTAAGATTTGAAAGGACACCCTAAGGAAAAGAAAGAATCTGTATAAGTTTTGACAGAAGTGATTAAGCGGCGATTTTAAACAGGAATGTCAAAGTAATATTTTTTTTTTCTCATTGCTGGATTTTCTATACATGATTTTATATTTTGAAACTGGACTGTTTTTTTCTTCTTCCATCTATTCTTTCTCTCCTTTTTGACTTTATAATATTTTAGGCTAGAGACTCCCTTTTAGTCATCTTTTTAAATATCTTTTCCCCTTTTTAATTAATTTTCATTATATTTTGTTTGGAAAAGGAGGGGGAAAGTGAAAGCAAAAGAAACTTTGTAACACTGCCAATGAGAGGCTTGGAAAAAAAAATTTTCTTGACCAGACAAAGCTGAGAAAGAACTGAGACTTCTTTTCAAGGACATTGCCTGTTTGATAAGATAGAGGGAAGAGCATGGGAGAGTATTATTGCAGGTGCTCTTCTGGGTTTCTATCTACAGCTGGAGTCTGGTGTTGAAGCTTATCGGGAAAATAAAGGGGTGATAAAACTCTGGAGAAGGAAGTTATAAATTTTAACAAAAGCCTTGGACAATCAAACAAGGTGCAGTGCGCTCTTTTTATTTTTTTTAAGTTGCGCTCTTTCCTACTTTAACAAACCCCCTCCTTACTAGTTTACTTTTTGTAATAGCTATTTGGATTTTTGGCCTTTGGGAACTTGATTTTTGTCTTTCTTTTTGTCTTTTGAAGTCAAATTTTTATGTTTGCTTTTTATTTTAAAGGAAAAGCTTTAGTATTAATGATTTCTTTCCTTTTTTTTTTTAAGGGAGTGGTCTCTTTTCTTTTTTCTCTCTCCCTCCCCTGTATTTTTTTTTCTCTGTTTACCTTACATATTGGGTTTTTTTTAAAAAAAATTGTGGCTTTCTTTTTTTTCTTATGCATCCTTTTGTACCTGAGACCTCTTAATTGGATTAAGGTGTTGAAGAACCTGAAGAACTTTTTTTTCTCCTTTTTAGTTTTTTACCTTTTACTTTTCTACCTTTTTCAGGATTTAACAATTTTTTCTTTTTTGTGTGTGTTTGTGCTTTTTTCTTCCATTTTTGAGTTTTTACTGCTATCTAGCCAATCAATTGGATTAAGGTATACAAGAACCTGAAGAAATATTATTATTATTATTATTATTATTATTATTATTATTATTATTATTATTATTGTTGTGACTATTTGGTTTCTTTTTTCCTACTATTTTTATTTGGAATTGCAATTGGTTATTTCACAAGTGGATTAAGATCTAGAAGAACCTGAAGATTTTGAATTGTTTGAAATGAGTAGGAAACTAACAGCCCCTGGTTCCTCAATTTCTACTTCTTCCTCTTCACCATCTGGAGGACAACGTTCAATACAGACAATGTTACAGCAAGAAAAGGAACAGGAAAAAGTGACCCTGCAGATGATTATGCAAGGAATTCAAAATATTCAAATAAGAACAGAGAATATTGAAAAGAGAACAGAGAACATTGAACAAAGAACAGGGAAAACTGATGAAAAGGTGGAGAACATTCAACAAATGATGATGAAGTATAATGAGATCCAAAAAAATGAAGAAGAAGATAAAGAGATAAGAAAATTGGAGACATTGAAAGCAGATTAACGGTGGTTGAACAAGATAAAAGTGGGATGCTGAGATGGGAGATGGACAGATCAGAATTTTATCTCAGATTCCAAAACATAGAGGAAGAAAAGGGACAAAACCTAGCTGAGATAATGATAGAAATTTTGGCTGAAGCTTTGGAAATAACTAAAGAGAAGATGATGAATGGAATAGATGAGGTTTATCGAGTCTTCACAAGATATGCAATGAGAAATAGCTTACCAAGAGAAGTTCACATCAGATTTACAAAGAAAGCCATTAAAACGCAAATATTGCAAGTGGCAAGAGAGAAAACATTGAAATATAAAGACAAGGAGATTGTGGTCCTGAAACAAGTACCCAGAAGAGTGAGAGAGATGAGAAGAGAATACCGATTTCTGACCAAAATGCTACTTTAAAAAGAGGTGAATTATAGATGGCTGATTCCAGAAGGTTTAATGTTCACATGGCAAGAACAGAGACATAGAATTGACTCAATTGAGAAAGCTGAATCATTTTACACAGAATTTTTTGGAGGGAAAGAGGAAGAGGCAGAAAAAGAAATTTCACTAGTTGAATTCCAAGAGGACTGCCAAATGGTGACTGAAAAAGAAGAAGGTGCAGTGGGTGGAAAGGTGGAACCCAAAGAACAACGTGAACCAAGATCTATGAGAGCTGCTAAACCTAACTACAAAATATAATCGTGGAAGAGAAAAAACTGATTACAATTAATATAAATGGACTTAACTCAGCTGTTAAAAGAAGGAAAACTTTCCATAAATTAGAGAAATTAAAATTTGATATAATCTGCCTACAAGAAGTACATATCAAAAAGCAACATGAACAACTGTTGATACAACCAAACTTAAGGAAAATATTTACTTCTTTGACACAATGCAAGAAAAGAGGAGTGGTTTCATACATTAAAGATATTATCCCAGCGAAATTGATCTATACTGATGACGATGGAAGAACACTAATGATGGAAATAATGGACAATAATATGAAAACACTCCTGATTGCAATCTATGCCCCAAATGACAATCAAGAAGAATTTTATAAAAAATTACAAATGAAAATAATTGAATTGGACTATGCTAATATAGTTATGATGGGAGATTTTAATGGAATTGTAGATAATAAACTGGACTATACAGCACAGAAAACAACAAAGCAAAACAGAAAGACTCTCCCTAAATCTTTTTTAAAAATTTAAAAGATAAGTGGAGAGAAAGAAATGCTAAAACTAAACAATACACCTTCTACTCAAATAGACATTTATCATGGTCCAGAATAGATATGATATGGATGTCAACAGAATGGTTAGCTAATATTCAAGAAATAAATATTGAAACAAGTCCTTGGGCAGATCACAATCCAATGACAATTAAACGGAAAAGACAAAGAAGAAGATCTAGATGGACGTTAAATAATACTATATTTAAGGAAAAAGACTTCACACAGTGGATGGAGAAAGAACTGGCTTTCTTCTTTGGAGAAAACAAAAAAGAAGATACATCAATCCAGAATGTATGGGATACAATGAAGGCATATGCCAGAGGCTTGATAATAGACTATACAAGGAAAAGAAATACCATGAAAAGACTAGCCTCTAAGGCATTAGAGGATGAGTATAAAGGACTTGAGAAAGAGCTACAGAAAATGCCACAGAAAAAGGACATTAAGTTAAAAATGGATATAATCAAACATAAAATGGGTCTAATAGAAAAAGAAGAATTAGCACAGAAAATCAGAGGTGCTAAACAGAACTATTTTGAAGATGCAAATAAACCAGGTAGATGGTTAGCATATAAATTGAGAAAGGAGAAAGAATCAAGGAAAATATCGCAATTAATAGATGACCAAGGCCAAGTTTGCTATGGAAGTAAAGAGAAGAAGGAAATTATTCGAGATTATTATGGGAAACTAGACACAAGAGAATATCGATGAGGAAAGAGTTAAACAGCATTTACAGAATGCTAATTTACCCCAGATACCTAAAGAGATTGAAATAATGTTAGAAAGCAATATAACGATGATGGAGTTAACTGAAGCACTTAAGAAGCAAAATAATGGAAAGGCACCAGGCCCAGATGGACTTCTGGCAGAATTTTATAAAACACTACAAGAATTGTTGAACCTTCCATTGCCAGAAGTTATGAATGAAGTTATGTTAAAGAAGAAGATACCTAAATCATGGTCAGAAGCTTATATTACACTTGTCCCAAAAGAGGAGGCCGATCCATTACAAATCAAGAACTATAGACCAATTTCCTTACTAAACGCAGATTATAAAATTTTTGCTTCAATATTGGCAGAAAGACTTAAAAATACTTAAACAATTTTATCCATCCTGATCAAAATGGATTTCTGCCAAAGAGACAAATTAAAGATAATATGAGAGTAATCTTGGACACTTTGGAATACTACGAGGCACACCCTGAAAAACAAATGGCTTTGATATTTCCAGATGCACAGAAGGCATTTGATAATGTGAATTGGCGATTCATGTTATTACTGCTGGAACAGATGGGCTTTGCTAAAAAAATTATTCAAGCAATAGAAGTTATATATCATAAGCAAACGGCAAAGGTAATGATAGAGGGAGAACTGACAGACTCTATTGATATAAGAAAAGGAACAAGACAAGGGTGCCCACTATCACCTCTGTTGTTTGTGTTAACCTTGGAAGTGCTAAACAGAAATATTAGAGAAGAAAAGGATATAAAAGGGATGAAAATTAAACAGGAAGAATTTAAGTTGCAAGCATTCGCAGATGATCTGGTTTTCATTTTAGAAGACCCACTAGAAACAGAATCAAAATTGATAGAAAAGATAGAGGCATATGGAAAAGTGGCTGGTTTGAAAATAAACAAAGATAAGACAAAGATCTTGACAAAGAATATGCCATCAAGACAAAAGGAAGAACTGGCAGATCTATTGAAAATTCAGGTCACAAATAAGATTAAGTACTTGGGGATATACTTGACAGCAAGATGCAGTACACTAAAAGAGAATAATTATATCAAACTTAAGCAGCAGATAGCGTTAGATTTGGCGAAATGGGAAAATTTACAACTGTCATTAATAGGGAGAATATCAACAATCAAGATGAATATACTACCCAGAATTTTATATTTGTTCCAAACAATTCCAATTAGGCTTGGAAAAGATTACTTTGAAGATTTAAATAAAATCGTGTTGAAATATATATGGCAAGGAAAGAAAGCGAGAATAAAGTTAAAACTTTTGCAAGATGCTAGAATTAGAGGAGGATTTGGTTCACCTAATTGGGAGTTGTATTACTAAGCTACAGATTTGATGTGGGTTAAGGAATGGATAACATTAAGAAACACTAGATTGTTGACATTAGAAGGACATGATCTGTTGTTGGGGTGGCATTTATGGTATAAAGGAACTAAATCACAGAGGTACTTTAGAAGACATTATATACGGGAGTCTTTGTGGTTAAACTGGGAGAAGACTAAAAGACAATGCTATTTGAAAATTCCAGTCTGGCTATCAACTATTGAAGCATTTTCTTATCCTATAATATATAAAAAGGAACAAACAGATATGGTGAAATATTGAATGAAAAGGGTGAACTTAAATCGATACAAAAATTAGAGGAACAAGGTATAAAGATGAATTGGTTTTCATATGCGCAAATACATTCAAGGTATGATAAGGACTCTAAAACAGAAGGTTTCTATGATAAACTGACTAATTTAGATAAGATTTTGACAGGTACTGATGAAAAGGTGATTAAAAAACTGTATGGATATTTATTAGAAATTAAACTAGAAGAAGAACAAGTTAAAGAAACAATGACTGCTTGGGGGAAGAATTTTGGATATGGGATTGATTTAGAGAAATGGCAAAAATTGTGGTCTCAAAATTATAAAATGACAATGTCAACAGCATATAAAGAAAATTTGTATAAGATGTTTTACAGGTGGCATTTTCCCCCCCGACAAGAATAGCAAGAATGTTCAAGAACAAATTGAAAAAATATTGGAAATGTCATCAGACACCTGGCTCATATTACCATATGTGGTGGACTTGTGCGGATGCTAAAAAATGTTGGACTAAAATCCACATGTGGTTGGAAAAAATGACAAAAAAGCATATAGTTTTGAAACCAGAGATATTTTTATTGGGAATTTTACCTGAAATATATAGTAAAGACTTGAAATATCTGATTGTAAATGTATTAACAGTGGCTAGCATTGTATTAGCTAAAAATTGGAAAAATGAGAAAATACCATCACAGGAGGAAATCATTAAGAAAATATTGGAATGTGCTGAAATGAGTAGATTGACATTTGAAATCAGAGAACAAGATGATAAACAATTTTATAAAATCTGGGATCTATTCTATCAATGGTTAGACAATAAAACATGGTAATGAAATATGTAGATTCTTAGAAAATAATAAATATATAAAGATGTATTCTTTTCTTATTACATCTACAAAATGGTTGTAGGATAGATTTGAGATGATAATATGAACTGTCACAAAACAATTTAAGTAAAATATGATTGTTTCGTAAAACATGAATGTATAAAAGTATAGTCAAATGATTGATTAACAATGATATTAATGTATTTAATACTTGATTGAAACTTTGAGAATATTTACAATGTAATTGTAATTGAAGACTACGAAATGGAAGCACAAAACAATTTGTAAACCAACCGGCACACTGTATGTACATATATGGAAGATATATATGGAAAATGGCTTGATATTTTTATGTTTTGTTTGTCTATGTTCGTCTTAAAAACCAATAAATTTTGTTTAAAAAAGTAACTTTATATTAATTGGAGGTTAAGTATATTAGAGGAATAATTGTAAAATAATTGGTTCAATATATTAAGTATTTTGAAATATCGATTATAATATTTATATATAATTTATAATATTTGTATTAAGTTTAAAGATTGAAATACTTTTAGGAAAGATTTAAAATACAGATAAGCTTTGTTATATTTATAGGATTAATCTATTATTAGCTTATATTAATTTATACTTATACTGAATGCCAAATATTAATTGTAGTTACTCATACATATTATAGATTATTTAATAGATTATAATTTT
>NW_020769481.1:677057-688558 GCF_900518735.1 Pseudonaja textilis | reverse complement strand
GCAATATCATCTGTAAACAACAATAATAATGACACTATTCCATTTGTCTCTCTTTTAAATAAACATGGATCAGCTAAACCTGCTTTAAACCCTATATTGTTTAACTCCTTAACAATATATTGGTTCCATTCGTAACCAGATTGTTTTAATCCATAGAGACTCTTTTTAAGCTTCCAACAGTCATTATTAGTTTTATCATCCTTAATCCCTACAGGTTTCTTTAGGTATATAGTGTGCTGCAATGGCGCATGCAGATAGGCAGTTTCTACATCTAAATGATTTATGATATAGTTTTTCTTAGCTGCCCACACTAAAGCTGCTCTCAAGGTTGTTGCTTTTAAACTTGGTGCAAACACTTCATCATAATCACATGCAGTTTGATTAAATCCTTGAGCTACCAACCTAGCCTTATGGGTAACAGTCCCATTTTTACCTGTTTTTAATTTAAATATCCATTTACAGCCAATGGACTTTTCCCCTGGAGGTAATTTAGCATTCTCATAGACTCCCATCTGTTTTAATGAATTCAGTTCCTTTTGCATTGCTGTATGCCAATTCTCTTGATCCTTTGCAGGATACATTTTTAGTTCTTCCACAGTAGTTGGAATTTTACTAACTTGGCAAACTACACTTGCTTGGTACCTATCAGGTGGTCTGCTTTCACGTGTTGACCTTCTAGGTAGTACAGGGCTTACAGGTGGACTTTTATCTATCACCTGTTCCTGGTTATCTATTTCTTCTTGTTCACCTATTTCTTCCTGATTTGGTCCTATTTGCTCTTCCTTTACTTCCTCTTTAATTGGATTTTTCTTATTACTGATATGGTGGTTTGGTCTTTTGTAGGTTTCTATAATTACACTTTTATTCGAATCTTGTTCCAATTTTGCCCATCCTACATGTTCCAGGAATTGAGCACTAGCACTACAATAAATTTTAGTTGTGCCCTCTTCCCAGAACCTGTAAGATCTATGGTTTGATTCGTAACCTACAAAATATAACCTTTTAGCCCTATGCTGTCCCTTATGTCTCAGTTGTGTGGGAATATGCACCCATGCTGGTGCTCCAAATGTGTGCATATAGCTTAGGTCAGGTTTTCTACCATGCCACCGTGTGAATGGTAATTCACCTGTTGTTGAGTTAACAACATTATTCAATATATGATTACCACACATTGTTGCTTCTCCCCACAAATTCTCAGGTAATTCTGAATCCGACAACATAGTACGAGCCATTGCCTGCAGTGTTTGGCCTCGTCTTTCTATAAAGGAATTATGTTGTGGCCTATATGGTGCAGACTTTTTATGTTCTACACCTGCCATCTTCAGTCTATTTTGGAATTTATTATTTATAAATTCCGTACCATTATCAGTTACAAGAGTTACTAGTTTCCTTTTCATTTTTCTTTCTGCAAACTTCAACCAGTTATAGAAATTCTGATATGTTTCCGTTTTACTCTTCATTAAATAACAGAAACCATATCTAGAATAATGATCCATTATACTTAATATATAACGAGCACCTCCCACACTTGGTTTTTTAGGACCTATAATATCAGCAAATACGACCTCTAGAGGCTCCTTAGTTTTAAATCCATTAATTCTATTTGCTGGTATTACCTTGCTTTTTTCTTGACTGCAAGCATTGCAGTGCAAATACTTACTGCAAGGCTTCAGTTTTATACCTTTAGACAGTTCAACCGTTTCCTTGAGCATTTTAAAATTTATATGCCCTAAACGTCTGTGTAACAAATGTATGCATTCATCATGAGGTTTAACATTATTATACACTGTGTTAGCCACCTCTAATTGATTATCATTTAACACATACAATTCACCTTTTAAAGTTGCAGTCACTTTTTTACCTTCTTTTTCTATTATGCAGTTTTCTCCCCTAAAGGTAACTACATAACCTAGTTTAATCAAAACTCTAACCGAAAGCAAATTAAACTTAAGTTGTGGTACATATAACATTTTTACATTTTCTTTTATGCAAGAACAATATGCTGTACCTTCAGCTTTTGCTTTCAGTTTCCAACCATTCGCTAATGATATCTGCTGTGAACTCGTGGACATCTTAATAAATCTTTTCTTATCTTTCGTTATGCAGTGCGATGCTCCACTATCTACAACCCAAAAATTATTATTGTTCACAGTTTGGTTGCTATACATGGCTAACTCTAAGCATTTTTTATCCTTTTGATACCTTTTTGCATTCTGGCTGGCATTTTGGCGTTTTTCTTTCTTGCAGAATCTAGCCAAATGTCCTTTTCTTCCACAATTAAAACATTTTCTTAATTGTGTAGGCTGACGAAGATAATTCCTCGTCTTGTGGTTGTTCCCTTCTGAGTTGATCCCTTTCAAGCCTTCTCCTGGCTTCTTCAATTAATCTGCCAGTAATATCAGTTAATGTGAGGTTATCCTTTGGCAGCACTTCCAATGAAGTTACATAGTCGTCATAGCTCTCATCTAATGAAGACAAAATTATATAAACCTGATGCAGTTCAGTGAAGATAAGCTCTTTTTCATGCAGCTCCTGAAAAATCCTCTTCATAGTGTTTATATGAGTCAACATGTCTCCATTCTTTTGAAGATGTGTTCTAAACAGCTTCCGTATAAGATTTATATGAGCTCCTACACTGTCTCGAACATAAATCTTCTTTAAATTCTCCCAGCACTTAGCAGCTGTTTCTTCTCCACGAATATGGACAAGCTGCTGGTCACTGAGTGTCAGTCCTATTATACAGAGAGCTTGTTCATTTTTTAGTTTATATTCTTGTATTTTCTGGGCATCATCTTCATCCTCTGGATCCCAAGCATCTACCTCTGGTGGGTTTTGAATTATATTCCACAAACCTTCTCTGCGTAGAAGTAGGCTGCATTTCATAGACCATGAAACATAGTTTGTTGTGGTAACATATTTTATTGGTCATTTTCTGTAAGTCCTTTGTACAGCCATTTCGCATAGATCTAGGGATACGTGGGCATTCTTGGCGGGGGTAGGAGTACTTTCGCAGTGAGTGTCTCGTCCTGTTGTGTTCTGCAGGTTTAGAAGGAACAGGAAAATAGGTAAAAGTTCAAGGTACACAGCAGGGACTTTCCTGTGGGACTTTCCATGGCTGTATGTTCCCATGGGACTTTCCATGACTGTATGTTCTCATCCTGTTGAGGTAATATCCTGTTGAGGTCATTGTTTTCTGAATATGCATTCTGTACTTTCGATTTCTTTTTCTCAATAAATACTGCTGCTTGAGTTCGCTCAGGGCTGGCATTTGCTCAGACATTTTCCCTGTGTCTCATTTCAAGTGCCAGACCACCACAAGTGGTGACCCCGACGTGATAGCTTGGAAAGGCTATACGTTTCCCGCATCCTATACTCATCGTCGCGGACGTCGACTGGGCCCTCATCTTCTTCGCTGGACGGAGATAGATTCTTTTTGTGAGTATGGGGGGAGATCTCTCGAAGGCTCAGAAAGAGCACATCAGGGAATTGAGAGGGATCATTGGGAATAGTTTGGGGTTTGGAGTTCGTAGTAGAGGACATGCAGTGGGTAAGAAAGAAATTGAGGACTTACTACTGTATATTTGGAAACATATTCAGTCATATCCAGAGGGAGGTAGTATTAAAGTAGAGTCCTGGAAAAAGATAGGAAAATTCTTGCACGAGGAACCTCGTGCCCCTTCTTCAATTTTGTTAACCTGGAGGGTGATTATGGATGCGTTAGCTACTTATGAACAACCGCTCCTAGCACCCCCCAAAGAAGGTTTGCCGCCTTACCATGCGGTACATTTGTTGCCGCCGACAGCACCTCCGGATAAATCCAGAGGACTGTCAGGCGTTGGAAATACTTTATCGGAGGATAAGAGTTTACCTTTAAGAGTTCAGGTGGATGCAGTTACTGCAGCTATCCAAGATGCAAAAAATAGAGGGGAATTATCAGGAGATGATTTGGTGGAATTTGGTGTAGAGGTTCAACTTAATCCTGTAGAAATTGTCATGGATGCTGCGTTGAATCCGCAGTGGGAGTGGAAGCCTCTACCTCTCAGGGTTTTAAAGGAAGTTAAGCAAGCAGCAAAAGAATATGGTGTTAGATCGCCATATACTCAGGCGTTGTTAGAAGCAGTTGGTTATGGAAATAAAATGATTCCGGCTGACTGGAAAGCTCTGTTGAATATGATTTTAACTCCAGCTCAATATTTGGTGTTAGATCAGAGATGGAGACAGCTGGCAGTCCAGAGGGGAACAGCAAATGTTACCCCAGATCAGCTTTACGGAGCTGGTAATTTTACAACAGTGGAACAACAGAGAGATGGTATGCCTGAGGAGGGGTTCGTTCTTCTCCCACAATTAATTTTTCAAGCCATAGGGGCTCTCTCTGATGGCGAAGGTGGCGAGAAGACTTTCACTAACATCAAACAAGGGAACAGTGAACCCTATGAAAATTTCATTAGCAGACTGAAATTGGCTATTGAAAGAAAAATTGATAATCAATTCGCCCAGAAAGAATTGCTTTTGAAGTTAGCAGTAGAACAAGCTAACACAGATTGCAGAAAGATCTTAAATCCACTTGTAGCAAGTGGAGAGCGAGAGATCGCAGACTTGATTAATGCATGTAGGAAGGTTGGGAGTCAGTCTTTTAACATGGAGACTTTAGCTCTGGCTCTGCAAGCAGGTAATGCTCAAAAGGGAAATTGTTTCAATTGTGGGAAGCCTGGACATTTTAAAGCGCAATGTCGGGCTCCTGGAGGGGGTCAAAGTCAGCAAAATAAGAGACCAATGGGACAGGGTGTTCGACCTAAATCAGTGTGCCCAAAATGTAAGAAAGGATACCATTGGGCAAATCAGTGCAGACTTCATTCTGAGGGAAAAAACTAGGAAGCAGGGATCGGGGCATTCTCCCTACTCAGAAGAGTGAAGTAATGTCCGAAGGGTTGGAGCCACCAGAGAGAGGTAGGGATCAAATATGGTCACCGGCTACCAAAGGTTCAGCAGGAATTGATCTTCCATTAGCCGAGGATTTGGAATTGGGGTATCCGCATGTAGTTTGTTTAGGGTCAACGGATTTCTACGGACCGTTGCCTCCGGCTTCCGTGGGTCTTCTTCTTCCTAGATCATCGGCTCATAAGCGTCAATTGTTTGTGGTTCCTGGGGTTATTGATTTGGATTATGAGGGTCAGATCAAAATTCAGGTTCATTCACCTGTTCCTCAATCTTTGAAAAAAGGGGATTGTTTTGCACAGCTTTTAGTTTTGCCATATATGTCTTTGGGGGAGTCAGATAGAATTCGTCAGGGTGGATTTGGATCTACAGATGTGTCTAGTGAGTCTAGTGTGTTTTCCATCATGCAAAATGTCAAGGCTGATCAGAAACCAAAATTAACTCTTTTGGTTGAAGGCAGAAAGTTTATTGGATTGCTGGACACTGGAGCAGATGTCTCGGTGATTAGCGAAAGTGAATGGCCTAGGGAGTGGCCGACGGATCCTACACCGTCCGTTCGAGGAGTCGGAGGACTTCAGGATGCACGGGTTAGTAGGAGGATTCTTTCTGCCAAAACAAAGCAAGGAAGTGCTATTGCGCATTTCCAGCCGATTGTTTTGCACCTTCACGTTAACTTGTGGGGCAGAGATTTGATGCAACAGTTTGATACAAAGGTCGTCATTCATGATGACTGAACACCCACCTGTGGAGTTATTAAAATTACAACTACTCCAGCAGGAGCCAGTGTGGATAGATCAATGGCCTTTGACCAGTGAGAAATTAGTTCATTTACATGAATTGGTTCAACAACAATTAGAAAAGGGACATATAGTGCCTACCACTAGTCCTTATAATTCTCCAGTCTTTGTTATTAAGAAAAAATCTGGGAAATACAGATTTTTGCATGATTTGAGAGGCATAAATGCGATCTTAAAGCCAATGGGCCCACTACAGTGTGGGACGCCTAATCCTAATTTAATACCTGATGGATGGAACATAAGAGTGTTAGATTTGCAAGATGCTTTCTTCTCCATTCCTCTGCACCCTGGAGATGTAGATTTGTTTGCTTTTACTATTTTGAGTATAAACCAGGGGCAGCCCGCTAAGCGATACGCATGGACTGTCCTTCCGCAGGGAATGTTAAATAGTCCTACCATGTGTCAAATGTTTGTAGATTGGGCTTTGCAACCTTTCCGGAGTAAATTTCCGGATTGGAAGGTTTATCATTACATGGATGATATTTTGATAGCTGCTAATATTTCTGATGCTGCAATGAATTCTGCTGTCATTCTTTTAACTGCTATGCTGAAGGAGAAAGGGCTGATAGTCAGCCCCGAAAAATTGCAAAAAGAATATCCTTTTGCCTATTTAGGTCATAAATTATTCCTGAGTCACATTACACCCCTGAAATTGGAATTTGTTCTTCCTGATCCTTTAACCTTGGTGGGTTTACAACAATTTTTGGGTCATATAAATTGGATCAGACCATATTTGGGTTTAACTACCCTTCAATTAAGTCCTTTGTTTCAAGCTTTGGCTAGTGTCAAGCAAGCCTCTGACATAATAACCCTGAATAAGGAACAAAAGGGGATTTTGTCATTGATTGAGCAAGCTTTAAGCCGTAGATGGACAGATAGATGCTTGCCAGATTGTCCATTATCAGTGATTTTAATCTCAGAACGAAGGGCTACTGCATTGATAGTTCAGGCAAAAGAAAAAACAGCTTTAAGGATTCTGGAATGGATTCATTTGTCTCATACGCCATCGAAATCCATAAATTGTATCACAGAACAGCTCGCTGATATTTTTAATCGTGCTCGTCAGCGCTGCAAGGCTATTGCTGGTATGGAACCAGTAACATGTTATGTTCCTTTTGCCTTAGCTACGTGGGAACAAATGATTTGCAATAGCGAGTTTTTGCAGGTTTTGGTACATTCCTGGCCAGGGAAGTTTTCTTGTCATCCTCCAGCCGATCCTAGGTTATCTTTGTATAAATCAGTTAGAATTAATTTAGCAAATCTTTTTGTGACTCAGCCTATATCAGATGCTCCTACAGTTTTTACTGATGGAGGGAAAGTTTTTGGTGCTTGTGTTTGGAAAGATAAATCTGGAATTTGGCATACAAAAGTGACATCAGAGCAAAAGTCTGCCCAGCAGGCAGAACTTGCTGCTGTAGTTTTGGCTTTTCAAAATTTTCAAAATCAGGATTTTAATCTAATCGTGGATTCTTTGTATGTATATAATTTGTTACCCTTTGTAGCAGGTTCCTATTTGTCTCCTGGAATATCACCCAATATTTTAAGATTGCTTTTGCTGTTGCAAGGATGTTTGGAGCAGCGTGTGAATGTGTGTTTTGTTGCCCACATTCGTAGTCATAGTAATTTGCCTGGGATTTTATCACAAGGTAATGCCAAAGCTGACAGTGTTGTAACTTCAATCCTCACTGTCCAGCCATGGGACAGCCATAGCTATTTTCATCAAAACGCTAAAGCATTGGCATATCAATTCAAGCTTACTACTGCAGAAGCTGCTGCCATAATTCAACAATGTCCAACTTGTTCAAGGCAGGGCACGGCTATCCCTATGGGAGTCAACCCCAGAGGGTTGAAACCTTCAATGATTTGGCAAATGGATGTTACTCAATATCCGCCATTTGCGCCCTGGAAGTATATACATGTGACTGTGGATACTTACTCAGGATTTCTAATGGCTACCCCTCAAAGAGGTGAGGTGGTTAAACATGTCATCAATCATTGCATTAAGACATTTTCAGTTGCTGGTACGCCTCAAACTTTAAAAACAGATAATGGTGCAGCTTATCGGAGCACAGTCTTTGATCAGTTTTGCAAACAGTGGTCCGTGGAACATAAATTTGGGATTCCATACAATTCTACAGGGCAGGCTATTGTAGAGCGTCATAATGGCACGCTCAAGAACATGTTAACTAAAATAAATAAAAAAGGAGGGAAGCTCCTGGGGCTTCCGGCAATTCAAGATCAATTAAATCTAGCTTTATATACTTTAAATTTTTTAAATTTGTCTGGTAACCCCCCTGCGAGTGCGGCCAGCAGGCATTTTTCTTCTCCTTCCACAGATGCGGTGAGGCCTCGGGTGTTGGTGCGGTTCCTTCCAGATCCGGCATGGGTTCCTGCTGAGCTGATTACATGGGGACGTGGTTATGCAGCAGTCGAACATCTTGGTCAAATTCGTTGGGTTCCTGGTCGGTGCGTTCGACCTGATCATTCGCAGGCACCGGTGAAGGAGGTTTCGGAGGAGCAGGATGGCGTACCTGTGGTTCCTGATTCTCTTGATGCCGGCAGTCCGGGCGCGGCGCTGTGAAGACTGGGAAAAGATGACTGCTTATCTGAGGTTACCAACTTGTATGCAGCAGGTTCCTCTGGGGAACCGGACTAAATTAATCTGCAAACAGCGGCATCCTTTGATTTTTCCAGCATATTGGTCCTGGCATAAGGATCAAGACATTCTTTACTCGGGACCTGATAAGGATATTATATCTTCAGCCTGTGCAACAACTCTGATCCTGTTTAATGTTTCTGTTTCAGACTATGGACAATATCGGTGTCAATTGGAGTTGCCTAAGTTACCTTATACAGACTCTCTTTCCATTCGTCTTATGCCTCTACGGACTCTACCACGGAGGCGAAGAGCTGTTATTATCACAGAAACTAGAGACCTTGGTGATAATTTATGGAAATAAAATTCCTATATCAAGGACATCCGAATTGCGGCAAAGGGTTTAAATGTTACTAATTGTTGGCTTTGTATGCATGTACCTGGGTCTGGGAAAGGTGGAGTTTTGCTACATGGTGTTCCTTTGAATGAGCGAACTAGTACTAAATTAAGTACTTATAATAACTTTAGTCACTGGATTCACTGGGGCCCAGACCCCAAAAGGTTGAATCAAACATTGTTCAAAACGAAGGTAACTTTCACTACCAAGGCTTCGGTTTGTTATTACCGTCCCCCTGTAGGGACTAATCAATCTATTTTGCTGGGAAATACTACGCTCTGCCAGAAGGTAATTCCTTTGGAAGGAGGATGTATGAAATGTGTAACAAGCAATACTAGTCAGAACAGCTGCATAAATCGAACATCTTCTACGTTATCCAAGGCTTTGACAATTTCCTATGACTGTTGTATAAATCAGACAGTCACTCAGAGGTCTGACATTGGTCACGGGGCAAATATTCTCTGTAGTTGGATGTGGCTAATGTGGAAGTGGGAAAGTCAGGCTTCCGACAATACCTATTGTTGGGTATATGGATACACCAACTAGGTTTGGGTGAATAAATATATAAACCTAGGTTTAAGTGTTTGTAGCTTTAAGCACCAAACTGCAATGTAATTAGATAATTAAGGGTGCGGTTGCAAGCAGCAATAAAAGGCAGTAAGAGAAACGTAACACTCCCTGGTTACTGGTCACTGCCCTGGTCTCTGGTCGCTGGTCTCTCTGCTGCCTGCTGTTTACTCCTGTATGAGACGTCTGCTTGTTGGCTACTGTGCTGGATACCGTTTCTACTGAACAAAAAGGACTGTTTACTTGGTGAGCTGATATCCTGCGAATACTCAGCGTTGTCTTCAAGAGAAAGGTATCGGAAGGAGAAGATAAAGACATTGTACTGACTAGTTTAATGAACTAAGTTACTGGATGGATATATTTGTGTATGACATATGGACTGATTGACAATGCTTAAACTCTAAATGAATTAAATAACTATTTAAAACTACAAACAGTGTTTTTGTCTCCAGTGTGTGTATACTCTTGGGCCCAGCCTCTCTCTCATTTGGCTGCCTGGCTTGACTGCTGCTGTGCACTCTGCTTGGGGGTTTGTCCCCAAACACTAACACCTATCATAAGCATTTAAAATATTTTCCCCTTCCGGACGGGTTATGGTTGCTATGTGGGGACGCTGCCTATCAACAGTGGCCAAAGAATTGGTCTGGAGTATGTACTATAGGATTTGTAATTCCTGTCATCTATAAATTGGAGAGTTTACCAATCGGGATGCGTATTCGTAATCGCCGAGAAGTTGATTCTGGCCTGACTATGGGTGGTAATTTGTGGATTCAGATTTCTAGGGCAGCGATCCCACCTATGGGAATAGCTATGAACTATGAAGATATTCATATTTTAAATAATTTTACTGTTGCCATGTTTAATAATACTATCAGAAGCATTAAGATGTTGAATGAGGAAGTGTCTGAAATTCGCCAAGTTACTTTGCAAAATCGTTATGCTTTAGACATAATGTTGGCTGCCAAAGGAGGAGTTTGTGCCTTAATTCATTCACATTGTTGTGTTTTTATACATAATTATGAGCCCAACATTACAAGAACTGTTCATGATATGGAAGACCGCATAGCTGAACACGAAGCAGGGAAAGATGGCTTCAATAAGTCATTTTGGGCTTTACTATGGGATTGGCTTCCTGACAGCTCATGGTTACGTTTATTGCTTCAGTCAGTTGTAATAATTGTTGCTATACTTATTATGTTATGTTGCTTTATTCAATGTATTCCTAATCTATTACAAATGTGTACCTCAGCCTTTCAGCGTATGGGACCAGGTCGCGAGGGAACTGTGTATATGCCACTAAAACACCCCCTATCTTTGAATAAATAAAAAAGGAGGGAATGTGGTAACATATTTTATTGGTCATTTTCTGTAAGTCCTTTGTACAGCCATTTCGCATAGATCTAGGGATACGTGGGCATTCTTGGCGGGGGTAGGAGTACTTTTGCAGTGAGTGTCTCGTCCTGTTGTGATCTGCGGGTTTAGAAGGAACAGGAAAATAGGTAAAAGTTCAAGGTACACAGCAGGGACTTTCCTGTGGGACTTTCCATGGCTGTATGTTCCCATGGGACTTTCCATGACTGTATGTTCTCATCCTGTTGAGGTAATATCCTGTTGAGGTCATTGTTTTCTGAATATGCATTCTGTACTTTCGATTTCTTTTTCTCAATAAATACTGCTGCTTGAGTTCGCTCAGGGCTGGCATTTGCTCAGACATTTTCCCTGTGTCTCATTTCAAGTGCCAGACCACCACAGTTTGTTCCATCCAGTTTGGATATTAGAGACAAACTTGGTAAATTGACTTCTGCCATCTTTCTCTGGATATTAAACTATAATTAATAAAACACAGCTGTCTGTTTACAGTATTGTGTAACTACACTAACTCTCACTTTATATAAGCCTGTTATATCCTGGTTAGTCTGACTGTGCAGCTGGGCCCATAACCAGTGTTAGGGATACACCCTAGCAGGATCTGCAGGGCAGTCAGGCAGGCAGGCAGAATATGTGAGATATCGTTTTTTAGTAGCTTACACTCAGTAAACAGAAGCACAGTGCTAATTAAATAGTTTTTAATCCAGCAAGAGTTAAAGCATAGTCAAAGCAGTCCATATATCATTCACTTAGTTCAGTCCGTCCAGGGATTATTCAGTTGCATATTCCAGTGTTGTTAGTGTTTGGGGATAAACCCCTGAGCTGAGTGCACAGCAGCAGT
>NW_020769481.1:653328-666153 GCF_900518735.1 Pseudonaja textilis | reverse complement strand
ACATAGACATAGGCATAGGCGTAGACGTAGATGTATACATATACATATACATATATGTATACATATACATACATATACATATATATATATATATAGTATAATTTTATATTATATATATGTGTGTGTGTGTGTGTGTGTGTGTTTACCTAATTAATAGTAGCTAAGGGACTATTATGGCTATATTATTCTAAATTTTTATAATGGGTTAAAAGGAGTAAATGGGGAAAATGTATAAGTGAAGGGGTGGCAAGCTGGAATTGATAATAAAAGGTGGAAAACTTTGAATGGAATAATTGTATGTGGAAAAAATTGCAAATGTGACAGATGTAAGAAAATGTGTGTAATTATTATAGAAATTGAATAAGAATATGGATAATATTATTAAATAAGACAGGAGGATATTTAAAGAAAAATGAAATAAGCTATAATATGAAATGAGACTGTATAAAATAAGACTAATGAATATAAAAAGTGAATAAGAATATGGATAATGTATGTGATTATTTAAAGAAAAATGTAATAAGTAATAATATATGAATTTGGATATGAAAGCTGGTACGTAATTATGGTTAAGTTTGTATTGAAATGTGAAAACCTTGAACCACATTGTTCACTTAATGAGATGTTTTTAAAAGATAAAAAATAAAAAAATTACCACCACCACCCCTCCCAAAAAAGGTGCTCTGGCACCCTGCCTGACTTGTAACTCTGACTTGCAGGTATTTTTAATCTAATGATTGGTATTTAGGGCAGCTTTTTGCAAGCAAAGAAGCTTTCTGTATTTTTGTAATCCTTGACTTACAACAGTTCATTTAGTGACCAAAGTTACAATGGCACTGAAAAAAGTGACTTATGACCGTTTTTCACACTTACAACAGTTGCAGCATCCCCAAAGTCATGAGAGGCCAGGCGAGGAGAAGTGCCCCTTGATGTGAGTGATGTTGAGTTGGCCATGCCCAGCCAGTCACGTCAGCACCAAGCCACACCCAGCCAGCAAGCCACGCACAGCCATTCATAGGACCACCAAGCCACACTCACCAATTAAGCCACGCCCACAGAACTGGTTGTTAAGAAATTTGAATCTCACCCCTGAACATCATGTGTGATGTGATAGAGTTTTGCCTAGTCGTTTATAAAGGTACAGACTGGTAAGAATTACAGTTATAAAAAAAGATGACTATGAATTATTTAAATAAGATGGCAACGAAACATATATATGGGTAGGTTAAAATTCTTGAATTAGGGAGACAGGTCTGAAGAAAGAATTTGTGAGAAGATATGGCTTACTAGAACAGGGTGGAAATTTCAGCCATGTACATTGTGTGCACAATTATTAGGCAAGTTGTATTTTGGAGGATTAATTTTATTATTGAACAACTACAGAATTCTTGGTCAATCCAAAATGTTAATAAACCTCAAACCTGAATATTTAAGAAAGTAAAAGTGAGGTTTTGGCTTTCTTAGGAGAATATCTATGTGTGCATAACTATTGGGCAACTATTAGTGTGCAGAATTATTATACAACTAAATGAAAAATGAAATTTTGCCCATCTCATTCATTTATTTGCATCTGTTAAAGTGAGAATAATAAACAACTCAAAATGTACAAATAAACAGTTCTGACATTTCAAACAAAAAAAAACAGTGATCAATATAGCCACTCTTCTTTTCAATAACAGTCATAAGCCTTCCATTCATGGAGTCTGTCAGTTTCTTGATCTGTTGACGACCAACTTTTTGCACAGCAGCAACCACAGCCCCCCAGACACTGTTCAGAGAGGTGTACTATTTTCCTTCACCGTAAATCTCTCATTTAAGAAGGGGCCACAAGTTCTCAATAAGGTTGAGGTCTTGGTCTTCTTGAAAGTTGCAGACTTTTTCCTGTACCACTGCTTGAAGCAAGTGTCTTCTACAAACTGGCAGTAGGTTTGGGGGTTAATTTTGAGTTCATCTTCAACCCAAAAAGGTCCAACTAGCTCCTCTGTAATAATACCAGCCCATACCAGTACCCCACCTCCACCTTGCTGGCATCTGAGATGAAGTAGAGCTCTGTGCCCAGTACTGATTCAGCCACAGGCCCATCCATCTGGTTCGTCAAGAGTCACGCTCATCTCATCAGTCCATAAAACTTTTGAAAAATCTGTCTTCGGGTATTTCTTGGCCCAGTCTTGCCATTTCAACTAATGTGTCCTGTTCAGTGGTGGTCAGCCTTCCTTACCTTGGCCATGTCTCTGAGTACTAAACACCTTGTACTTCTGGGCACTCCAGGTAGGTTGCAGTTCTGGAATATGACAGCACTGGAAGATAATGGGTTCCTGGTAGCTTCATGATAGATTCTTCTCAAATCTTTGGCAGTTAATGTGCATCTTTTTTTCTCAACACATTTCTTGCAACCCTGTTGACTATTTTCAACAAAACGTTTGATGGTTCTGTGATCATGCCCCAATATCTTAGCAATTTCAAGAGAGCTGCATCCCTCTGAAAGACCTTTTACAATTTTTGACTTTTCAAAGTCAGTTAAATCTTTTTTGGCCCATTTTGCCTGAGGAAAAGAAGCTGCCCAATAATTATGCACACCTTGATATAGAGTGTTGATCTTCTTAGGCCACACCCTCCCTCCTTGTTACACAAATACACATCACCTGATATGCTTATATCTAGTAAGCATTCAAGTTTATACAACTTGGAGGTGGAAAATGCATAAAAATGATGATACGGTCAAAATACTCACTTGCCTAATAATTGTGCACAGAGTGTATGAGAAAAAAGAATGAATTTTAAATGGGAATGAAAAGAGAATGAGAGAAGACTCAGAGTTTTTGATCAGGAAAAAATCCATCTTAGTTAAGAGTAGTTTTAATCAGATAACTGTTTATTACTTTTTAAGCAACTTCAAATATATCTACTTCATGAGAGGGTATTTAAAATAGAGCACACTTTAATTGTGGCTCACATCAGTGGTGGTATGCTACCGGTTTGGCCCGGTTCGGCCGAACTGGTAGTAAAGAAAGCCTCTGACATCAGCTGAGGGGAGGAAACCAAGCCTCCGATCAGGAGAGGAGAAAGAAGAGAAAAGCGCAGGATTGGCCTTCCCACCCGCCCCTGTGCTTTTCTCTTCTTTATCCTCTCAGCTGATTGGCACTGCAGGCCTCAGCTGATGTGTGGAAAGGTGCACACGTGTGTTAGGTGCATGCGGGCATGCGGGTGCAATTACCAAACTGGTAGTGGAACAGGTAGGATCCCACTGCTGGCTAACATGTATACAATCCTATGCGTGTCATCCAAAATAAGCGCAGACAATTCTTAAGATACATTACAAGTTTTAGTCAGGCAGTTTTTGTCCATGCAAATGGGATTGTAAGTATGTAGAACAAGACACTACTCTGCAGAATAGATGCTATCAAGTGGTGGGATTCAGCCAGTTCAGGCCGGTTCAGGTGAACCGGTAGTGAAACTTGTGGCTGGCCCCACCCCTATCCTCCCGCACCCCCCCTGCCCAGTCATTCCTTATCTCGCCTCACCTGCCTTGGCCGGTGCCTAGAGTCACGCAGCCTGCCTGTGGCATAGCTGCTGCCCTCTGTTTCGCTCGCTTGCTTGCCTCGACCACATGGTCCTCGCGGACAGCCTACCTTTCTTCTTCAGGTATCTGCCTTCCTCGATCTCCGTTCCTCCCCCAGCTGTCTCCCCCATGCCCTGGCCTACCTTTCTGCTGCCTGAACTGCCTGCCTGCCTTCCCCGATCTCCCCAGGTTCCTCCCCCAGCACGCTCTACCTTTTTCCTCACTTTCTGCCCCCCCTGCCTTCCCAGATCTCTGCAGGATCCCCCCCCCAGAGCTGTTTTGGGATGTGAGGCTGCAGCCCTGGGATGTCTGGGAGGCCACCCACCCGCATGGCCAGTGTCAGAAGAAAGGATTCCCTGTGGGACAAAAGTTTTGTCTAGAAGGAAAAGCATCCAGAAACCACTTTGATTGCAAGTAATCCAAATATTATGTCCCATATTTCCCACAACTAGATATTTTTAAATTGCATACTTGTAGCATAAGTACATAAGTAGACTTCTTTTATTATTTAGTAGAAACAAATTCTATTAACAAAGGAATATGTAGGGGGTGGGAAATTTGGAGGAGCTGAAATTGCTGTTCACTTCTTTCATTATCCCTAGCTTCTGCTGCTTCATCCACTATTATTTCCATTTTAGAATGAAAAGGGCTTAAAGTTGCAAAAATAATAGTTCTATACTAAAGGGACATTTCTCAGGATGCTGCATTGTCTATTTAATCACATGGGATGATCACAGAACACAAACATATAAATTGGTAACTTCCCATGTTGTACTTTTCAGCCCTAGACAATCACAGTATTTGCAGAGTCCTTGGGGGAAAGGTATTGGGCTGCGGGTAGAGGGTGAAGGGGAGGAAGCATATTTCTTTATTGGAACCACTCATCAAACAAAGAAGCAGAACAAAAAAGCTATCTGGTCCCATACAGTGGATTCAAAGCATCCCTAACCTTGTCTTTTTCTGCAAGATACGGGCCATGTACCAATAGTTTTCCCCTCCTCACTTTCTTGTTTTGAATTTCCTGTCCAAATGTAATTGGATTTTTTTGGCTTGGAACCAAAGGTATCTAGGCTCAGACTGCCCCTTCTTCCGTCCTGGACAGGACATTTTATGGTGATACAATTTTCTTCCAGATAATTGATGGGTATTTAGTTATAAGGAAGGCGATGTCTCTTTCAGTGATATAAATTAGAACTATTTTATTTTAACAAGAAAAGAAGTAAAAATATACAGAGAAAATTGGGATAAGGAAATGAAGAGAAAAACCAAGAAATGATATTACAAAAGTTTTTCTTTTGTATTGTTGCTAAACTTAATATTTCAAAAGCAGAAAATAAACGAAGGGGCATAAAAGTGCATTCTACCTTGTTTATCATCATTTTAGGTAGTGATTTATCAAATCAAAAACACAACATGCAAAATTTGCAACAATATTTATATTCTGGTCAATTGTAAGTTCAAAAAACAGAGGTGAATTTGTGGTATGGAATCATTTCTCAAATGAAGCCGCTCAGTGAAACAGAATCTTTATAATTGTCATTTGTATCTTTGGAAAATACAGCTGATGTGAAAATGCTAAATTTATATGATGTGCTCTGTATGTAGGGTGTTTGCAGTTCATAGCATTTATTTCTTAATCAAGCTAATAATTAATATTTCATAACTGGAAATTGTTGTTGAAATCCACTGTATTTATTAATACACTCTTATTAATTTTGTTAATCAATGTGCTCATTGGACAATAGGGGTTATAAAAATTGACTTTATATCCAAGGTGCTCCTATATCTACAAAACATATGAAAAGAAAAATCTGTTTTTTGTTAAGTAACTGTTAAGTAGCTATAAACAGGCAGGTGCAAAAGTTATTCTCAGGGAAAGAATATTTCACAGGTTTAAGACCTATGACGTAAAAGGTACATGAGTCAGAAAATATGCTTGCAGAATGGCTGGGAGTGGGGTTGCTCAAGCACTTTATGTAAATACTGATAGCCCTTGACTTACAACCATTTGCTTAGCAACCGTTCAAAGTTACAGGTGAAACTCAAAAAATTAGAATATTGTGCAAATGTTCATTTATTTCAGTAATGCAACTTAAAAGGTGAAACTAATACATGAGATAGACTCATTACATGCAAAGCAAGATAGTTCAAGGTGTGATGTGTCATAATTGAGATGATTATGGCTTACAGCTCATGAAAACCCCAAATCCACAATCTCAGAAAATTAGAATATTGTGAAAAGGTTCAATATTCTAGGCTCAAAGTGTCCCACTCTAATCAGCTAATTAAGCCATAACACCTGCAAAGGGTTCCTGAGCCTTTAAATGGTCTCTCAGTCTGGTTCAGTAGGAATCACAATCATGGGAAAGTTGTGGCAGTTGTGCAGAAAACCATCATTGATAGCCTCCATAAGGAGGGAAAGCCTCAAAAGGTAATTGCAAAAGAAGTTGGATGTTCCCAAAGTGCTGTATCAAAGCACATTAATATAAAGTTATGCGGGACTTCCGGTTTGCAAGGCTTCGGCGGCGGCAGGGATTCGCGATACTGCACGATCCTTGCTGCGCTTGCCCCCAAGGTTCCCCCGATCCGTTTGGATCTGGGGGATATAGCTGCCCTGTAGGGGCAGCTGAAGACAGGGGGGATCCGGACAGGGGTTTGGGAGTGTCGCTGACCCCCTCCCTAGCTGGCAAAACCCCCTTTTCCCAAGGCGGAGGAGCGGCGGTCTGTAATGGCCGCCACGAAGAAACCTACAGCTGGACAAGATTGTGCTGGAGGGAGAAAGTTGGAAGAGTTGTGAAAGTTGGAGGTATTTAAATGCTGAAGGGATATGGATTTCTGAACAATTAAAAAAAAGAATCTTTTTTGCTGTGAGTGGGAAGGGAGAGGAAAAAAAATGGAGCAGAATTTGAAATTAAGGAGAAGATTGCCTAGAACTCTAAAGAGTTATTAAATATTAATAAGACTTTTAAAAGATATATCCTAAATGGAACTTTGTGACTAAACTTTAACCCCAGAAAGAGAAAGTGAAGAAGGAGAAAGTATTTAAAAAGTATTTAAAAGAAACAGCTTGTTTGGATTGTTTGGTGACTTTGGAACTTTTGAGAATTACCTCTGATTAAAGCTCTTGGGTGGTTGTTTGTTTGGAAAAACTTTTTCTCTTTATAATGGCATCACTTGTGGATGGATTGAAACTTCTATATCAAAAATATGAAAAAGAAAAGCAAGAAGGGAAGGATGCTTTGGGCACTCTCTTTCAATTTTTAGAAATGGCGGTTTGTACTTATGTAAAGCTGAATGTGCAACAGGATGACTGGGACAAAGAAGAAGCCATTTTTGATGAACAAGTGACTTTGGCTGGGGAAGGAAAGGAGAAAGAGAAAAAGGAAAAGAAGACTTTAAGACTTGGAAAAATAACCAAAAAAGAGAAGAATAAGATGAAAAGGGAACACTATGTTGGAAAACAACAGAAAGGAGGAAAGCAGAATAAAAGGGAGGTGGAGAGACAAAGAGGTAAAGAGGACGAGGAGAAGAATAAGCAAAGGAGGAAGGAAGGGATGAGAAGTCTCAATGGTGGGGAGCAAGATGCAAAGAAACAAAAGTTTTTTAGAGATAATGGGTAAAATTTACTGAAAAAGGGATTCTGGAAAGGTACACAAGATTGTATTATTGTATTTTCACATTTGTACTTAGAAATAATTATAGAAAATTGGAAATAATATGCAATTTAAAATGTGATGATATATTTAGTATAACGTATTGAAATTTTTGTCAAGAAAAGGGGAACACTTTAATGAAACAATGACTTAAGATATGTGATATGGAGGGGAAATAATCATGGAAAGCATAAGTGTTCCCATAAAGGTATGGTATTTAACTGAAATGGGTAAAATGTTTAAGATTGTTAATATTAATGATTAGACTATGTTGTCCTAGTGGAATTTTTTTTTTTGAAATGAGAGATTTGGAGTAGGAGAAGGGGGAACAGCCTAATGAAATAATGATTTAAAATATGTGATGTGGGGGGGGGGGATAACCTTGGAAAGTAGGTGCTCCCATAAAAGTATGTGATTTAATTTGAAAAGTAATGTGCTAAGTGTTTAAGATATAAATGAACATTAATATTAATGAATAGATTTGTATTGGTATTGATAATATTGTATAATTTTAGAATGTACCAAACAGAATCCCAATGTAAGCTATGTATTCTATATTAAGTATTATAAATGTAGGGGAAAGAGGTAAAGGCGTCATACTCCAATTACTGTACAGGAGAAGTTTTCTTTAAAGAAGAAAAATAAATGGATAGCTGGAAGTAGAACAGACAAAGAATAATATTACGATTTGAATTGAGATGAGATAAACAAATAAAATAAAATTAAGAAAATTTAAAAGAGGGGAGAAGCTATATAGAAAATTGAAAATGTTAATAAGATATGGAATGGTATATAAAATGAATATGAATTTGATTTTGTGTCTGTACGAAGAGTTTTAACCCGGGACTAAGCAACCTTCAGAAAAGAGGTTTTTTATGTTTCTATGTCTTGTGTTTCTGTATGTCTTTAAAAATTAATAAAGTTTGTTTTTTTTAAAAAAAAAGAAAGTTATGCGGAAGGGAAATATTCTAATTTTCTGAGATTGTGGATTTGGGGTTTTCATGATCTGTAAGCCATAATCAGCCATGCACCTCTTCCAACCCAGCCTGGCCCGGCCCAGCCAGCAGGTGGGTGAGCAGATATTCCGGGGGTCCTCACCTCCTTTGTTTCAAGATGCCTACAGTTGCTGTGTGCTTTTTTCGGTGTGGCTGCAGTCCAGCAGCCACGCTGAAAAAAGCATGCCCTGTTCTTTGTGCCGGGCCTGGCATGTCTGAGCAGCCAGCACATAGAACAGGGTGGCACAGGACCATTGGAGAAGTGGACCGAAGCCAGAGATCAGTAGCGGCCTTTTTCGCAGCACAGAAATCCTCCCTGAATTGGCTGACTGGTCTTCTCTTTCTCCGCCTGTTTGTTTTTTATGGCTGAGGCAGAGGAGATCAGCTGGCCAAAGGGGTGGCTGCTGGAGGCGACTCTTTTTCAGTCTCCAGTCGCCTTTTCAGCAAAGAAATCCTCCTCAAATCGGCCGGCTGGTCTCCTCCTCCTCCTCAGCCATACAGAACAAACAGGAAGAGAAAGAGAAGACTAGCCGGCCGATTTCTTCCTTTCATCCCCCTGGACCGCCGCCACCCACGTCCTCCTCCTCCCAGGAGGAAAGGAAGAAATGCACAGGTGCAACATGCTCGAGCCTCCGTTGCCCATGTCCTCCTTCTCCCCGGGGGACAGGAAGAAAGGCAGGGGCCTTTCCTTCTCCTGGCGGACATGCCTCTGAGTCTGGATTGTGCCCTGAGTCTGGATTGTTGTCTGGGGGCGTTTGCACAGTCCTTGTGGCATCTGCTGTGATGGGCAAGCATGAGGTTTTACCTCCTTGGAGGTTACCGGCTTTCCCGGCTTCCTGTGCCAGATTGGAATGCCCCTTTTTCTGGGAGTCAGCGGGGCTGCAGACAACACAAGGCTCTCCTCTTTATCGGGGAAGGGAACCGGGCTGTGGGATCCCACTGCAGCCAAAGGAGAAAGTGGCATCGGGCTTTTCGTGAAGGGAGGAAACATGAAACATTTTGTCCCCCGGGAGAAGCTACCAGCGGCGGAGTGCTCTGACAGGGAGGGCGGGATCTCGGCTGCCTCCCGTAGCAGTGCCCTCTGCAGCAGTGCCTCTGCCGCCCTCCCGACCAGGTGTGTGTGTATGAGAGAGAGAGAGAGAGAGAGAAAGAGGAAGGGAGCGAAAGAAAGAGCCAGAAAGAGAGAAATAGAGAAAAGAGAAAGAAAGAAAGAAAAAGAAATAGGAAGGGGGGGAGAGAAAAAACTATGTGCTATTATTTTTAATTGACAAGGAATGGCTGGGAGGGGAGGGGCCAGGCAAGGCACCCCTTGATGTGAGTGACATTGAGTTGGCCACACCCACCCAGTCACATGGCCACCAAGCATGCCCACCCAGTCACATGACCATCAAGCACGCCCACCCAGTCACATGGCCAAGCCACACCCACCCCAGTCACATGACCAACAAGTCATGCCCGCCAAATATGCCCCGCCCACAGAACTGGTAGTTAAAAATTTTGAATCCCACCACTGCCCTGCCTGCTTCAATTCCTTAGCAGACAAAATCCATAGCAGGCCTTTTCTGTGACACAAGTGGGGCAGGCTTGTCCCATTGGGGAGAGACAGCTCTTCAGATACCCTGGACCCATTCCATGTAGGGCTTTAAAGGTAACAACCAATGCCTTGAATTGGATCTGGAAGCAAACTGGTAACTAATGCAGCTTGAGCATTAACAATGTTATATGCTCAGCCCTAGGAACTCTGAGGACTGTGCACACTGCTGCATTCTGTACGAGCTGTGAGTAGCTCCATATAGAGTGCACTGCAGTAATCCAGGTGAGAGATGACTAGAGCATGAGTGACCATGCATAGGGCCTCAGGATCCAGGTAAGGGCTCAATTGGTACACAATGCAAAGTTGCTCAAAGGCCCTCCTAGCCATGGCTGCCACCTGCTCTTTGAGCAGGAGTTGTGAGTCCAGGAGGACCCCCAAGTTGCACACTGGATCCATCTGAGGTAGTGTGACCTCATCCAGAGTCAATGATGATAAACAACTGGATCAGTGGTGGGATTCAAAAAAATTTACTACCGGTTCTGTGGGTGTGGCTTTGGTGTGGCAGCGGAAGGATACTGTAAAATCTCCAGTCAGAGGTGGTATTTGCTGGTTCTCCAAACTACTCAAAATTTCTGCTACCAGTTCTCCAGAACTGGTCAGAACCTGCTGAATACCACCTCTGAACTGGATCCACTGGTCCCTTGCATCCACAACCACTCCGTCTTGCCTGGGGTTCAGTTGAATATGGTTACTCATTTTTGCTTAAGAATGCACTTACTCCAAGCCGCACTAAAGCCCCCAATACATGAAACACAATGTTGCCAGCCAATCAAGACAAAAAAATGCTACAAAACAGACAGAAGATATTAGAAACATCAATCAAGCAGAAAACAGCAAACTCCAAGACCAATAAACACAGACCAAGACTCCCAACCAATCAGGATGAAGAAAAAACCATTCTAACACATCAGTAGTCTAGCACCAAATTTAAAACAGAAATGGCTGTGAAAGCCTGACTCACAGACGAACACAATACACAAGCCTGATGATGACAGATGAGATTCTGCCAAAACGTCGCTACAACTTTAAAAGCACAACTGTTATGACGTGGGAAAATACCCGAACAAAGCTGAATACCATACATGCATGCATACATACATACATACATACATACATACATACTGTTGCAGAATGTGGCAGCATGGGCAGTTCTTGGGTCCCCTAGGGATGGCCCATGTTACACTGATGTTCCACAAGCTGCACTGGCTGCTGGTTTTCTTCTGGGTGCAATTCAAGGTGTTTGTTATCTGAGGAACTGTCTCAACCCAATAGAATTGGCCCACTCCACCCATGCCGGCAGAAAGGGAATGCTGCAGACCCCATCAGTAAAGGAATTTCAGCTGGTGGGGTCCAGGAGGCACAGCCTTTTCTGCTGTGCCTCCTGCCCTTTGGAACATCATGCCCCCTGAGGTGAGTTTTGCACCCAGCCTTCTGACCTTCCATAAAGATCTGAAGACCTGGCTCTGCCAGTTGGTCTGGGGTCCCAACAATGGTGCATTACTAAATGCTGCTGCCTGCCAACGCAGCTCCCTCCTCAGCACCTTCATGGAAGCCCCGATCAAGGATCACTTGCCCGATCCTGCAGTGATGTGTGTGTGAGAGAGGGGGGGGGGGGAGAGAAAGCTGCTGCCTGCCAACACAGCCCCCCCAGTGCCTTCATGGAGGGACTGATCCTGGGCTGAGCATCCCACAGCTGCTGCTAACAGATAACAGATAATCAGAGTTGGAAGGGATCTTATAGGTCATCTAGTCCAACCCCCCACCCAAGCAGGACACCCTACACCATTTCTGACAAATGGCAGTCCAATCTCTTCTTGAAGGTCTCGAGTGATGGCACTCCCACAACTTCCAAGGGCAAGCTGTTCCATTGGTTGATTGTTCTCACTGTCAGAAAGTTTCTCCTTATTTCTAGGTTAAATCTCTCCTTGTTCAGTTTCCATCCATTATTCCTTGTCTGGCCTACAGGAGCTTTAGAAAATAGCTTGACCCCTTCCTCCCTGTGGCAGCCTCTCAAATATTGGAAGACTGCTATCATGTCTCCCCTGGTCCTTTTCATTACTAGACTAGCCAAGCCCAGTTCCTGCAACTGTTTGTTGTATGTTTTAGCCTCCAGTCCCCTAATCATCCTGGTTGCTCTTCTCTGTACTTTTTCTAGAGTCTCAACATCTTTTTTATAATGTGGTGACCAAAACTGGATGCAGTACTCTAGGTGTGGTCTTACTAAGGCTTTATAGAGTGGTATTAGTACTTCCCTTGATCTTGATTGTATCCCTCTGTTAATGCAGTTTAGGATTGCATTACCTTTTTTGGCTGCTGCTGCTGCACACTGCTGGCTCATATTTAGCTGGTTGTCCACTAAGACTCCAAGATCCCTCTCACAGTTACTGCTATTGAGCCTGGTTTCATCCAGTCTATATGTGTACTTTTGGTTTTTCTTGCCTAAGTGTAGGACCTTACTTTTTTCTACATTGAATTTCATTTTGTTAGATACTGGGCTTGGCTAGTCTAGTGAAGAGAAGGACCAGGGGAGACATGATAGCAGTCTTCCAATATTTGAGAGGCTGCCACAGGGAGGAAGGGGTCAAGTTATTTTCTATAGCACCTGTAGGCCAGACAAGGAATAATGGATGGAAACTGAACAAGGAGAGATTTAACCTGGAAACAAGGAGAAACTTTCTGACAGTGAGAACAATCATCTTGGGAAAGATAGAGACATATGGCGAGGTGGCTGGTCTGAAAATAAATAAAGATAAAACAAAGATCTTGACAAAGAACATGCTACTAAGACAAAGAGAAGAACTGGCAGACCAGTTGAAAATCCAAGTCATGAACAAGGTCAAGTATTGGGGGATATACTTGACATCAAGATGTAGTACATTAAAAGAGAATAATTATATTAAACTTAAACAACAGATAGCCTTAGATTTGAAGAAATGGGAAAACTTACAATTGTCATTAATAGGGAGAATTTCAACAGTCAAGATGAATATTTTACCCAGAATCTTATATTTGTTTCAAACAATA
>NW_020769481.1:638596-652928 GCF_900518735.1 Pseudonaja textilis | reverse complement strand
GTGCTGAAGTATATATGGCAAGGTAAGAAAGCGAGAATAAAGCTAAAGCTCTTGCAAGATGCTAGAATTAGAGGAGGTTTTGGCCTGCCTAATTGGGAGTTGTACTATCAAATTTGATGTGGGTCAAGGAATGGATAACATTAAGAAAGACTAGATTGTTGACACTAGAAGTTCATGATTTGCTGTTGGGTTGGCACGCTTTTTTATGGTATAAGGGAACTAAAACACAGGGTTACTTTAGAAGACATTATATACGGGAGTCTTTGTGGTTAAACTCGGACAAGATTAAAAGACAATGTTATTTGAAAATTCCAGTTTGGTTATCAACTATTGAAGCATTTTCCTATCCTATAATTTATAAGAAGGAACAAACAGTTAGATATGGGGAACTATTGGATGAAAAGGGTGAACTTAAATTGATACAAAATCTAGAGGAACAAGGTATAAAGATGAATTGGTTTTCATATGTGCAAATACACTCAAGGTATGATGAAGATTCTAAAACAGAGGGATTTTATGATAAACAGACTGATCTAGGTAAGATTTTGACAGGTACTGATGAAAAGGTGATTAAAAAATTATATGGTTATTTACTGGGAATTAAGCTAGAGGAAGAACAAGTTAAAGAAACTATGATTGCTTGGAGGAAGAATTTTGGATATGGGATTGATTTAGAGAAATGGCAAAAATTGTGGTCTCAAAATTATAAAATGACAATGTCAACAGCATATAAAGAAAATTTGTATAAGATGTTTTACAGGTGGCATTCCCCCCCCCCCCCTGACAAGAATAGCAAGAATGTTCAAGAACAAATTGGAAAAATATTGGAACTGTCATCAGACACCTGGCTCATATTACCATATGTGGTGGACTTGTGCGGATGCTAAAAAATATTGGACTAAAATCCGCAAGTGGTTGGAAAAAATGACAAAGAAACACATAGATTTGAAACCGGAGTTTTTTTTTATTGGGAATCTTATCAGATACATATAGTAAAGACTTGAAATATCTGATTGTAAATGTATTAACAGCGGCTAGGATTGTATTTGCTAAAAATTGGAAAAATGAGAAAATACCATTGCAGGAAGAAATTATTAAGAAAATATTGGAATGTGCTGAGATGAGTAGATTGACATTTGAAATTAGAGAGCAAGAGGATAAACAATTCTATAAAATTTGGGACCTTTTCTATCAAAGGTTGGATGATAAAATATAATAATAGAATATTTAGAATGTTAGATAATAAGGAATATCTTTGTTTTTTCTTTCTCTTTTGTTATTTGCCATCATATCTATAAAGTGTTTTTAGGATAGATTTGGTATGATTATATGATTTGTTATAGAATAAATTACCTAAATTATACTTATCTCATAAAGTATGAATGAATAAAAGTATAGTCAAATGATTTTTTTAATAATGATATGAGGATATATAAGTTTGGATTGATAATACGAGTTATTATGTAACATAACTGTAATTGAGACTACGAAATGAACAAGGAGAGATTTAACCTGGAAACAAGGAGAAACTTTCTGACAGAACAATCAACCAATGGAACAGCTTGCCCTCGGAAGTTGTGGGAGCGCCATCAGTTGAGACTTTCAAGAAGAGATTGGACGGCCATTTGTCAGAAATGGTGTAGGGTCTCCCGCTTGGGTGGGGAGTTGGACTAGATGACCTACAAGGTCCCTTCCAACTCTGATTATCTGTATCTGTATATATATATATTTGAACAGATAAATTAATTGTTTATATAATTAAAAAAGGGGGATTGTCATATATCTATTTATTATATCTATTATATTTATAGTTGATACATTATTTATGTATATTTTCATATACTTATATACTGATTTATTTAGATAGTTATATATATTTATAGGGATAAGATAAATTGTGTATTTAAGATATTAATAGAAGATTGCTGATTGTGAAAGAATGGGAAAATCTATAATCACTTGAATAAGCATTTGAGAATTGGGAGAATCAGTTTGGTAACTTTATAAATACTAATAATAATTTTAACAATCCATATTAGTTAATACCAATTTGGGATAACATCCATAGTATTTTAGGAAAGCAGACTGAAATACTAAAAGAAATGACAAGTATCACTACTACAACTTTGAAGACTGGTAACAAACCTACACCAGTGGCAACCACTTCAAAGACAGTAGCTACACCCGCGATAAAAAAAACAATTGATGAGATGCTAATGGGTGAAAAACAGAACATCGCTTCTAACATCAGCATACAATCCACATTATTTACATTACAGGAAACAATGCTAAAGCTTCAGGAAACAATGATGAAGAATCACATAGAAATGAGAGCAGATATAAATGAAGTCAAAGAAGAAATGGGAAAAATAAAAAATGAAATGAAATTGGACATATCTAAACTTGATGAGTTTTGGTTCAATTCAACAAGCCTTAGAAAAGAATGAACATACAATAAAAGAAGTTGAAAAAAAAAACGGAACAAGCTGAAAAAGGTTTAGAAAGGGTTGGTCAACAATTGAAAATAATAAAGAAATGGAAGACTCCTTGATCCATATTGAGATGGGTCAGGCAGCATCATATCTTAGATTCCAAAATGTGGTGCAAACTAAGGAAGAAGATCTGGAAATGGTGATAGCCAAAATCTTAGCAGATACATTAGGAAGAGATAAAAATGAAATATTGAATGAATTGGATGATGTGTATAGGGTAAGTACGAGTTATGCCAGGCGACATAAACTCCCAAAAGAAGTACACATAAGGTTTTGTTCTGACCCAACCGGGTTCCCAAAGAACAAAAACAGACAAAAGCAGCAGCCCCCACCTTTTAAGGTTTAATAACGAATTCTGTTCCTTTACAGATTAAAGGCTGCTTTCCACTAATTAGCTCTGACAAGAAAGAGCCTTGCCAAGGTGTTCATCAATGCTGCCAAAAACCCAGAGATAAGAACTAATTTACAAGATTCTCCAAACACGAACTAAGATGTCCACCAGTTGAGCTTCAGAGCTTCTTTGCTTTCTGCAAAGAACGCTTTTTCAAACCTGACTTTTATCCTCTTGAGGGAGGGGCCCTTACCTTGCAGCCTTACTCCTGAGTTGTCTGTGCTGCTGTAGTTGTTCATTCCTGTTAGGAATAACATAGGTTACCTAACGTAGTTTGGGTAAAATAATATATATAAACTATGATTGTAAGTTTTAAGTGTGTGTCACTTTAAAACTGCAAAGCATGTAATTTTGGGTGCGGTGTGAAACCACCATAAGAGGGAGCAAGAGAACCTGATTGATTCCTGACAATTACTGGATTGCATGGATTGATGGTTTGTTAACTGCGTGTTTCCCCTACTGTTGAGTTGCTGAAGGAAGAGAGGAGTTTTTGACTTCTTCATATCTCTACTGCAAGGAGATATATTACTGGACTGATATTTGTAAGTTTACTGACCTCTCTTTTTCGACACTGGAATTTGCAACTGAATAATTTTTGGACGGAGTGAACTAGTGAATGATATATGGACTGTTTGACTATGCTATAACTCTTACTGGAATAAACTATTTAATTAGCACTGTGTATCTGTTTTACTGAGTGTAAGCTACAAAAACGTTTATCTCACATATTTTGCCTGCCTGCCTGACTGCCGTGCAGATTCTGCTAGGGTGTATCCCTAACAATTCCTCCGAGTCATCCTTCATGCACGTGCACTTGGCACAGGCTCCTCGGGAACCTCTTCATCACTGCTGCCAGCCCTCACAATCTCTGAAGGCAGCAGTCCCCTCCCTGATGGTCCTGGACCCTCATCAGAATCCTCGCTCTCCGCAGCCATTTGCACCTGCTGCTGGCTAACCACAACAGGTTTACAAGAAGAAAGGTACAAGACACTGTTTATAGAATATCAAGAGATTAACCTGTTGTCTATAAGGGAAAGGAGATTCAGATATTGAAACAGGTCCCAAGAAGTGTGAGGGAGCAGAGACGGGACTATAGAATGCTGCTCAATTGAACAAAAGGGACATTCTCTTTCGGTGGTTGATTCCTGAAGTGATGCTTATGACATGGGAAGAAAAGAGAATTAGAATTGACACCCTAGAAAAGGCACAGGACTTTTATGACCAGATAGTCGGCCCAGAAGTTCAGAGCAGCAAGGAGGAACTTGAATCAAATACCCAAGAGGAATATCAGCAACAAGAGAATAAAGAGGAAGAACAAAGGACGGGAATGACAGACCATCAACAACAGGAACAAGAAGACCAAAAACAACAACCAGAACACAAAGAGAGATAAGGGCAACCAGAAGACAAGGAATTAGGTACAATTAAGAGAATGGGAGAAGAAATAAATCTATTATCAATTAATATAAATGGTTTAAATTCGGCAATAAAGAGGAAAAGAATATTAGCAAAATTAAGTAAACAAAAAGTAGATATAATATGTTTACAAGAGACACATATTCAAAAAATGGACAAAAATATTTAGAATAGCCCAAATTAGGGAAATTATACACTGCTCCAGCAGATAAGGGAAAAAAGAACGGAATAGCTGTATTTATTAAAGAGGAGATAAAAGCGAAATCAATTTTTGTGGATCCCAATGGAAGAATCTTGATGATGGAAGTGTGGATAGCTCTCAAATCAGTATTATTAGTAGTAATCTATGCACCCAATGAAAACCAGCAAGAATTTTACAAAATGTTACATAAGAAAATTATTGAATTAGAACAAAGAAATATCTGTATCATAGGAGACTACAATGCAATGGTAGACCACAAAAAAGACTCTAAAGTTGAAAAGAAAAAAAGGAAAGAAAAGAAGAGAACTACCAAAAGCATGTCTTGAAATGTTCACAGAATTTAATTTGATGGATGTTTGGAGAAAACTTAACCAAGAAAAAAAAAACAATTCACTTTTTACTCCAATCCCCACCAATCGTGGTCACACATTGATATGGCCTGGATGGGAGGAGAGGAAGTGGAAGACATAGAAATTTTACCAAATTGCTGGGCCAACCATAACCCACTTAAAATAAGCTGGAGAGGTAGAAAGAAAAGAAGACGTAGGTAGACCCTAAACACTCAAATATTAAAAGAGACCAAATTTGTTCAGAAATTGAGAGAAGAACTAACATATTTCTTGAAGGAAAACAATAGACAACACACGTTGACACAGAATCTATGGGATACTATGAAAGCAGTTACTCAGGGGATCATAATATCATATACAGCAAAAAGAAACAGAGAAAAATTTGCTCAACAAAATAAATTGCAGGAAACAATTAAGAAATTAGACTCAATTACAAAATGCTCCACAAAATATCAAATTAAAAGAACAATTGAATGTAACTAAACACAAACTTAATCTAGTAGACCAAGAAGAAATGGTGAAAAATTTTAAAATATTGAGACAAACGTTCTTTGAACAAGCTAACAAACCGGGAAGATGGCTCTCTCATAAGCTTAAGGAAGAAAGAGAAAAAAAAATCATCCACCAACTGCAAGACGAAAATGGAGAATACCACCATACAATAGAAAGAAAGAAAAAGATTGCATACCAATATTTTGAGAATTTGTATAAGAGAGAGGAGATAGATGAAGAATAGATAAGGAAACACCTGAGAGAGGAATGAGGCCCATCGATAGCAGAAGACCTGAAGGAAAATTTAACCAGAGATAACCATAGCATTATTAAACCAGGCAATTAGAAACCAGAAAAACAATAAAACACCAGGGCCAGATGGCCTCCCAGGGGAATTCTATAAAATGATGGAAGACTTACTAGAACCACTGATGCTAGACCTTTATAATGAGGTTATGATAGATGCTAAGATGCCGGATACATGGAGGGATGCACTCATCTCTCTAATCCCAAAGGAGGGCATGGATACAAGACAAATCCAAAATTATAGACCAATATCGTTATTAAACACCGACTATAAACATTTTTCAACCATCATAGCAAATAGACTGAAGAGACTTTTGAATGAATATATACACACAGACCAAAATGGATTTCTTCCAGGCAGACAAATTAGGAACAATTTGAGGACAGTAATAGATATTTTAGAATATTATGATGCCCACCCAGAGAAACAAGTATCACTTGTCTTTTTAGATGCTCAGAAAGCATTTGATAATTTGAATTGGCAATTCATGATACAGCAAGTTTATAACATGAATTTTGGAACTAAATTTGAGCACATAATAACAACAATATACTCCAATCAGAAGGCAAATATTATAGTGAATGGTGAAGCAACCCAGAGCTTAGAAATAAGAAAAGGAGTTAGACAAGGCTGCCCACACTCTCCTCTGCTTTTTATATTATCACTTCAGACCCTCCTTAGACGAATTAGGCAAAATTCGGAAATAAAAGGATTAAAAGTCAAGAAAGAAGAATACAAATTACAAGCTTTCGCGGATGATATGGTCTTCGTTATTGAAGATCCAATAGAAACAGGAAAGGAGCTAATTAGCGAATTAGAAAGATATGGGGAAATAGCAGGTCTGAAAATTAATAGACAGAAAATGAAACTCTTGTCTAAAAATTTAATGGAATCACAACAAATAGAATTAGAAAGAAAATTAAATATCTAGGTATATGGCTGACTGCACAATGTAAGACAATTGTCATGCCCCTGGTGGAGTCTGACTCTGAGGAAGAGGAGGAACAGCCAACAGGGAGTGGGAGTGTGGCTCCAGAGGTGGTGGAGGAAGCTGGGGAAGGGCAGAGGCTGGCTGAGCAGTTAGAGGAGGATCCAGGCCCATCCACTATCCATCCTAGGTCACACAGGGAGGAGAGGATCAGGGAAAAGCGAGGTCCTCCTCGTGGCTTGCAGGTGGGAGCTATGTATATAAGTTTGCAACTGCGCAGTTAGAATTGCTGAAGTCAATTAGTGTTCACCTTGAAAGAGGCTTATCTTTGCTGGCGTTCTTCCCATGGACTTTTCTTGGTTATTTTCCTAGAGTTTATAATTAGTTATCTCGGCTTGCTTCAGAACTCTCATCAATGCGGTTTGTTTTGGTTTTCTGTTTGCCTCATTATTTACTTTTGTGATTTTAAACTGTGCCTAATAAAACAGTGAAGTTAAGTTGAAGGCTTTACCGGACTTTAATATATATTTTGGGTTTGGGGTTATTTTGAGGGACTACAGGTCATCACAACTATAAAGGAGAATAACTATGATAAATTATTACAACAAACAAAAAAAGATTTGGAATTATGGGCTAAATTGCAATTATCTTTACTGGGAAGAGTAGCATCTATAAAAATGTCAATTTTACCCAAATTTTTATGTTTATTTAAATCAATCCCTATTAGACTACAGAAATCCTTTCTTAATGGACTTAATAAAATCACACTGAAATTTATTTGGTTAACCAAAAAACCTAGAATAAAGATAAAATCATTACAGGATGTAAAAAGCAGAGGAGGATTGGGTCTTCAGAACTGTGAGTTATATTACAGCGCAGCGGCATTAATCTGGATGAAAAAGTGGATCAATCTAACCAATAAAAGAATACTAAGTCTGGAAGGCCACGACCTGCAAAGACAATGGCATGCCTTTTTGTGGGAAACAGGAATTAAGAAACAACAGCACTTCCATAGACATCTAATTAGAGATTCCCTGTTACAAAATTGGATCAAAATCAAAAAAAGACACTATATGAAGATACCATTTTTGTTATCTACAATGGAGGCTATGATACACCCAAACAATTTGGACTTAGCTAAAATGATAAAATATAAAGATGTATTAGATGCAGAAGGAAATTTGAAATCGATGCAAGATCTCCAAAAGCAAGGGATATATATCAACTGGTAGGCATTTCTCCAGCTTCAAAATAGGTACAAAAAGGATATTAAGGATTTTGGAATATATTTGAAACCACAACAATTAGATAAAATCTTAATAGGCCCAGACAAAAAAAATTACAAAAATTTATAAGTACTTGTTGGAGGTGGATTTAGAGGAAGAGATAGTGAAGGGATGCATGATAGCTTGGGCTCAAAACATAGGACATAATATAAATTTGACAGAATGGGAAAGCATGTGGAATTGAAATTATAAGTTAATGAAATTGGCCGCATACAAAGAGAATGCCTATAAGATGTTCTATAGATGGTATTTGCCTCCTTCGAGATTAGCTAAGATGTATCCTAATATGAATCTGACATGTTGGAAGTGCAAGAAGAAGAAAGGTACATTCTGTCATATGTGGTGGTCATGCCCAGAGACTCAAAAATATTGTCTAAAAATCAAAAAATGGTTGCAAGAGATTACCAAAGTACAAATAGAATTAGAACCAGAATTATTTTTCCTGGAAATATTCAAGAAGAAATACAGGAGAAATGTAAAATATATAATATTACATATCCTGACAGCAACCACAATTGCTTACGCCCAATGCTGGAAACAATCATTTATACCTCCAGATGAATTGATCATTCAGAAAATAATGACATGTGCTGAGATGGATAAACTAATGTTAAAAGAGATAGAGGAGACCGAATACTATAAAATCTGGGAAAAATGGTATGACTGGATTGAACAAAGATAGCTAAATGGTTGATGAAGGATTAACGATGTATAAGTTAAATGTTTATAGTTGCATACATTGTATATATTTGTAAATAATGCACAAAATAGCAGTGTAAGAAAACTGTCACAACTTGTCGAATTTAAGATACTTTTACTTTTTACTTGTTTTACTTATTTTTGGTTTTTTTAAGTTATAAAAGATCAATAAAGTTTATTGAAAAAAATAAACACAGGATTAAACGTCACCAAGCACAGAATTAAACTTCACCAAAAAACCAGTTTTAGACCAAAAGTCAGAAAGGGTATGTAAACTCATGTTTGAATGTCAATCTTTCTAGCTAGCCAAGAAGCCTTGCTGAATGTCACTCATCTTGGTTCCTTGTCATTAAAAGCTTCTTTCTGGCAGCTCTGCTTTGTTATTCAATTATTTCTTCAAAGTGCTAACTCCAACAGGAGTATTTCCTCCCAACAGCTGTGTAAAAAGCTTAAAACAATCCTTCCCCTTTAAGAAAGTCAAGCTGTCGGGTTTCCAAGTGAAATGGCTACACATATGTTAATTTCGGGCTACACACAAGCAAAGTACCAGCAAAGGAGGAAAAAAAAACCTCCAGAGACAGGAAGTCTAATCCTGCCAAGAATGTAATAAGGGTTAACAGAGAGACAGTTTTTGTAAGCAACAACACCAGAATGTAAGGAATGCCTTCCTTACAGGATTGGGCCTGTAAAATGGAGAAAAGCAAAAGGAGATTTCTTCTAACAACCGGTTCTCTGAACTGCTTAGAAAGTTAACAACCGGTTCTAGCAAATAGGTGTGAACCGGTAGAATCCCACCCCTGGGTATATAATAAATCACTGGTATCACAAATTCTTGTTCTGTATAATACAGGCAGTCAGTGAGTTATGAATGGTTGCTTGATTACCAAACTTATGACAGATACTGAAAAAGGGACTTACAACCCAGGTTTGAAGTACCAATATCTGCCCCCCACCTGGGTGAAGTGAGTGCATTTGGGTGCTCAGCAGCCAGTCTGCATTCATGGCTATTTGGAGTGCTCCATGGACATGTAACCACTATTTACATCATTTTTGCCAGATACTGACATTTATTTCCAGTTTCTGGCAAAACCTGTCCCGTAGCAAAGAATGTGTTCGCTTAACAACTGCTGCAAAAAAGGCAAAATTGGGCGTGGTCACGTGGTGACCCACTTTACCACCATCACAACTTAACAAAATTGTGGGCTAAATTACAGTTATAAATTGAGAACTACCTGTATATAGCAATTAGAACATTTAAAAGAAAAAAATATCTTGCAATTATATATTTTTTAGATCAAGCATTAGGATGCTGAAATGTCTAAAATGCTAAAATACAGTATATTTGCTTTTACAACTTGCTTTTCAAAATATTTAATTTAGATATAACCATTATTTATTATTATTATTTATCAACATTTATTGTGTTACTGTAAACAAAACATGCAAAACTGTACTTTCTACTCAGTAAGAAAAAATCCAGAGAACAAAGCCATTAATAGCATACAATCCCAATCTTGCTCTTCTGGGTTTTGTACAAAACACTTGCTAATATTAGAGAAAGAAAATTATTTAAATTAGAATTTAATTCCTTACAATTCCTATGATCAGACATATCTAACAATGCATTTTAAATGCTTCTGACTGGAGAAATTGTAAAGTAGGAGTAAAAGCATTTATCTTTAATACTGACCCATGTCCTGAAGGAGCAATGAAATAAAAGCAACACTGGACCCTGTTATCTGGCATCTGTTGCCTGTTCACACGTGATTCTGCATTGAGATAGTCTTCAAATTTACTGTCAATGTAATCAATGACTGGCTGCCAGCTGTAATGTACAAACACATTTTTTTAAAAAAAGCAGCAGATTAATAACTGTACGCCATCATATTAAATATGACATGTAAGTATCACTGATACAATTTTCATAAGCAAATTTGGTTAGGCATAAGAGAAAAGAAATGCTCATTCTTATAGATCAGGGGTGTCAAACTCAAGGCACACTGGCCACAACCAGCCCGTGCAGCCATCCTAGAAACAGTAAGGGGCCGGCCTGCATCGCTTCAGCCCACCCCATCCCAGTGGGCGTGCATGTATGCAGGAGGTGGCAGGCGCACGCGCACCAGGATGGGGCAGGCTGGGCCTGTGAGCGCATGTGCCTGCTGCCTCCTGTGCGCACATGTACTAGCTGGGATGGTGTGGGCTGGGCCTGTGCGCGTGTGCACCCAGTGCTTCATGTGCACATGCAAGCCCGTTGGGATGGGATGGGCAGGGCTGAAGCAATGCGGGCCGGCCCCTTACCATTTCCAGGACGGCCACACTTACCGGCCTTTCAGGTATGGGTGCGTGTGGGGGAGGTATCCAGTAGCAGTGACTCCGCAGCTGGCCCTCCAAGAAACAGACATGGCGGCGGCGGCATTGGCAGCAGGCAGAGTTGGGGGGAGGCATGTGATGTGCACCAATGGACATGCCTGCTCCATCCATTCCATATGGCTGGGACAGGGCAGGTGGCTGCCTGGTGCATCCAGCAGGTAAGACCACATGCCTCTCCCCTGTGCCTCTGCCTCTGTCTACTGCCGCCACCGCGGGCCAAGACAAGATGAGGAGGGTGTGGGGTGGCTGCTGCCAGGCACCACTGGCCTGCCTACTCCATCCCATGTTTTGCTTGTGTTTGGAGAGCAGGTTGCTGCTGGTCATCTTCTTGGCCCCCTCGTGGGTCTTGCACTTGGCCCACGTGTGAAATGCATTCCCGTCGCGCACCTGATGCATGTTGGCACCACAGAGGTCACCAGCAGCTTGCGCAGGTCCATTAGGCTGTTGCTGTTGCTGCCTGGAGCACCAGGCCTGCCCAGCCCAAAGGAGGAAAAACAACCAGCTAGAAAGGACGAGTAGAGGTAGCATAGCACGTCCATTCCCAGCAGGCAAAATGCAGCCACCACAAGAGGGGAAAGCTGGATCCCCATTGGCACCATGGCCGCTCATGCCCAGCTGGGATCGTGTGCCACTGCCCCCATCTCTGCTAGGCCTGGGTGGCCAGGGTGCCGATGGGGATCCAGCTTTCCCCTCTTGTGGTGGCTGCCTTTTGCCTGCTGGGAATGGACGTGTTATGCCACCTCTACTTGGCCTTTCTAGCTGGCTGCTTCGCCTCCTTCAGACTGGGCAGGTCTGCCAAGTGGCGGCGAAGTTGTCACTGATGATGTGCCTCCTTCACTGGGGCTGCTCGGTGGAGAGAGCCGAGCCCCTCCCTAGTCTGCAAGGTAGCTGCTCCAGAGTACTTTGGGAGTGCTGCCCAACTGACCCAGCTCCTTCAGAGGGAGCCCCCGAGGCTGCGGTCCCTTCCATGGACTGAAGGCAACCTTCTGTCTTGCCGCATCTTCATTCCAAGCTGAGGGTTGTAGCCAAATTCCCTGCTCAGTCCCAGCACCCGGTAAGTGGTGGGGCGGCTCGGGGGTATTGGGCCTTCCCTCCGTGCGAGTGCATGAGTTGGTAGGGCACTGCCCGAACCAATGCCCGGGGCTCAAAGGCCTTCTTCCTCCAGCCTTCAGATGGAGGCTGCTTCCTACCCTGCCACCCGCCACGCTTTGGGGAAGCCCGGCCGGGTGCTGCATGTTGGGTCTGGTAGCAGGTGGGGAAGTGCTGTGCCCTCCCCCATTTCCTTCCAGGCCTGCTGGCAAAGTGCCCGTCTTGTGCATCTGATGTACCTCATCACCATTGTGAGCTGCTGTGGTCAGGTGTGTGAGGGGAACACACTCCACGTACAGGCCAAAGTCAAGACCCATGAGGGGGCCAAGAAGATGACCAGTGGCAACCTACTCTCCAACTGCAAGACAAAACAGACAGTGGGATGGAGTTAGTGGGTCTAGCGGTCCGCATCACAATCATCCCCCCTCACCTTCACCTGCTGCTTGGATGGCCAGCCTGGTGGTGGCAGCGGGCTCCGGAGCCACAGCGTGCACCAGCTGAGGGGCTGGCAGGCTGCGTCTACAGCCAGAAACCATCCCCCCCCACACACAAATGGCGGTGAGCGCATGTTGGCCAATGGGTTTCCAACTGTAGCTACCCCACCCCCTGCCTCACTTCACCTCATCCTGAGGAACAACCCTCCCACCCACCACCCCACACAATGGAGACCCATGGATTCCCTCCCAAAACCCCGCCTGGTGTTGTGGTTAGCCGGCAGCAGGTGCAGATGGCTGAAGAGAGTGATGACTCTGATGAAGGGCCAGGACCATCAGGGAGTGGACTGCTGCCGTCAGAGATTGTGGGGGCTGGCAGCAGTGATGAGGAGGTTCCCGGGGAGCCTGTGCCAAGTGCACGTGCACGAAGGATGACTTGGAGGAAAGAACAATTACAGCAGCACAGGCAACTCAGGAGCAAGGCTGCAAGGTAATGGCCCCTCCCTCAAGAGGATAAAAGCCAGGTAATTTATTCTATAACGAATCATATAATCATACCAAATCTATCCTAAAAACACTTTATAGATATGATGTCAAATAACAAAAGAAAAAGAAAAAACAAAGATATTCCTTGTTATCTAACATTCTAAATATTCTATTATTGTATTTTATCATCCAATCATTGATAGAAAAGGTCCCACATTTTATAGAATTGTTTATCCTCTTGCTCTCTAATTTCAAATGTCAATCTACTCATCTCAGCACATTCCAATATTTTCTTAATAATTTCTTCCTGCAATGGTATTTTCTCATTTTTCCAATTTTTAGCAAATACAATCCTAGCCGCTGTTAATACATTTACAATCAAATATTTCAAGTCTTTACTGTATACATCTGGTAGGATTCCCAATAAGAAAAGTTCCGGTTTCAAATCTATGTGTTTCTTTGTCATTTTTTCCAACCACATGCGGATTTTAGTCCAATATTTTCTAGCATCCTCACAAGTCCACCACATATGGTAATATGAGCCAGGTATCTGATGACATTTCCAGCATTTTTCAGATTTATTCTTGAACATTCTTGCTATCCTTGTCGGGGGAAAATGCCACCTGTAAAACATCTTATACAGATTTTCTTTATAAGCTGTTGACATTGTCATTTTATAATTTTGCGACCATAGTTTTTGCCATTTCTCTAAATCAATCCCATATCCAAAATTCTTCCCCCAAGCAATCATAGTTTCTTTAACTTGTTCTTCCTCTAGCTTAATTCCCAGTAAATAACCATATAGTTTTTTAATCACCTTTTCATCAGTACCTGTCAAAATCTTACCTAGATCAGTCTGTTTATCATAAAATCCCTCTGTTTTAGAATCTTCATCATACCTTGAGTGTATTTGCACATATGAAAACCAATTCATCTTTATACCTTGTTCCTCTAGATTTTGCATCGATTTAAGTTCACCCTTTTCATCCAATAATTCCCCATATCTAACTGTTTGTTTCTTCTTATAAATTATAGGATAGGAAAATGCTTCAATAGTTGATAACCAAACTGGAATTTTCAAATAACATTGTCTTTTAATCTTCTCCCAGTTTAACCACAAAGACTCCCGTATATAGTGTCTTCTAAAATAACCCTGTGTTTTAGTTCCCTTATACCATAAAAAGGCATGCCAACCCAACAGCAAATCATGACCTTCTAATGTCAACAATCTGGTCTTTCTTAATGTTATCCATTCCTTGACCCACATCAAATTTGCAGCTTGGTAGTACAACTCCCAATTAGGCAGGCCAAAACCTCCTCTAATTCTAGCATCTTGCAAGAGTTTTAGCTTTATTCTCGCTTTCTTACCTTGCCATATATACTTCAGCAC
>NW_020769481.1:587209-638196 GCF_900518735.1 Pseudonaja textilis | reverse complement strand
TATTGTTTGAAACAAATATAAGATTCTGGGTAAAATATTCATCTTGATTGTTGAAATTCTCCCTATTAATGACAATTGTAAGTTTTCCCATTTCTTCAAATTTAAGGCTATCTGTTGTTTAAGTTTAATATAATTATTCTCTTTTAATGTACTACATCTTGATGTCAAGTATATCCCCAAATACAGGTCTGCCAGTTCTTCTCTTTGTCTTAGTAGCATATTCTTTGCCAAGATCTTTATTTTATCTTTATTTATTTTCAGACCAGCCACCTCGTCATATGTCTCTTTTTTTTTCCAATAGTTTTGGAGCTGTTTCTAAAGGGTCTTCCAAAATAAAGGCTAAGTCATCCGCAAAGGCTTGCAATTTAAATTCTTCCTTTTTAATTTTCATTCCTTTTATGCTTTTGTCATCTCTAATATTTCTATTCAACACTTCCAAGGTCAATACAAATAGCAAAGGAGATAGGGGGCATCCCTGTCTTGTGCCTTTTCTTATATTAATAAAATCTGTAAGTTCTCCCTCCATCATTACCTTTGCCGTTTGCTTATGATATATGGCTTCTATTGCTTGAATAAATTTTCTGGCAAAATCCATCTGTTCCAGTAGTAGTAACATAAATCTCCAGTTCACATTATCAAATGCCTTTTGAGCATCTAGGAATATCAAAGCCATTTGCTTTTCAGGATGTGCCTCATAGTATTCCAAAGTATCCAGGATTACTCTCATATTGTCTCTAATTTGTCTCTTTGGCAGAAATCCATTTTGGTCTGGATGAATGAAATTACTTAAATATTTTTTAAGTCTTTCTGCTAAAATTGAAGCAAAGATTTTATAGTCTGCGTTTAATAAAGAAATAGGTCTATAGTTCTTAATTTGCAGTGGATCAGCCTCTTCTTTTGGAATAAGTGTAATATAAGCCTCTGACCATGTTTTAGGTATCATCTTCTTTGACATAGCTTCATTCATGACTTCTAACAATGGAATGCTCAATGATTCTTGTAGTGTTTTATAAAATTCTGCCGGAAGCCCATCTGGACCTGGTGCTTTCCCATTATTTTGTTTCTTAAGTGCTTCAGTTAATTCCATCATTGTTCTATTGCTTTCTAGCATTTCTTCAGTCTCTTTAGATATCTTAGGTAGGTTAGCATTCTGTAAATACTGTTTGACTTTTTCCTCATCAATATTCTCTTGCTTATATAGTTGCCCATAGAAGTCTCGAATAATTTCCTTTTTCTCCTTATTACCATGGCAAACTTGGCCTTGGTCATCTATTAACTGTGATATTTTCCTTGATTCTTTCTCCTTTCTCAATTTATATGCTAGCCATCTACCTGGTTTGTTTGCATCTTCAAAGTAGTTCTGTTTAGCGCTTCTAATTTTCTGTGCCAGTTCTTCTTTCTCTATTAGACCCATTTTATGTTTAGTTATGTCCAATTTCAATTTAATATATTTTTTCTGTGGCATTTTCTGTAATTCTTTTTCAGGTCTTTTATACTCGTCTTCCAAGGCTTTAGTGGCTTGCCTTTTCCTGATATTCTTTTTTCTTATGTAATCTATTATCAAGCCTCTGGCATATGCCTTCATTGTATCGCAAACATTCTGAATTGAAGTATCTTCTTTTTTATTTTCTCTAAAGAAAAAAGCCAGTTCTTTCTCGATTCATTGTATAAAATCTTTTTCTTTTAAGATAGTATTATTTAGCATCCATCTCGATCTTTTTTTTTGTCCCCTTCCATTTAATTGTCATTGGGTTATTTGTTTTTTTTTGTTTTTTAAAAAACCAATAAAATTGTTTTCGAAAAAAAAAAAGAGGATAAAAGCCAGGTTTGGAAAAGCGTTCTTTGCAGAAAGCAAAGAAGCTCTTAAGCTCAACTGGTGGACATCTTAGTTTGTGTTTGGAGAATTTTGTAAATTAGTTCTTATCTCTGGGTTTTTGGCAGCCTTGAAAAACAACTTGGCAAGGCTCTTTCTTGTCGGAGCTAATTTGTGGAAAGCAGTCTTCAGAACAGAATTCATTATTAAACCTTAAAAAGTGGGGGCTGCTGCCTTTGTCTGTGTTTGCTCTTTGGGAACACCCGGCCATCACAGGCACCACCCATGTGAACGATGTCAAGTGGGCCACGTTCCAACCACACCCTGTTGGTTGAGGCCAGACCCTTCCCCATCCACACCCTCCCCCCCAGCCCTGGAGGATGACCACAATGCTGATCTGGCCCTCAATGAAATTGAGTTTGACACCCCTGTTATAGATGAAACAAGGGCAACAAGCAGAAGAAGGTAGAGTAGTAAAAGGAGGAGTCATAAAAATGGTGTGAAAGGACCCAAACATACTTCCCAAAGCTGTTTCGTAAATATTCTTAATCAAAGTTCATTTATTAATGTCAACTATCTACAATAATTAACAGACTGAATATTTATTCACTACATTAGTATTAAAATAAAACTTTTATAATAACCAAAGACATACATCAGGAAAATTCTGATGTAGTGCTGCAGACTATGGTGGACCCTGTTTTCCTGCAGAAGCTCCTCTACCTTCCTTTCCATGGTCATGGGATGAAAGGAGGGCTACTGCTCCCATTAACAGCTTAGGGAGTCCATGGGTTTCCTATTGTGGCTGAAGTAATTCCACCCTCTCTTTCCTTTCTCTGGGCAGAACCAGAGGTGGATTGTGGGAGAGGGGAAGGTTTTATGGGATGAGAACCTTGGCAGCTGGTGGAAGCAGAAGGGGAGGGGGTCCTTTGATGGGCGCAAACACATACACCCCAATCCAAGTTTGGTGACTTTTATTTGGATCCCTGCTGGGAAGCTGCTAATCACGCCTGGACTTGGGGAGAAGGACCTCTCTTGTTCTGTATTAACATACTCCAAATACTGACTTCTGATTGGTCCACACGAATGGCATTGTGATTGGTCCACTGAATGGCAGTGATTGGTCCGCTAAGAATCAACTGCGATTGGCTGAGCTGATCGCAGGAGATTCAAAGACCTGTCATTGGCCGGCAAGCTGCGAGCAATCCCTATATGAAGGTCTGCCGCGGCTCCAAGATCTTGTACAGATCTATACATGAAATAAAGAGCTTGAAGTACACTGGTCTCGCGTCTCTTTCGTACCCTATCTAACACTGACGACGAAGGTGGGATCTTGAGACAAAGAGACCAACTGAGCACGTGGCGAATCAACGCTGAACTCCCGACGAGATGGCCGGCAGCAACTCGCCACCCGCACCCTTTGATCAAGCAGCCGAGGACTGGGAATCATACATCAATCGATTCCTCATGTTCCTCGAGAGCAGCAACTTGAAAAATGCCAACGATCAGAAAAAGAGGGCCGTGTTCCTGACACACTGCGGGCCCGCAGTGTTCAAAATGGCCAAAGCCCTAGCCAAGCCCTGAGATGTGAAGGAGATGGACTGGACCGACCTCAAACTACTGCTGCGGAATCACTATGCCCCTGCCGTGCCCAACCTCATCAGACAGCATGAGTTCTACCGGAGGGATCAGAAGGAGTGCGAAAGCATTAGCGATTTTGTGGCCACCTTAAGAAACCTCGGAGGCATGTGCGGGTTCTCCGACATGGACGAGACCCTGCGAGACCACGTGGTCCTCGGGCTCAGAGACCCCATACTCCAGAGCCGACTGATGACACGAACAAACATCTCCGTCACCGAGGCCGTCGCCGAAGCGACCACAACCGAGGCAGCGAAACAGCCGGCGGCCAAGATGCGCAGATGAATGCAACAGACCAACTGACAGTTGTGGAACCGGCACCAACCCCAGAAAAGCGACGAGAGGCCAGCCACAAGACCACCACCACACACCACGGGGAGATCGACTCCTTCTCCAAGACCAAGGATGAGGAGATCCATAGACTGCAAGCAGAACGAGACCGGCTGGAACGGAGAGGTTGTAAGTTGGGGTTCCAGTGTGCCGGGTGCGGAGGCGACCATCCCCGTTCAGAGTGCCGATTCCTCGACGCCATTTGTTGGCATTGTGACAAATGGGGACACATCGCCAAAGTATGCCGGAACAAGAGGAATCACAGCCCCCAGCGACGAGATGGCACCCCCCCCAGGACCAGAGACCGACATGCAGAAAGCTGGTGGAGCCAAGAAGGAAGGAACAAGCGGTTCAGTGAGACCCGGCGTAAAGAAGAGACCCATCAGACGGTCATCATCGGGCACTCGAATACAATCGATGCACGGAAGATGCATGTGGAGGTAAGCATTGAGGGTCAGCCATGCAGGATGGAGGTAGATTCCGGATCCTACCTCTCCATGGTCTCCTGGCGTACAATCAAGCATCTGGTGCCTACCATCCACAGACGTGAATTAGAGAGCCAGAAGCTGACCCTGAAGGATTATCAGGGAAACTGCATTCCCATGGTTGGGATTGGACATTTTAAAGTGGCATTCAAAGGACATACAGAGGTGCTCCCGCTCACCGTTGTGGACAAAGACCACCCAAGCCTGCTGGGACTGGAGTGGTTCGCGCCATTGGGGATCGAGGTGAGTGGCATCAACCACGTTGCCGAAGCAGACTAGGAGGAGACGCTTGTGAGGGACTTCCAGGAGGTCTTCAACGGTGACCTAGGCAAGTACCATGGGTCCCCAATCTCTTTTAACCTGAACCCTCACATTGCCCCAATCTGCCTTAAGCCAGGGTGAGTGCCCTTCGCGCTCAAACCCAAAATCGATGAGCAATTGGACAAGCTCATCGCACAAGGGGTCCTAGAGCCGATAGACCACGCCTGGTGGGAAACCCCAATAGTCACCCCGATTAAGCCGGACGGGTCCGTGAGGATCTGTGGTGACTACAAGGCCACCCTCAACCATGCACTGCAGCAGAGTGTTTACCCCGTCCCGGTGGTACAGCACCTCCTACACTCACTGGGGGGAGGAAAAGTCTTCGCGAAACTCGATCTCGCACAGGCATACCAGCAGCTGTCAGTTGACGCTGAGACTGCTGAGGCGCAAACCATCCTAACCCACCGGGGGGCATTCCTATGCAAAAGTCTCCAATTTGGAGTCAGCATGGCACCAGGGGTATTCCAGAGTCTGATGGAAAGACTATTACAAGGAATAAAAGGGGTGGTGCCCTATTTTGACGATGTGTTAGTATCCGCTAAAAATAAAAATCAATTGGACAGCCGACTCTGGGAGGTCCTACAGAAATTTAAAGACACCGGGCTAAAGGTTAAAAAAGAAAAATGCCAACTTTGCACAGAGAAAGTAGAATTCCTGGGGTACCTACTGGACAAAAATGGAATCCACCCCACAGAAAAAAAGGTTAGGCCCATCAAAGAAGCCCCTAGACCTCGGAATAAAACGGAGCTGCAGGCTTTTCTCGGACTCATTAATTTTTACAATGTTTTCCTGCCCCAGAAGGCAACCACGGAGGAACCCCTACATAGGCTGCTGGACAAAACAGCCACCTGGTCCTGGGGAAAGCGGGAAGAAAACGCCTTCCAGAAAATAAAGGACCTACTAACATCAGACGCAGTCCTCATGCAGTACAGCGAAACCCTACCATTGGCCGTGACCTGCGACACTTCACCCTTTGGTGTGGGAGCCATCCTAAGCCACACTCTGCCAGATGGGAGAGAAGCGCCAATCGCCTTCTTCTCAAGAACATTGTCCAAGCCTGAGAGAAATTACAGCCAGCTGGACAAGGAGGCACTAGCAGTAATCACCGGTGTGAAGCGGTTCCATGAATACCTATATGGTAGGACCTTTTCAATTATCACTGACCATAAACCGCTACTAGGAATACTGGCAGGGAACAAGGCCACCCCAAACATCTTGTCACCAAGGATGACAAGGTGGTCCGAGTTCCTTGCCGCCTACAGCTACCAGCTGGCACACCGACCCGGGAAAAGAATCACACATGCAGACGCACTGAGCCGCTCCCCCCTGCCCGACCTAGAAGATGACCCAGCACCCACAACCTCAACGCTGCGTATAGAGACATTACCCAATCCACCCCTGACCACGTCAGACATTGCCAAAGAGACTAATAAAGACAAGCGGCTGGCACGAGTCTTGAATTGGGTGGAGAAAGGGTGGCTGGAAACCAACGGCGGCGAGCAGTTTAAAACCTTCCCAAACCGGCAGACCGAGCTGTTCACACAGAAGGGCTGCATACTTTGAGGGGACAGGGTGGTGATCCCTGAAACACTACAAAAGAGAGTGTTGGCCATGTTGCATGAGGGGCACCCGGGCATAGTCAAGATGAAAGCCCTGGCCAGGAGTTATGCCTAGTGGCCAGGAATGGACAAGCAGATTGAAACTTGGGTGGCCTCATGCAGAAAATGCCAGGAAGCCAGACCAAACCCTCCCTCCGCGCCGATTCTGGAATGGGAGACCCCCAGAGGGCCATGGTCCAGGGTCCATATAGACTTCTCCAGACCTACAAAAGGGCACACATTCCTAATAACGGTCGAAACTTACTCCAACTGGCTGGAGGTTAGTGTCATGAAATCCACCACCACAGAGGCTGTTATCAAAGAACTAACCAAACTTTTTACCACCCATGGACTACTAGACGTGCTAGTGTCAGACAACGGGCCACAATTTACTGCACTGGCATTCGAGAAATTCCTGGCTGAACGGGGCATACGGCATGCGTTGACAGCGCCTGCTTATCCAGCGGCGAACGGGCAGGCAGAACGCATGGTTCATTACACAAAAAATGCAATAGAAAAAATTGAAACCAGGGACATACACGACAAAATAAATAAAATGCTACTGATACAACACATAACACCCAACACAAGAACAAATAAAAGCCCAGCAGAGCTACTGATGGGCAGAAAATTATGATCCCAGCTAGACAGACTGCACCCCACATACAACCCCGAGAAACCCCCAGATTCGTCGAGCAAATACCGAATATTTGCCCCAGGAAACGCAGTCTATGCAAAAAACTTCACAGGGGATCTGCTCTGGGTACCGGCAAAAATAACCCAGGTAACGGGGCCCCGGTCGTACCAGCTAGAAACAGATGATGGGAAAAGCTGGAAACGACACATCGACCAACTAAGGTTGAGAACAACCACCGACAACACGGACAGCACACAAACACCACAAACAAACATTAATAAAGAAACTGGGGGGGAAAACCCCAAACAATAAACAAAGAGAGGAAGAAAATCCCAAAACACAACCCGAACACCCCCAATCCAAAATAAACCAACAATACTCACCAGTAGACGTCGTTGACAGAAGGGAACCCTCGGCAGTCGAGCAACAGGGAGCTTCACCTGGAAGGAGCAGCCAAGCCAGCTCAACCAGCCTGGAAAGACCAGGCGGGAACAGTGGAGCCGACAACTCGACCGACCCAGGTAGACCGGGTGGGAGTTGTAGCGATAGGCCCGACTCACCCTTCCAGGCGGTTCCATCGAGAAGGACATGAGCAACAAGGAATCCAACCAAACCGGCCGACGACCAAACAACAACTGAGCTGCGCAGGTCAAGTAGGCAGGTACGGAGCCCCGCCTACCTGCATGACTACGTCCCGTAGGACTGAACCAAGAGGGGAGGGGTGTTCTGTATTAACATACTCCAAATACTGACTTCTGATTGGTCCACATGAACGGCATTGTGATTGGTCCACTGAACGGCAGTGATTGGTCCGCTAAGAATCAACTGCGATTGGCCGAGCCAATCGCGGGATATTCAAAGACCTGTCATTGGCCGGCGAGCCGTGAGCAATCCCTATATGAAGGGCTGCTGCGGCTCCAAGATCTTGTACAGATCTATACATGAAATAAAGAGCTTGAAGTACACTGGTCTTGCATCTCTTTCGTACCCGATCTAACATCTCTATTGGCATGCTGGGCACTCATGTGCACGCGCACACACACACACACACACACACACCATTCAAAGTTTGGGGACTTTTATAAACTGTTTTTCTTCCTCACCTTGATTAGCAAGCTGGAGGCTCCCCTTTGGAGCACAGATTTTCAATTCTGCAAATGCAGACAATGGAATGGAATGGAATGGAATGGAATGGAATGCCATGCCATGCCATGCCATGCCATGCCATGCCTCGCCTCGCCTCGCCTCACCTCGCCTCACCTCGCCTCGCCTAGCCTCGCCTCCCTTTGCAAACTTCCTCCAGACCAAACTTTAAGCATTCTCTGATTGCTCTCAGCTACTCCCTTCTGGTCCATGTTCTGCATCTTACTGTCAATTTGTGATGACAGAATGAAACAAGTCCCCAAGCTCGGAATGGTGTGTGTGTGCGTGTGCATGCAGCACACCAAAGGAGAGGTCCTTCTCCCCAAGCCCAGGAACAATTGGAAGCTTCCCAGCATGGATCCAGATAAAAGTCCCCAAATTGGGAATGGTGTGTTTGTGTGCATGCTCACACGTGCGTGCTTAGCTGCCAGCAGTTCAGGGAGGCAAGGAGCTGGTGGGGTGCCAAGTTGTCTCCACATCCAGTTAGCCGGTGCAATTTGTTCTGTGCTGACCCAGTCACGCCCATCCGGCTGCATCTATTCAGCTATGCCCACTTGGCCCCATCCACCTGGCTGTGCCGAGTCCGTGGCACTGAGCCAGCTGCACCCACTCCCCATGCCCACCTGCATCCGTTCGGCCATGCCCACCCATCCATGTCAACCTGACCACTGTGACTCGTCCTATTCCATACAACAGTTCCAGAGGGCTTTGGAGGAAGCGGATTACCTGGAACCTTTTCAGTCAGGATTCAGACCCAGGTATAAGACAGAAATGACATTGAACACACTTTTGGATGAATTCTGATATGGATAGGATGGGGATAATGTGTCCATCCTTGTCCTGCTTGACCTCTCCGCAGTTTTCAGTACCATCACCTATGGTATTTTAGGTCCGATTCAAGCTGTTGTTGATAACCTTTAAAGCCCTTCATGGCATGGGACTGGGGTTTGGCCTTGGCTGGGGTTTGGGCTTGCAATTTTGGGCTTGGACAATCTTGAACTACGCTGCCTACGGTTGGACTTAAGCGTAGTACACAAAATTATCTGCTACAATATCCTACCAGTCAATGACTACTTCAGCTTCAACCGCAACAATACAAGAGCACACAACAGATACAAACTCAGTGTTAACCGCTCCAAACTCGATTGCAGAAAGTACGACTTAAGCAACAGAGTGGTCAATGCCTGGAATGCACTTCCTGACTCTGTTGTTACATCCTCAAACTCCCACTCCTTTAACCTCAAACTATCCACTATTGACCTCACCCCATTCCTAAGAGGTCTGTCAGGGGCATGCATAAGTACACCATCATACCTCACGTCCCTGTCCCATTGTCCCCATTTATTTGTACCTATTTCCTGTATTCTTACTCATGTTCAAACTTATACCTATTATCTTGTATGTGATTGACAAATAAAATAAAATAAATAATAATTAGTTTTTTTAAAAAGAAATATTACAGTAGTACAACTGCTTCTAAAAATGTTGTTAAAATATGGACAAAAATGAAGTTTATTGGTTTGGATCCCAAACTGCTCTTCTAAAAATAGAAGGATTCTTTTGGTTCAGAGAAACAATTTCTGTGGAGAATCCCACCGCTGAAAGGAGAGGAAAGTGCATCAGCCAAAACCATTTTACCAACCCTTCAGGAGAGGCTAGTTGTGTGAAGAAGAAACAGAAGAAAAATGTCTTTTGTTTTGCTAGAAAAAGAATCCTACATGTAGAGTTCTGGTCACATCAATTGAGAATCTAAGTCATGTGTTAGATCTGGGAGGACGGTTCAAGAACAGAGGCAAGACTCAGATAGCAACAACAGCTCTTTATTTGTGACTTCAGATCTGAGCAACTAACCCCAGCCGCAGCAGCCCCTTATATAGGGCTGGCTGCGGCTAGGCAGCCAATGAAGGCAATTTGAGTTTGCCGCTCTTGGCAGGGCCAATCGCGGCAGCCCGTTTACTGGCCAATCGCATCAGTCTATGGCGACCAATCACGATTGGTTATCAGCGGGCCAATCAGATTTGCAGGCTACGAGCCTGCTAGTCCGGAACACCCCTCCCCTCTCGGTTCCGTTTAAGGGGTGGAGTAATATAGTCTCGCAGGTAGGCAGGTCTTCGCACCTGTCTACCTGACTTACGCAATTCCAATTGTCCCTGTTCAAATCCGGGTTCAGCTGGACTGCTTGCTGGATCAAACAGGAATGGTGAACCGGTGCCATGGTCAGGGCTCTCCTCTGGTGCCCCCGGGGTGATGGAGTCCTCAGCCTCGCTGTTACTGCCATGGCTCCCGGGGCTCACTGAACCTGCCTGGTTGCTGCTTCTTGGTGACGCGTTTGACTGTCCAGGCTCAGCTGCAGCTGGTGAGTGTTGCCAACCGTGGTGCGGTGATCTCGGTGTTAGTTCAGAATAAACAGGTGTTGGTTCTAATTCTGAGTTCACTGCTTCCCCTCCCCCCCTAGTGTCAAGGTTAGGGTCAGGGTTGGACGATGTGGTTAGTCTGGAGCGCAGTTGGTCAATATGGCGTTTCCATGCTCTGCCATCAGTGGTGAGTAGACGGTAGGAGCGGGGACCCGTAACTTGAGTTACTTGGGCAGGAATCCAAAGGGGATCCCCAGAAAATTTTTTTGCAAAAACAAGGTCTCCTACCTTGAAAACACGGTGCTTGCTGCTGGAACCCAGGGGCTTTTCCGGGGTGTAGGCAGGGTGCAAACGATCTAGAGGTGATCTGAGTTTCTTGGCCATCAGGAGTTCAGCTGGGCTCTTGTTGGTCGTGCTGTTTGGTGTGATGTGTTGCAGGAGCAGCATTCTAGTGACTTTGTCGTGGATGTTACCTTGATCCATTTTCTGCAGGGTTTTCTTTGTAAACTGAACCATTCGTTCAGCCCGGCCATTTGCCGCAGGATGAGCCGGCAATGTGAGTGCGTGTCGGATGCCCCGTTCCGCTAAATACTGTTCAAAGGCTAAGGCAGTAAATTGGGGCCCATTGTCAGAGACCAGGACATCTGGTAACCCGTGTGTGGCGAAGAGTCTGTTCAGTTTTTTAATGACTGCCTCAGTAGTGGTTGCTTTCATTTTATTGACCTCAAGCCAGTTTGAGTAGGCATCTACAGTTATTAAGAAGGTGTGGCCTCTCGTAGGTCCCGCAAAGTCAATATGAATGCGAGACCAAGGACCCCTGGGTGTTTCCCATTCTGCTGGTGGGGCTTTAGGTGGAGCTGAGTGGTTTTCCTGGCATTTGTTACAAGAGGTGACCCAGGTTTCGATTTGTTTGTCCATACCTGGCCACCAGGCGTAACTTCTTGCCAGCGCTTTCATACGCACGATGCCCGGGTGTCCATCGTGTAGCATTTGCAAGACCCTTTTTTGTAACTTAGTTGGTACAACAACTCGGTCTCCCCACAAGATGCACCCTCTTTGTGAAAAAAGTTCCGTTTGTCTGTTTTTAAACGGCTTAAACATTTCCTTAGTGTCGTAATCTGGCCATCCCCTCTCCACCCAGCCAAGAACTTGTGCCAAACAAGAGTCTCTTTTGGTTTCAAAGGCGATGTCTTGAGCCGTTAGTGGAGGCAATGGCATTGTCTCTATTTGCAGTACCAGGAGTGTGGGAGCTGGGTCTTCCTGTGGCTCGGGTAGTGGTGAGTGGCTCAAGGCATCTGCCTGGGGAATAGATTTCCCCAGGCGATACTTTAATTGATAGTCGTAGGCAGCGAGAAATTCTGACCATCGCGTCATTCTGGGGGAGAGAATGTGTGGAGTAGGTTTGTCGTCCGCCAGAATCCCAAGTAGTGGCTTATGATCCGTTATAATAGAAAATGGTCTCCCATAAACATATTCATGAAATCTTTTAATTGCAGAGACAATAGCAAGGGCTTCCTTATCTAAATGGCTATAGTTTCTGTTTTTGATAGAGTTCGTGAAAAAAATGCAATTGGTGCTTCTGAGCCGTTTGGTAGGACGTGGCTCAGGATGGCCCCCACCCCAAATGGTGAGGCATCACACGTGACAGTCAAAGGTAGTGTCTCGTTATACTGAATTAGTACTGCCTTTGAGGTAAGGAGGTCTTTTACTTGCTGGAAGGCGTGTTCCTCCCGACGTCCCCAAATCCAGGATGCCCTTTTATCGAGTAGTCTATGAAGGGGCTCAGCAACAGTCGCCTTCTGGGGTAGGAAGATGTTATAAAAGTTAATAAGTCCCAGGAAGGCTTGGAGGTCGGTTTTGTTTTTGGGTCTTGGGGCATTTTTGATAGCTGCCAATTTTTTTTCTGTGGGGTGGATTCCTTGCTTGTCAAGGAGGTAGCCAAGAAACTCCACCCTTTCTGTGCAAAGCTGGCACTTTTCCTTCTTAACCTTGAGGCCAGCGTCTTTGAACCTCTGTAGGACTGTTCTGAGGCGTTTTTCTAATTGGTTTTTTGTGGGTGCTGCTATTAATACGTCATCAAAATAGGGCATGACCCCTTTTATCCCTTGTAATAGTCTCTCCATCAGGCTTTGAAAGATGCCTGGGGCTACGCTTACACCAAACTGGAGCCTGTTGCATTTGAATGCACCACGATGTGTGACTATAGTTTGGGCTTCTGCAGTCTTGGGATCAACTGGCAGCTGTTGATACGCTTGGGCCAGATCTAATTTTGCAAATATTTTGCCACCCCCAAGTGAATGCAGGAGATGTTGAACAACTGGCACTGGGTAGGCGCTTTGCTGTAGCGCGTGATTGAGGGTGGCCTTGTAGTCACCGCAATTTCTTATGGACCCGTCAGGCTTTATGGGGGTGACAATTGGTGTCTCCCATCGGGCGTGGTCAATAGGTTCTAACACGCCTTGCGCAGTTAATTTGTCCAGTTGCTCCTCAATTTTGGATTTGAGAGCAAAGGGAACTCGGCGTGGCTTTAGGCGAATGGGTGCAATGTTGGGGCGAAGATTAAATGAAATAGGGGACCCCTTGTACTTGCCTAGGCTTTCGTTGAACACTTCTCAGAAGTCGTGGATGAGAGCCGCCTCCCAGCCATTGTCTTCAGTATGATGGATGCCAGTCATTCCGATTCCTAATGGCGCGAACCACTGAAGGCCCAATAGACTTGGTCGGTCTCGGTCTACGACGGTGAGTGGTAGAATTGCCTTATGTCCCTTGAACGAGACCTGCACATGGCGGGTACCTGCGACTGGAATCCGGTTGCCTTGATAGTCTTTTAGTATGAGTCTCTGACTGCTGAGGTCTTGGCGTCGGATGTTGGGGATTAGCTGCTTGAGTGTTCTCCAGGATACCATGGATAGAGATGACCCAGAGTCGACTTCCATGTTGCATAGTTTGTTTTCAATCGTGACCTCTACTCGGATCTTTTTAGCGTCAAGTGATGAAGCGTGGCCAATGGTGATGGTTTGATGAGTCTCCTCTCGTCTGGGGGTGTCGTTAAACCTTCGGCGTCTGCTGTACCGGTTCCACTGGTTGCTAGGGTGGTCCCTCTGCATGGTGGCATTGCCATCATTTCTCTTTGGGCTGCTCCCTCTCCGTCTGGGGCTGGAATTTCTCTTGTTTCTGCATACCTTCGCGATGTGTCCCCGTTTCTCACAGAAACGGCATATGGCGTCTAAGAATCTGCATTCGGATTGGGGATGGTTCCCCCGCATCCGGCGCATTGGTAGTTGGCTTTGCGACCCCGCTGGTCCCGTTGCTCACATTCTGACTGGAGCCTGTGGACTTCTTCTTCCTCGCTGTCTGAGGATGACTCTACATCTTCATGATGGGTGGTCGATGTGTACTTGTTTGAAGGTTTCCCAGCATCGTTGGTGGGTTGGCGGTTGGTCCCGCTGGTTCGACGCATTCGTGCTGCCGATTTACGAGTGGCTTTGGCTGCTGTGGCATCTGCTATGGCATCTGCAAGCGAGATGTCTCCCTTGGCCATGATCTTGCTCTGGACAGTTGGGTCTCTGAGGCCAAGGACGATGCGATCTCTCATGGCTTCTTCGAGGTTGGCGAAGCCACACAAACCACCCAGGTTCCTCAGGTCTGCCACAAATTCCCCAACGCTCTCACCTTCACGTTGGTCCCTCTGGTAGAACTCATGTCTGCGAATGAGAGTTGGCACGGCTGGGGCGTAATGGTTGCACAGGATGGGAGCAAGGGTGTCCCAATCCATGGTTTTAACTTCAGCTGGCTTCGCTAAGGCTTTAGCCATCTTAAAAACGGCTGGTCCACAATGGGTTAGAAAAATGGCTCGTTTCTTGCTGGGCGTGGCATCTTTGAGGTTGTTGGACTCCAGGAACATTTGAAATCTGTCCATGTACGAGTCCCAGTCTTCGCTAGCTGGATCGAATGGTGCGGGTGGTATAGCGCTGCTGGCCATGTCGCCGTCGTTGCGCTCTGTCAGCCACGTGCTCCTTCGGCTAGCTCAATTTCAATAGCTTTCGTTGCCTCCGCATCCCATCCTCGTCACCAGTGTTAGATCTGGGAGGATGGTTCAAGAATGGAGGCAAGACTCAGATAGCAACAACAGCTCTTTATTTGTGACTTCAGATCTGAGCAACTAACCCCAGCCGCAGCAGCCCCTTATATAGGGCTGGCTGCGGCTAGGCAGCCAATGAAGGCGATTTGAGTTTGCCGCCCTTGGCAGGGCCAATCGCGGCAGCCCATTTACTGGCCAATCGCATCAGTCTATGGCGACCAATCACAATCGGTTATCAGCGGGCCAATCAGATTTGCAGGCTACGAGCCTGCTAGTCCGGAACATCATGTATCTTTCTTTATTTGCTCAGTTTGTTTTTGCCATCTCTAGGGAAAATATTTTAAGATCTAGACAAAACATGACATGGCGTAACAGCACAAACCAAAAGTGAAGGTGGGTTTTCAATGCCTCTGCTTAACACTTTGTGTTTTAATCCATTATCATTCTTTTTTTCTCCTTCATTCTCATTGTAGAAATGTTTATCCCAATTTCCTGGAAGACAGACAGAAGTTAAAGTTATTTGGGAAAGTTTCAAATTAAGTACCTCCTTTGTGGATATGAGGACATGTTTTAAGTTCTGGAAAGCACATTTTAAAAAAAACAATAAAAAGGAACGTACAAATGTTTACAAGCATAAACTGTTCTGTGCATAAAACAATTAGTTTTGGGTGATCAGTATCCAGATCAAAATCCATGTATAGTATATATAAAAAGTCTGCACACCCCTGTTAATATGCCAGGTTTTTGAGATGTAAAAAAATCACACCAAGATAAATCACTTCAGAATTTTTCCACGTTTAATATAACCTATAAGCTGTACAATTCAATTGAAAAACAAACCGAAATATTTTAGGGGGGGGGGAGTAAAAAGCTTAGAATAACATGGTTGCATAAGCGTGCACACCCTTAAACTAATACTTTGTTAAAGCACCCTTTGATTTTATGACAGCATTCAGTCTTTTGGGGTAGAAGCCTATCAGCATGGCACATCTTGCCTTGGGAATCTTTGTCCCCTCTTCTTTGCAAAAGCACTCCAAATCTATCAGACTGTAATGGTATCTCCTGTGCACAGCCCTCTTCAGGTCACCCCACAAATTTTCAATTGAATTCAGGTCCGGACTCTGGCCAGGCCATTCCAAATCTTTGATAGATTTGCAGGGGGCGTGCATAAGCGCACCAACGTGCCTAACGTCCCTGTCCTATTGTTTCTTTTATTTTTCTTTTATTTTTCTTATATGTACCCATTTCATGTATTCATAACTATGTATACACTTATACTTATTATCTTGTAAACAATTGACAAATAAAATAAAATAAATAAATAAATATTCTTCTAGTGAATCTGTTCTTTCATTGATTTGGAGGTATGCTTTGGGTCATTGTTGTGTTGAAAGGTGAAATTCCTTGTCATCTTCAGCAGAGGCCTGAAGGTTTTGTGCCAAAATTGACCAATGCTCGGAACTGTTCACAATTCCCTCCACCTTGACGAAAGCCCCAGTTTCAGCTGAAAAGCAGTCCCAAAGCATAATGCTGTCATCACTATGCTTCACTGTGGTTCTGGTGTACTTTTGGTGATACACAGTGTTGTTTTTATGCCAAACATAGGTTTGGAATGATGGCCAAGTTCAACCTTGGTCTCATCAGATCATAACACATTTTCCCACATGCTTTTGTCAGACTTGCTGTAGGTATTTGCAAAATGTAGCTGGGCTTGGATGCTTTTCTAAGAAAAGGCTTCTGTCTTGCCACCCTACCCTACAGCCCAGACATATGAAGAATATGTGATATTGTTGACATATGTATTACATAATCAGTACTTGCCAGAAATTACTGCAGCTCCTTTAATGTTGCTGTAGGCCTCTTCACAAGCCTCTTGGACCAGTTTTCGTTTTGTTTTCTTCATCCATTTTGGAGGGACATCCAGTTCTTGGTAATGTCACTGTTGTGCAATATTTTATCCATTTGAATAAAACAGAATTAACAGAGTTCGAAGGGGCCTTGGAGGTCTTCTAGTCCAACCCCCTGCCTAGGCAGGAAACCCTATACCATTTAAGAGAAATGGTTATCCAATCTCTTCTTAAAAACTTCCAGTGTTGGAGCATTCACAACTTCTGGAGGCAAGTTGTTCCACTGATTAATTGTTCTAACTGTCAGGAAATTTCTCCTTAGTTCCAAGTTCTCTCCTTGATTAGTTTCCATCCATTGCTTCTTGTCCTACCCTCAGGTGCTTTGGAGAATTGCTTGACTCCCTCTTCTTTGTGGCAACCCCTGTGATATCAGAACACTGCTATCATGTCAGCCCTAGTCCTTCTTTTCATCAAACTAGACATACCCAATTCCAGCAACCGTTCTTTGTTTTATCCTGCAGTCCCCTAATCATCTTGGTGCTCTTCTCTGCACCCTTTCTAGAGTCTCAACATCTTTTTTTACATAGTGGTGACCAAAACTGGATGCAGTATTCCAAGTGTGGCCTTACCAAGGCATTATAAAGTGGTATTAACACTTCACGTGATTTTGATTCTGTTAGATCTGGGAGGATGGTTCAGAAACGGAGGCAAGACTCAGATAACAACAACAGCTCTTTATTAGTGACTTCAGATCTGAGCGAAGAATCCCAGCCGCAGCAGCCCCTTATATAGGGCTGGCTGCGGCTAGGCAGCCAATGAAAGTGATTTGAGTTTGCCGCTCTTGGCAGGGCCAATCGCGGCAGCCCGTTTACTAGCCAATCAGATCAGTCTGCGGTAACCAATCACGATCTGCTATTCGCGGGCCAATCAGAGTTGCAGGCTTTTGAGCCTGCTAGTCCGGAACAGATTCTATCCCTGTTTATGCAGCCTAGAAATGTGTTGGCTTTTTTGGCAGCTGCAGCACACTGCTGGCTCATATTTAAATGATTGTCCACTAGGATTCCAAGATCCCTCTCACAGTTACTATTACTGAGCGAGGTACCACATATACTGTACCTGTGCATTTTGTTTTTCTTGCCTAAATGTAGAACCTTACTTTTTTCACCATTGAATTTCATTTTGTTAGATAGCGCCAATGTGTACGTCTGACAAGTTCCTTCTGGAAAAGAAGCCTATCTTCTTGGCTATTCCTGCTAGCTTGGTGTCACCTGTAAATTTGATGAGTTCCCCATCTATGCCCTTGTCCAAATAATTGATGATGATGTTGAAGTGTACTGGGCCTAAAACAGAGCCTTGGGGTAGCCCACTGCATACTTCCCTCCATGTAGATGCAGTTCCATTGAGGACTACACATTGAGTGCTGTTGGTCAACGAGTTACGAATCCATCTGGTGGTGATGCTGTCTAACCCACATTTTTCTATCTTATCAAATAGTAGGTTGTGGTCTACTTTATCAAATGCCTTACTGAAGTCTAAGTAAATTATATCCACAGCATTCTGCTGGTCCACTAAAAAGAATGCAATAAGATTTGTCTGGCATGATCTGTTTTTGACAAACCCATCTTGACTTTTGGTTATTATTTTGTTTGCCTCTAGGTGTTCACTAATTCATTGCTTGATTATCTTTTTCAGAATCTTCCCTGGTATTGAGGTCAGGCTGATAGGTTTGTAGTTTCCTGGATCTATTTTTTTTCCTTTTTTGAAGATGGGAACTACATCAGCTCTTTTCCAGTCTTCAGAACCTTGGGGTATAATCCATCTGGTCCTACTGATTTGAACTTGTCTAGGGTAGACAGGTGCTCATTTACCATTTTTTAATATATATATTTTTATTATTTACGTATATAAATATTGAACACAGTGCAACCATCCTGGTGTTTCCTCCGCCATACATACTAAAATAAAAAACAAATAACATATTTGTCAGGCTTCAGTCCCGACAACACCTTGAGGTGTGGAGCTCCGTTCCACTTGTATCCCTCCTTTCCGACATCCTGCTGTGCGGAGCAGAGGCGGCGCTGTGGCTGTTTGCCTAGGCGTTACGTTTCACCTTCAGGCTGGCATTCTATGATTCCCTGGCATCCTGCACATCACTGGTGGTTCCTGCAGTGTTCCGATTCCCTGCCAGGGTCTTGCTGGAGGAAGGGGTGGAGCTGTGCCAGCTGCTGCAAGCTGTTCTAAAGACAGACTTGTATCTTTAAGGCAGGGTTGGGGAATTGTATCTTTAAGGCAGGGTTGGAGTGTAGAGGGAGTGATTAGGCATGAGGTGAAGGTGTGTGAGGGTGATTGCAGGGCACATAGGTGTAATGATAGGGTTGTTATAGGTCAATTGGGGAGCGTGGCAGAGTTATTATGTGTTAATTGGGGTGTGTGGATTGAATTACAGGGTTATGCTGTGTTAATTGGGGGGAGGAGGGTATAAGGTCAGCATGGAGACGCGATTGCTATCAACGCTGACTTTGAACAAATCCTTGTTACTGTTACAACTGAATGTCATCTGGAAAGCCTACATTAAACCTTATCATCATGTTTCTCTTCGCTGTGAGTAGCATGATTTCTGGTAAATGTGTCCAGTGCTTTACAGGCTGTGACAGAAAGTCAGTGTTCAACTAAAGTTTGTTTGCCTCACTTGCATTTCTTGGAATTGAGGAGTGAAGTGTGAGATAGTTCGAATTATGGCAGAAGGGACGGAGCCTGATTTGTTAGTGGGAGAGGATACAGAAGTGGCTGAGAAAGCAGACGAGGAAGTGGATAAAGGCCAATTGGAGAAGGAAGATGAAGACAATGAAGGACAGTTATGGCCAAGCCTTGCTCCATTAATTGTACGACCAAAAACCTCTAGACATGGGAAGGAGGTTCAATTAAGCGAACCTATTAGAAAGAAGGAAGGTGAAAAATCTGAAGAGGAGAAACAACTCCCCCCTAAGTGGCAGGTGAAAAGATGGCCTGGAATGGAAGATAGCCAGTGGACTGCACCTGGGAGTGAGACATTGGATATGTTAAGAATGCAGTTTGGTGACTTAACACTAAGGGATTCACCAAGTAAGGAGGAAGTACATTCAAAATATGGGTATATTACTGGTAGTAGTGACCTGTTGTACAGTTCTAGTCCTATAGGAACCCAGGAAACAGTCACTGGAAGAGGTATGGAGCATTCATCATCAAGATATAAACCAGGTAGCAGGGACATGCCTCAGTATGACAGACAGCCAAGGAAGGGTAGGTTGTCTGACATGTAAGAATGGGAACCGGAGCATTCATCAGGAAATAAACAGCAGCAGTGCTCCTATTCTACTTCTTTAGGAGTGGATCAAAGTGAACAACCACCAATACCACCTTGGGGAGGGCCGTGGCCAATGAGGTGGGGTCCCCCTCTCCTAAACATAACATTTGACAGCAAAGCTAACAGGGTAGCTGTATTTTTGAGCCAAATTATTAATCATTTTGATTTGTATGGACAATGTTATCCGTCCTATTGGTCGATGGTGGTTGCCGTTACGAACGTCCTGGAGGGGGAGGCAGATGATTGGGCAGCGGATCTGCATCGACAACGATCCCATGAATTAAGTGATATTGGGCTATTCCTGGCAGCTTTACGGGCTTGATTTGAGGATCAGTCTACTGAACAGCAGGCAGAGGATGATTTGTTGGGTATAAAGCAGTCTGGTAGGCCAGCTCATGAGTATGTGCAGGACTTCCAATGTCTGGCTGGGAAAGTACCTTCGTGGCCAGAATGACTGTTTGTTTGTCTGTCTATCTATCTATCTATCTATCTATCTATCTATCTATCTATCTATCTATCTATCTATTTATTTTGTCAAGCGATTATAAGATAACAGGTATAAGTATAACATAGTTATGAATACATGAAATGGATACATATAAGAAAAATAAAAAGAAACAATAGGACAAGGACGGTAGGCACGTTGGTGCACTTATGCACGCCCCCTACAGACCTCTTAGGAAAGGGGTGAGGTCAATAGTAGACAGTCTGAGGTTACAGTTTTTGGGGTTTGGGGAAGAAACCACAGTCAGGTAGAGTATTCCTGACATTAACCACTCTGTTGCTGAAGTTGTATTTCCTGCAATCAAGTTTGGTGTGGTTTACCTTGAGTTTGTATCTATTGTGTGCTCTTGTATTGTTATGGTTGAAACTGAAGTATTCATTGACAGGTAGGACATTGCAATATATAATTTTATATACTATACTTAGATCAGACTGAAGGCGGCGTAGTTCTAGGTTTTCTAGGTCTAGAATTTCAAGTCTGGTGGCATAAGGTATTCTGCAATGATTAGAGGAGTGGAGAACTCTTGTGAAATATTTCTGGACTTTCTCAACTGTATTAATATCAGATACATAATGTGGGTTCCAGACTGATGAGCTGTATTCAAGTATTGGTCTGGCAAATGTTTTGTATGCTCTAGTTAATAGTGTGATATTACCAGAGAAAAAGCTATGTAGGATTAGATTAACAACTCTTAATGCCTTTTTGGCTATGTAGTTACAGTGGGCTCTAGCACTTAGATCATTAGAGATGAGTACTCCAAGGTCCTTGACAGAGTTTGGATCATCAACAAGGTCTTGACTATTCAGCTTGTATTTTATTTTCTGTTTTTTTTGCCAATATGTAAGACAGAGCATTTATTTGTTGAGATTTGAAGTTGCCATTTGTTTGACCATTCTGATAAATAGTCAAGGTCTTTTTGAAAGGTAGCAGTATTGTCTGTGGTGTTGAATAGCTTTACATCATCAGCGAAGAGAACACAGCTGATCTTAATATGATCACAGAGGTCATTTATGTAGAGTATGAAGTGAGTTGGTCCTAGAACACTGCCTTGGGGGACACCACTGTTGACAAGTACAGAATTTGATAGGACGCTCCCAATTCTGACCATTTGTTGTCTTTTTGACAGGAATGCTTCTATCCAATTATGCAGGTGTCCAGAGATACTGTAAGATTTTAGTTTTAGGAGTAGTTTGTCGTGTACCGCTGAATCAAAGGCTTTACAGAAGTCTATGTAGATTGCGTCTATTGCTTTGCCCTGATCAAGTTGTGTAGTCCATATGTTTTTGCAGTGTAAGAGTTGAAGATTACAGTATAGTTTTTTCCTGAAACCAAATTGTTTATTAGAGAGTAGGTTGTTTGTTTCTAAGTGGAGGATAATGGATTGGTTAATAATTGATTCCATGACTTTACAGGTGATGCAGCAAAAAGAGATTGGTCTGTAATTTTCAACTAGGCTGGGGTCTCCCTTTTTGAAGATGGGGATGACTGTGGCTTGTGACCATAGGCTTGGCAAGGAGCTGGTCCTGAAAGATTTTTAAAAGATTATGCTTAGAGGTTCGGCTATGGCAGTGGATAGCATTTTTAAGAAGTAGGCACATATTCTGTCTGGTCCAATAGATAGAGATGGTTTTAGATTGCGTAGTGCTTTTTCAACATTATCTTATGTAAAATCGATATGTATTAGATCATTGTAGTTGTCTGTGGTTCGACTAGGAAATATTGGGCATGATCCATTGCTGTTTAGAAATACTGAGCCAAAGAATGTGTTAAAGAGGTTGGCTTTAATGGCGTTGTTGCAGTCTTTACCATTAGGTCCTTTCAGGGGTGGGATGGACCTTGAGTCTTTTAGTTTGTTGTTTACAAAATTGTAGAAAGTGCAGGTGGAATTGGTGCGTAGAAGGTTTTCCTCTTGTTTAATGTGATAATTAGTGCATTCAGTCTTTATCTAGTGGCATAAATTTTTGTATCAGCTTTTAAAGTTGGCAATGTGACCAGATTTGTTTTTCCACCAAAGTGACTTCTTTTTGGATTGAAGCTTCCTTATTGTTATGGGTAATTTGTTTTTTCTGGTTTTGGGAGTTGTTATTGGTACATATACATGACTCTTTTGACTTCAAGTAAAAATATGTTGTAATGGTCTTCAACAGTATTGCATCCAGTGAATAGAAATTGCCAATTAAGAGATGAGACATCATTGTTTATAAGATCATAGTTGCCTTTTTTGAAGTTATAATTGGGGATCGAGTCATTATGATTTTTTGTGAGGATGTATGTTGAGACAAAAGTCAATCATGTTGTGGTCACTGTTGGAAAAGGGTTCTTTAATTTGTATTCCGTAAATTGAATTCAAACTATTGCAGAAGATGAGATCGAGGCAGTTGTTAAGTCTAGTATTGTTGGTTACTAGTTGTTCCAGTCCCAGGTTTGTTACAGCATCATAGAAGGTTGCATGTATGGGTTCAGGTTTACATTCATTTAGAGTCCAGTTAATATGAGGTAGATTAAAGTCACCAAGAAAGATAAAAGCATGTGGGCATGATGTTGTCCATGTTAGTAGTGAATTTAACTTGTTTACATGTTCGCTGTCATAATCAGGGGCTCTGTAACATAATAAGAACCGAAATGTGATATTTAATGACAGTTCACAGATGATGGTCTCAGGAACCAGGTCTCTCCTGGGTAACTTGGATGTTTTTCAGATGTAGGGACTTTTTATAGAAGATAGCAGCAGCACCTCCTCTACGGATTTCACAATCTGATTGGTAAACATGATAGTCTCTTACTGTGGTAATGGAGTCAGGGAGAGATGCGTTGAGCCATGTTTCACAGACAAATATGATGTCAAATTTAGCCATATTTAGTAAGAGGAGAAATTCAGGGATTTTATTTACAAGGCTTCTTGCATTGAGTGGTTTGCATTTAAGGCCAGTTGTAGTTGGAACTGAGGTAGTTAGGGGTGTGCGTGCCTAGTTTTGAGTGATGGTGGGTTGGATGAGGTAGGGTTGGATGTGGAGTTGTGGGTTGTGTGACTTACTTTTGATAAAATCAGCACGGTAGTCAATGTACAGATCCTTCTCTCCATTGTCTAGATGTCTTTTGAGTTCTGTGCAGAGTTCACGGGAGCGGATTCTTTGCAGTATGGGTAAGTCTGGTCTTGAGCGAAGTTTTTTATGGTTGGGATTGGTTTCTGCAATGGCATTTATTGTGTGAATACATTTGCTGGACTCATTTTTGCAAACAACTCTACAAAATCTTGGGGCCACCAAGCCGCCATTGTATTTGAACTCAGGGCCATCTCTGGTTATTTCAATGATATCTTCAGGAGAGATGTTTGATGTATTTGAGTTGCTTATGATATTGCGAATTTTGGTGATGTCATCTGATTTGTTGGTGTCTTCAAGACCAAATAAGATGGCATTTGGATGTTTCTTCTTGTTTTAAAAAACAAAGTTTTTATTTTTTACAACAAACATACAAACAAAACATAAAAACATAAAACCCTCTTTCAATTATATACATACAGTGTGTCAGTTGGTTACAATCTTTTGTGCTCTCCTTTTTTTACCATTATTCACAAGTTATATAAATTCTCACCTTATCGGTCTAGCTTGTGCTTATATAATATCAATTATCAAACATTCATTTGACTATTTTCCATCATTTTATACGAGATATTCTAATTTTCATTATGATTTAATCTTATACATTCATCCAATGGTTATATATTTTATATTGTATTCTTTATCAGTCTATTAACTTTTATTGTAAGGCTTACTAATCTATTTCTTTACCATGTCTTTTTATCTAACCATTGATAAAATAAATCCCATATCATATAAAATTGTTTATCCTCTTGTTCTCTAATTTCAAATGTCAATTTACTCATTTTGGCACAGTCCATGATTTTCTTAATAATTTCCTCCTGCATAGGTCTTTTTTCATTTTTCCAATTCTTAGCAAATACAATCCTAGCCGCTGTTAACACATTTACAATAAAATATTTCAATTCTTTACAATATATTTCTGGTATAATTCCCAATAAAAATATCTCAGGTTTAAAGTCTATGTGTTGTTTTGTCATTTTTTCCAACCATGTGTGGATTATAGTCCAATATCTTTTTGCATCCGAGCATGCCCACCACATGTGGTAATATGAACCAGGTATCTGATGACATTTCCAACATTTATCCGATTTATTCTTGAACATCCTCGCAATTCTTGTCAGGGGTAAGTGCCACCTGTAAAACTTCTTATACAAATTTTCTTTATATGCAGTTGACATTGTCATTTTATAATTTTGAGACCACAATTTTTGCCATTTATCTAAATCAATCCCATATCCAATTTTTTCCCCCATGCAATCATTGTTTCTTTTACTTGTTCTTCCTCTAATTTAAACTCTAGCAAATGTCCATAAAGTTTTTTATTACTTTTTCATCAGTACCTGTCAAAATTTTATCTAAATCAGTCAACTTATCATAGATACCTTGTTTTAAGATCTTTATCAAATCTAGATTGTATTTGCAAATATGAAAACCAATTCATTTTTACACCTTGTTCTTCCAACGCTTGCATAGATTTAAATTCACCCTTTTCATTCAATATCTCACCATATCTAAGTGTTTGTTCCTTTTTATATATTATTGGATAGGAAAAAGCTTCAATAGTAGATAACCATAGCGGAATTTTTAAATAATATTGCTTTTTTATCTTCTCCCAGTTTAGAAACAATGCTTCTCGGATATAATGTCTTCTAAAATACCCCTGCGTTTTAGTTCCCTTATACCAGAGGAAGGCATGCCACCCTAACAGCAGGTCATGTCCTTCTAAATTTAAAAGTCTAGTATTCCTTAATGCTATCCACTCCTTTACCCACATCAGACTTGTCACTTGGTAGTATAATTCCCAATTGGGAAAAGCAAATCCTCCTCTTATTCTTGCATCTTGTAGCAATTTAAGTTTTATTCTCGCTTTCTTCCCCTGCCAAATGTATTTTAGCACTATTTTGTTTAAATCTTCAAAAAATTCTTTCCCTAATCTGATTGGAATTGCCTGGAATAAGTATAAGATTCTAGGCAATACATTCATCTTAATTGTAGATATTCTCCCAATCAGTGATAATTGTAAATTTTCCCATTTTATCAAATCTGTCGCTATCTGTTGTTTAAGTTTGAGATAATTGTCCTCCTTAAGTGTGCTACATCTTGGTGTTTTATGTATCCCTAAATACTTAACCTTGTTTGTGACCTGGATCCCCAAAACTTCCTCCAATTCTTTCTTTCATCTTACTAACATGCTCTTTGCTAAAATCTTTGTTTTATCTTTATTTATTTTCAAACCTGCTACTTTCCCATACTCTTCTATATTTTCTATCTGTTTAGGTGTAGACTCCAATGGATCCTCTAATATAAACACCAGGTCCTCTGCAAAAGCTTGTAATTTATACTCTTCTTTTTAAATTTTTATTCCTTTTATTTCTTTTTCTTCTCTGATGTTCCTATTCAGCACTTCCAGTGTTAACACAAACAACAGAGGCGACAGTGGACAGCCTTGTCTGGTCCCTTTTTTTATATCTATAAAGTCTGTTAACTCTCCATTTATCATAACCTTTGCAGTTTGTTTATGATATATCGTTTCGATGGCTTGAGTAAATTTTTTACCAAAGCCCATTTGGTCCAATTGTAACAGCATAAAATGCCAATTCACATTATCAAAGGCTTTTTGTGCATCTATAAACATCAGAGCCATTTGTTTTTCAGGATGTGCCTCATAGTATTCCAGTGTATCTAAAATTATTCTCATATTATCTTTAATCTGTCTCTTTGGCAGAAATCCATTTTGATCAGGATGAATAAAATTGTTTAAGTATCTTTTCAGTCTTTCTGCCAGAACTGAAGCAAAAATTTTATAATCTGAATTTAATAGTGATATAGGTCTGTAATTTTTAACTTGCTGTGGGTCTGTGTCCTCCTTTGGTACAAGTGTGATATATGCTTCTGACCATGTTTTGGGTATTCTCTTCTTTGTCATAACTTCATTCATAATTTCTAATAAGTGAAGATTCAATGTTTCCTGGAATGTCTTATAAAATTCCACTGGCAAACCTTCCAGACCTGGTGCTTTCCCAATGTTTTGCTTTTTTAAAGCTTCTGTTAATTCCATCATTGTTATATTACTTTTTAACATTGTTTCAATATCTTTGGATATCTGTGGCAAATTTGCTTCCTGTAAGTATTGTTGAATCTTTTCTTCCTGAACATTCTCTTGAAGATACAGTTTTCCATGGTAATCTTGAATAATTTTTTTCTTCTCCTCATTTCCATAGCATACATGTCCTTGTTCGTTTATCAATTGATTTATTCTTCTCGAGTCTCTTTCCTTTCTCAATTTATAGGCTAGCCATCTGCCTGGTTTGTTTGCATCTTCAAAATAGTTCTGCTTAGCATTTCTAATTTTTGTGCTATTTCTTCTTTTTCCATTAGCCCCATTTTATGCTTAGTTATGTCCATTTTAATTTTAATGTCCTTTTTTGTGGAAATTTCTGTAGTTCTTTTTCCAACTTCTTGTAGTCATCTTCCAATATTTTAAAGATTTTTTCTGTTTTATATTTCTTTTCCTTGTATAGTCTATTATCAAACCTCTTGTATAAGCCTTCATCATGTCCCAGAGGTTCTGTAATGATGTACCCTCTTTTGTATTTTCTTTAAAGAAAAAAGTCAATTCTCTCTCAATTTTCTGTTTAAAGTCTTTTTCCTTTAATATCATATTATTTAAAGCCCATCTAGATCTCCTTTTTTGTCCTTTCCAAGCAAGTGTTATTGGATTGTGATCTGCCCAAGTACTTGCTTCTATTTCAATGTCTTGTATGTTAGGAAGCAATTCTGTTGACATCCATATCATATCTATTCTAGACCATGATGCATGTCTATTTGAATAAAAGGTATATTGTTTATTTTCTGCATTTCTCTCTCTCCATGCATCTTTTAAGTTTATCTCATCTACCATTCGAAAAAAGGATTTTGGCAATGTCTTTCTAGTTTTCTTTGCTGTTTTTTGTGTTTTATAATCCAATTTGTCATTTATTATTCCATTAAAATCTCCCATCAGACAGATATTAACATAGTCTAGTTCAATTATTTTCTTATGTAATTTCCTGTAAAAATCTTCTTGATTATCATTTGGGGCATAAATTGCTATTAAAAGTGTCTTTAAATTATTGTCCGTTATCTCCACCATCAAAATCCTTCCATCATCATCTGTATATATTTGTTCCGCAGGGATTGTATCTCTAATGTATAACACCACTCCTCTCTTTTTACAGTGTGTCAACGCTGTAAATAATTTCCCTAATTTTTGTTGTTTCAATATATAATCATGTTGTTTTTTTAATATGTACTTCTTGTAGGCAGATTATATCAAATTTTAATTTCTCTAACTTTTGAAATACTTTTCCTCTTTTAATAGCTGAATTAAGCCCATTTATATTAATTGTAATCAGTTTTTTCTCATCCATTTTAGACTTTATACGAAGGATTTGTTGCTCTAGTAGATATTGGTTCTCGTTGTTCTCTGGGTACACCACCTACGGCTCCTTCTTCTTTTTCAATTACTGCTGTACATTCCTCTTGAAATTCAATTAACGACTCTTCTTTTCTTGTATCTTCCTCCCTTCCTCTAAAATATTCCAGAAAGAATAACTCTGATTTTTCAACTGTATCAATTCTGTGTCTTTGTTCCTGCCAGGTAAACATGAGACCTTCAGGTATCAGCCATCTGTAATTTATTCCTCTCTTAAGTAACTCTTTGGTCAAAAATAAATATTCTCTTCTTATCTCTCATTCTTCTTGGTATCTGTTTCAGTACCACTATTTCTTTATCTTTGTACTTTAGTGTTTTTTCTCTTGCCGCCTGCAGTATTTGTGATTTAATTATTTTCTTAGTAAATCTGATATGAACTTCTCTTGGCAGTTTATTTCTCATCGCATATCCTGTATAGACACGAAAAACCTCGTCCATTCCATCCATCATTTTCTCTTTAGTTACCTCTAATGCTTCTGCCAGGATTTCATTTCAGCAAGGTTTTTACCCTTTTCTTCTTCTATATTTTGAAATCTAAGATAGAATTCTGATCTATCAATTTCCTATCCCAATGATTGCAGAGATCTGCCCTTAAGTCTTTCCACTTCACTCAATCGGGTATCCATATCTCCAATCTTCTTATCTCTTTGTACATCTCATTCTTCAATTTTCTTAATTCTGTCCTCGTATTGCATCATCATCTGTTGAATATTTTCAATTTTTTCATCTGTCTTTTCTGTTCTTTGCTCAATATTCTCCATTCTCTTTTCAATATTATCTGTTTTTACTTGTATCTTTTGAATTCCTTGCATAGTCATCTGCAGTGTCATTTCTTTCTCCTTCTCTTGTTGTAACATCACCTGTATTGATCATTGTCCTCCAGATGGTGAGGAAGAAGAAGTCGGGATTGAAGAAGCTGAGGCTGGTACTTTGCTGCTCATCTTAGAGTATTAATAGAAAAATTGAAAAGAAAAAGCAAGAGCAGCCAGTTGCCACTCCAGTAAAAAAATAAAAATAAAAGCAAAAGATAAAAATAAAAAAGGAAGGGAAAAAAATCTTCAGGCACTTGAATACCTTAATCCAATTGGTTCCAATTGTGTAGGAAAAAAGGAAAAAAAGAAAAAATATAAAATGGAAAAAGATTAAAAAATTAAAAAGAAAAAAATTAAAAAGACAGAAATCTGTATATTCCCCTTGCTAAAAAGGTAAAACAAAGGGAGGAGGGAGGGGGAAAAAAGTAGTCTTATTCTTGCATCAAAGAACTCAAGTCCAAATATAAAAATCCAACTGGGGGAGGGGATAGAAAAAAAAAGGAAAGAGAAAATGCAATTCTGTCAATAAGCAAAGCACTGCTGCTATATGTTCAAGGCTCTTTACTAAATCAAAAAACAAAATTTCCAGTTCTCTTTTCAAGGTCACTTCAATCTTTCTTCAATTTCAAATCCAGACTCCAGCTATCAGTAGTTCCAAAGAAGAGCACCTGCAAACAATCTACATGCTCTTCCCGCTATCTTTTCAATGAAAAGCAGAGTCATTGAATGTAACACCAAATGTATCAACAAGAAAGAAAGAAAGGAAAACAATGTATCCAAGTCTTCAGGTGTCAGCACTACTTATTTCCCTTTCCTTTCCCTTCCCCTCTAATATTAAAACCAGGAATAAAAAAATAAAAAGAATCTAAAATTATTAAAAAGAAAAAACAGGAGGAAAAAAAACTTTTCCAAAGAGTTATTTTGAAAGGAAAAAATAAAAATTAAAAAGGAAAGACCAGTCCAGTTTAAAAGTTAAAAAGTTTTAACAAAATCCAAAATTCCAATAAAAAGAAAGAAAAAACCTTCAGGTTTAATTTGTGCTTAATCTAGCCGCTTAAGCACTTTTATCTTCACTTTTAAATTTAATTTTTAGTCTTTTAGGGTGTTCTCTCCAGAAAAAAATAAGTAGAAAATTATCTCACCAAACTGACACACTTTCTTTCCAGCTTTCTTCCGTTCCAGAGCTGTCCCAGCTTCAGCAGCTTTGATGGCTGCCTCTCCACTGCGGGAAAAAAGGGCTTCTCCTGGATCTACCAGGGACTTTGCAATGTCCCCGGGATCGACAGGATGTGCCCTCCTCTGTCACCATCTCTATGGGATGGTTTAGGTCCGTTGGGACCGTCCTGCAATGGAGATATCAGCAGCAATCTTCGAGCTTAAAGATAGCATGCTGTACCGCTGTAACACCAGCTCCGCCCTCCTCTCACATTTGGATGTTTCTGATCACGTTCCATGATGTCTCTGATGAGTAAAGGGATATCATTTGTGGAATTATTTGATGGGATAGTAATTATTTGTGGCTGTGGTTTGGTGGTTATTTTTGGTTGTAGTTGTGATTGTAGTTGAGGTAGTATTTGTGGTAATGGTTGTTGAGTTGGGATTTGATTTTGAGCTGATAGGTATCCTCTTATCTGTGCTGTATTTTCTTTTTCCAAGAGAGATTAGGCTTGCTTGCATAGTTGTTTCAAAACGTGTTGCTAAGCATTCTTCTACTGAGTGAATGAATGATTCTGTGCTATCAACTCTGTCAGGCAGGGTACTTAGTTTGTTTAGATTAGGAAAACATGATGGACATAGACATGATGGACATCTGATGCTTTTAGGAGATCAGCTGTGCTTTTGTTTAAGTTTAAGCAGGCAAGGTGGACTTGATTGTCACATAGGTGGCATTTGATGTTATTTTCGCTTTCATTGATGGTTTCAAGACATCTGAAGCATATGCAGGAGTCTGGGAGGTCATTGGTAGAGATATTATTCTTTTGTTGTTGTTTGGTAGTGGAGGATTTGGAGTTTTTGGCTGGCATGGTCAATGACAATAGTACACTAAACAATTACAGTAGCTAATTAATATGATAGGTAGACAGTTACTTAATGAATGTTGGTAATTAAATGTTAATTGATACATTAGAGAACAAATCAAAAGTAACATTACTTATGACTAAAAATCAATTAATCAATCAATCAACTAGATAATCAATGATACAGTATTAAATCTCTATCAATTCAATGAATCAGTAAATTAGTGGTCATTTAACAATTAATTATTATACTATTAGATGATAAATCAATTATTGTAGACAAAGCATTATCTATCAATATTTGGTCTTGAGGTACTGGAATAGTGAAGGTAGTGAAGTATTGGAGGTTTGTAGTGGAAAGTTCCTTTGTTTTTCCTTAAAGCCACATTGTTTGGTTTTTGTTTTCTTTTGTTTTTGTTTTTAAAGAGGAAGCGTTGCTGCTTGATAGATTTGAATGGAGAAGATTTGAATGAACTCACCAATCATCTACTTGGGAGTTTGGAATGGATGAGATTTGGGTGGGGGTTAAGTGGAGGTTGTCCAATCAGCTGAGTGGGAATTTAAATGCAGGCTGACTAATCAGCTGGGTGATTTAAATGGAGACTATCGATTCTCCGTGAGTCTCCTCAGTTCTCTGCAATTCACGGCCATTCAGAATTACACTCTTTTGTTCTTCTCTAGTCCTGACTCTTTTTCAGAAGTTTAGGATCACCCTCTGTCAGTTCTGTCTCTTTCTCTGCAGTTCAAAACCATGCTATCCACCAGTCAATCTATGCCACTCAGAATGGCTTTCTCTCAGAATCAGTCTCTCTGTAAGTGTCCAAATCACACTCTCATCTAATCACAGCTCGTCCTGGCTCTTATTTCTATCCGCTGTCCGCTATCCGCTCTAATTCAGCTCTAATTACAGCTCTAATCACAGCTTGTCCTGACTCTTATCACTATCCACTATCTACTATCCGCTCTTTGCTCTCTGCACAGAATCACCCTATTCGCTATCTGCCAGTCTCAGTTCTTTCAGGTCTCACCTGTTCAGAATGGCGTCCTACAGAATGGAGTCTTGGGCTCTCCGCTCGGGATGGTGTCCTGGCCTCTTTGCTCTCTCTCTCTCTGCTCACTCTCAGGATTGCTGGAAATTTCTCAGTTCTCGGAACCTTCCGAAACCTTCCGACAGTCTGGTTGAGGTAGATCGTGGTTCCATTGGCCTTAGACCCCACACCCTGTCTCCAGCAATGCGGTTAGGCATTCGCCTCAATCGCCATCTTAGAAATTCTCACTCAATTCTAATTCACGTATTCTGAGATGGATTAGATCCCAAATTGAGTCAGGCCTGCTTATATAGAGGTATACCAAGGTCCATTCAAGAATGGTATCAGAGTGCTATAGAGCTGGATGCCGGTCTACAAAGACTACACCTGAAAAAAACTTCATCAATACTGCGGAAACCTGGAGACCAAACGATGAGGTCAGAGCCAAGAGGACTACTTCCATTACGAAGTCGGGGAGGAAGAGGAACTTTCAGATTTTTCTGTTGTAGTCAACCAGAACATAGAGCCATAAATTGCCCAATACCACCATTGTCAGTACCATGGGTATCTCAGGGCTTGCTGTCACTTAATACTAATAAATCACAATCGAATCCCATTCCAGAATGGTCAAGAAGGGTAGTGGCCAAGGGTCCAATTGGTGGGGATTTTGGAGAAAGAATAGCAGTCCAGTATCTGAGGAAATTGAATACAAAGTAGAAGGTGCAAATACAGATGACCCGATGGTAAGTATGCCTATTCATCCATTTATAATACATGTTACACTGTGGAATGTACATACAAATCAAGGGACTGAGGTGGGGGCACTAATTGATTCTGGTGTACCTGGTGTCTTATAACCCAAGCAATGGTAAACAAATTGGGCTTACGGGTGATACAATTGACTAATCCTATTAAGTTTGAACAGGTGGATGGGTCTGTACTAGGTGGGGTGCCAGCAACACATCGAACAGAATACGTTAAAATGGTGATGGGGGAACATTGGGAGTGGATATCCTTTGTGGTAGTGTCCCATATGACTGAAGCTTTAATATCTTTCCAACAAGATACAAACAATGAAACAAACAATGCCTCTGTTTTTCTAATGGGCCTTGTTCTCTTAATATAAATGTGTATAGCCTTCCTTACGTCTAAGGAGTGCCACTTCCTTTCTAGGCTATGAACCGGTTCTGGGCAGAAGTCTGGTAGTACTAACTCCTGCACTCTATGGAACGTAGAATTGATCTTTGGGATAAAGGTTGGGTCTAATCTTAATACTACCCTGTTTGGGTGGACTATACAGAGGTCCTCCCTCATGGATAATGCTGCCAACTCTGATATTCTTCTGGCTGAATTAATGGCTGTTAGGAAGGCCACCTTAAGGGTGAGTGAGGGTAATCCTACTGACCTCAGTGGTTCAAAGGGCTTGGTCATGAGCACCCTTGTCAAGTCCCAAGTGGGGTACCTGTGTATCACTGGTGGGTTTAGATTGGTTGCTCCCCTGATGAACGTGCGGATTAGGGGATGTCATGGGAGGGACTCCGAGGTCCAACAACCCAACACTGATGCTATTGCTGCTACCTGTCTCCATAAGGTGTTAGGGGTTAAACCCTTCTCCAGGCCTTCCTGGAGAAGGTCCAGCACTTGAGTCACTAACACTGTGGTTGGATCTATTTGTTTCTTGGAACTCCAGGTTCCAAATGCTCTCCAGGTAGCATCGTAAATTATGTTGGTTGATGGCCTTCTGGAGGCCTGGAGTGTCTGTATTACATTGGCTGAACACTCTAATTGCTTTAGCGTGGCCCTCTCAAGTGCCATACGGTTAGTTGAAGCCATTCTAGCTCTGGGTGTCGTATGGCTCCCTGGCTCAGCTCTACCCTGTATGGGGGAATTCTCCATGGTCTGGATACCGACAGCTCCACCAGATCCACGTACCAAGACCTCCTGGGCCAGTCAGGTGCTACCATTAAAACCTCCGCCCTCTTCTATCACTTTCTTGATTACCCTTGGTACAAACAGAAGTGGGGGAAATGCGTGAAGTAAACCCCTTGGCCATGCTCCTCAGAGCGCATTAGTTCCTTCCGCTCCCTGTGTTGGAAATCTCAAGTAGAATCTCGGGAGTTGTGCATTTTCTGGAGTCACAAACAGGTCCAGGACTGCTCTCTTGAATCTGTGCGACAGTTCCCTGAACAGGTCCGGGTGTAGGCGCCACTCTGAGTGGTCGACCATTGTTCTGCTGACCCAATCTGCCTGAACGTTCTCCACTCCCAATATGTGTCCTGTCTTCATCGATAGGAGGTCTGTCTCTGCCCAGCAGCCCAATCGTTCTGCTTCTTGCATGAGCGTTAGGGAGTGAGTACCTCCCGCCTGTTGATATGAGCCTTGGTGGTCATGTTGTCCATCAGGATCAACACATGCTGTCTCACTATCACTGACTTGAAGGCCCTTAGAGCCAGGTGAGATGCCCTGACCTCTAACCAGTTGATGTTGTTCTTGAGGTCTGACTGAGACCACTGACCCTGTGTAATCTGGTTCTGACAGTGGGTCCCCCAGCCTACTAAATTTGAATCTGTTGTGATAGTCAGTTGGATGGATTCTTTGAACCCACATCCCCTCATCACAGCCTGTGATCTCCACCACTGGAGTGACTGCTTCACTCTGGGGGAGATTTGTACCTTGGTTCCCGCATTGCCCTTGCCTGCTCTATGGTAAGGTAATAGGAACCACTGCAAAGTCCTTGTGTGCAGTCTGGCCCAAGGTACTATCGAGACACACGATATCATTTTTCCCAATATTTGTGACAGTAAGTCCAGGGTCACCCCCGGGGCTGTGATCACTTGATTTATTGATGACCTTATGCTGTCCTGTCTTTCCTGTGACAGGTAAACCTCGCACAGGTTGGCGTCTATTACAGCTCCTAAGTGTTGTAAACACCTTGTCGGTTCTAAGTGGCTCTTCGAAATTCACTGAAAATCCATGCTCTTGTAAGGTCTGTATTGTGGTTTCTAGATCGCTCTTTGCTCTTAGAGTCGATGTTGACTGTATTAATATGTCGTCCAAGTAGCATTGGACCCGTATGGGCTTTGTCCTGAGAAAGGTTGCTACTGCTGCCAGTACCTTGGTGAATGTCCTTGGTGCTGAGGACAGGCCGAATGATAGAGCTCTGTACTGGTAGTGTCCTCCTGCGTAACAAAACCACAGGAACTTTCGGTGCCTCTTGGTAATAGGTATGTGTAGGTATGCGTCTGTGAGGTCTACTGATGTCAGGACATCCCCCTCCCAGATGCTCCCTAGTATAGATTGCAGGGATTGCATCTTGAATCTCCTATGTGCCTGTTTAGTAATTTGAGATCCAAAATTGGTCTCCACCCCCCGCCCTTGACACCTTCTGCACAACGAACAGGTTTGAATAGAACCCTTGTCCCTGTTCATTCTTCGGTACCACTTGTACCGCCTGAATGTCCAGCAGATGTTGAACTGCTGTTTCCATAATTACCCTTTTGGCTCTGTCTCTTGGTGTTGGGCATCTTCTGAATGAGCTTGGGGGTATGGAGAGGAATTCCAGAGCTAGGCCTCTTCTTATTGTGTCTAGGACCCACTTGTCCATTGTTGTTGTCTCCCATTGGTCAGTGAATAGGCCCAGTCTACCGCCGATGGGTGCGTTGTTCCAGCTGTCACTTTGTATGCTGGAAGGCCCTGCTGGTCGAGCTCCTGAAAGAGCGTCTTCCCTGGAACCGTTGTCCACCCCATCCCTAAACCCTGACCTGTCTGGGTGTCTCGTAGGGGTCTGCGTGTACTGCCTCTGTGGGTACTGAGAGTGGCTGAAGCCACCTCCCAAGATAGGAAAGGGCTGTTGCCATGTATATGGTGAAGATTACCTATCTGCCTGACTGCATTTCCTTGGTAAGACCTTCCTCTCATCCTTAGTTTCTATCAATAATGGCTCAATGGCATCCCCAAAAAGTTTGTCCCCTTTAACTGGGGCTGATGCCAGTTTCCATTTATGTTTCAGACCCGCCTGCCCGTGACAGAGCCAAACAAGTAGGCTTGCAGTCACTGAAGCGTACTTGGCCCCATTAAGTGTGGCATCTGTTATGAACTCTGTTGCAGCAGTTATTTTGTTCAAGTCCTGTTGCAATTGAAAATCACCAGGTGGTATCCTTTCCTGCATCTGCTCAAGCCATATCAGGACTGCTCTGCTGAAAAAGGATGCTGTGGATGTTGCCTTTACAGACTATGCCGCAGCCTGGTGTACCTTTTGTAGGGTCTGTTCCATTTTCTTATCCTCCCCTTTTAGACCATCCTCAGCTTTGTTAGCCAGCACTGTAGCAGACGTGGAGGCTGCCACTGGGCTGTCTATCATGGGAACTGGAATTAGGTCTGCTAGTTCCGCATTATAAAACCTCTTCTCATTCCCCCCTGGCATGGGGAAAATGACTGGTCTGTCCAACTGTCCTTCCATCACTTCCCTGAACAATTCAGGTGAAAGTATGGATTCACTTTCAACCTTGGTTCTAGCAAAAAGTCTATCTTTGGGATCAGTTGGTTCTAACTCAGACCCCTCTGTCTCTGTGATTCTTCTCAGATCTGTTGCTATCTTAGCCTTCCCCAGCAACATCTTAAACAGCTGGTGACGGAATAGGCCTGTGAATTCTGGAGTCTCTGCTTCATTTACCTCTTTATCTGAAAAGGCTGACTCCCTGTAGTCATCCTCTCCTGATACAGAGGCCTCACTGTGAGCGTATGATCTACTGGAACTGTCTCTCTGGAAGCCCAGTTCCTCCCTGACTTCTCCTGCCTGATTAGGATGATGAGCATCCTGCCTCCTCTCATTATGTATCAGGCTGGGTCTGTTACCCTGACTCTGAATTCTGCCATCATTTCTCTCATTATGGCCTTTTGTAGGGTCTGTTCCATTTTCTTATCCTCCCCTTTTAGACCATCCTCTGCTTTGTTAGCCAGCATTGTAGCAGACGTGGAGGCTCATCATTTCTGTCATGTTCGTCGATCACCAGAAAAGGAGATGCGAAACTCAGTGACTCTTTTAAGCTCAGATTGGCTGAGTGAGCCACAATCGCTGCAGCTCACTCGGCCAATCTGAGCGCCGTGCGTCCTGGCCAATCAGGATGAGGGGTTACAAGAATGCTAATGTGGCAATACAGAACACCCCTCCCCTCTTGGTATGGTCCTATGTAACGTAGTCCTGTAGGTAGGCGGGGCTCCGTATCTGTCTACTGGACCTGCGCAGGTTAGTTGGTGCCTGGTCTTCGAGCCGTTCGGTCGGGTTCTGTGTTGCTCCCTGCCTCATCGATGGAACCGCCTGGAAGGGTGAGCCGGGCCTTTTGCTGTAGCTCCCTCCCAGTCTACTCGGGCTGGTCGATCTGCGGGCTCCGCTGCTCTCGCTTGGTTTTTCCGGGCTGGGTGAGCTGGCTCGGCTGTTCCTTCCAGGCGAGGCTTCGGGCTGGTCATTTCCCAGTGCTTCGGCTGGTGAGTATTCTTGGTTTCTTTCCTGTTGGGGTTGCCTGTTTTGATTTTCGGGGTTTGCCATCCCTTCTTGGCTGGTGTTTGGGTGCTCCCCCTCCCCTCCTGGATTTTTGTTTGCTTGTGTCTACGTGTCGGTTGTGTTTCCCGTGGTAATTCTCGATCTTAGTTGATCGATGTGTCGCTTCCATGCTCGTCCATCGCTTGTTTGTAGCTGGTACAAGTGGGGACCTGTCACCTGGGTTATCGTTGCTGGTACCCAGAGTGGGTCCCCTCTGAAGTTTTTTGCGTATACTGCATCTCCTGGTGTGAATGTTCGATGCTTGCTCGATGAGTCGGGGGGTCTTTCGGGGTTGTAAGTGGGGTGCAGCCTGTCTAGTGGGGATCTTAATTTTCTCCCCATTAATAGTTCTGCCGGGCTTTTGTTAGTTGTTGTGTTGGGAGTTATATGTTGGATGAATAGCATTTTATTTATTTTTTCTTGCATTTCTCCGGTTTTGATTTTTTGGATTGTTTTTTTGGTGAATTGGACCATTCGTTCCGCCCTCCCGTTCGCCGCCGGATGTGCTGGCACAGTCAGAGCGTGCCGTATTCCTCGCTCTGCTAGGAATTTTTCGAATTCCAATGTGGTGAACTGTGGCCCTTTATCTGATACGATTACATCTGGGAGACCGTGGGTTGAGAATAGTTTGTTGAGTTCTCTGATGACGGCCTCTGTGGTGGCAGTTCTCATGTTGCTTACCTCCAACCACTTGGAGTAGGCGTCTACCGTTATAAGGAACGTGTGCCCCTTCGTAGGCCCCGCGAAATCTATGTGAATCCTGGACCATGGCCCTCTAGGGGTTTCCCATTCCAGGATTGGGGCGGCGGGAGGGCTCGGCCTGGATTCTTGGCATTGTCTATAGGTTGCCACCCAGGCTTCGATTTGCTTGTCCATCCCTGGCCACCAAGTGTAACTTCTGGCCAGGGCTTTTGTACTGACGATGCCCGGGTGCCCCTCATGTAGTAAGTCCAATACCCTTTTTTGTAGTTTTTCCGGGATGACAACCCTGTCCCCCCATAGCAAACAACCTTTTTGAGTAAAAAGTTCTGTTTGTCAGTTTCGGAAAGTCCTAAATTGTTCGTCGTTGTCTTTTTCCGGCCACCCTTTCTCTGCCCAATTTAAAACCCACGCCAGACGTTTGTCTTTATTGGTTTCGCGGACAATGTCTGACGCGGTTAGGGGGAGGTTGGGTAAGGTCTCTATGTTCAGGGTGGACGTTGTGGGTGCCGGGTTGGCATCCAGGTCAGTAGCGGGGTGCTGCTCAAGGCGTCTGCGTGTGCGATTGTCTTGCCGGGTCGATGGATCAGCAGGTAGCTGTAGGCCGCAAGTAACTTGGACCACCTTGTCATTCTTGGAGATAGTATGTTCGGGGTGGCCTTGTTCCCTGCCAAGATGCCCAACAATGGTTTGTGGTCAGTGATGATGGTGAATGTTCTGCCGTAGAGGTACTTGTGGAACCTCTTCACGGCGGCGATGATTGCAAGGGCTTCCTTGTCTAGCTGACTATAGTTCCTTTCCGGTTTTGCTAGGTATCTTGAATAAAATGCGATGGGTGCTTCGTTTCCATTTGGGAATGTGTGGCTGAGGACTGCTTCGACGCCGAAGGGTGACGCGTCGCAAGTTACCGTGAGCGGAAGGGTCTCGTTGTATTGAATGAGGACGGCGTCCGATGTGAGAAGGTCCTTGGTCCGGTTGAATGCAATTTCCTCTCACCTTCCCCAGTTCCAGGTGGCTGTTTTGTCCAACAGCCTATGCAGCAGTTCCACCATGGTCGCCTATTGGGGCAGGAAAACATTATAGAAATTAATCAGTCCCAGAAATGCCTGCAGCTCTGTTTTATTTCTTGGTCTGGGGGCTTCCTTGATGGCCCTGATTTTTTTTCCCGTTAGGTGGATCCCGTGCTGGTCTAGGAGGTACCCGAGGAATTCTGTAGCACCTCCCTCAGGCGGCCTTCCAGTTGTTTTTGGTTGGCCACTGACACCAGCACGTTGTCGAAATAGGGCACTACCCCCTTGATTCCTTGTAGGAGCCTCTCCATTAGGCTCTGGAAAACCCCTGGTGCTACGCTGACTCCGAACTGGAGTCTCTTGCAGCGGAAAGCCCCCCGGTGTGTCACTATGGTTTGCACTTTGGCGGTTTCTGCGTCGACTGGCAGTTGTTGGTAGGCTTGTGCCAGGTCAAGCTTCGCGAAAACCTTGCCTCCCCCCAGTGAGTGCAGAAGGTGCTGTACTACTGGGACGGGGTAGGCGCTTTGCTGTAAAGCGCGGTTGAGGGTGGCCTTATAGTCTCCGCAAATTCTCACTGACCCATCGGGCTTGACTGGGGTGACTATCGGGGTTTCCCACCTTGCGTGGTCAGTTGCCTCTAGTACTTCTTGTTCGATGAGCTTGTCTATTTGCTCATCGATCTTGGGCTTGAGTGCGAAAGGCACTCACCGCGGTTTAAGGCGGATCGGGGGAATGCTGGGGTCTAAGTTGAAAGAAATAGGTACTTGCCTAGGCTGCTGTCGAAAACCTCCTGGAAGTCCCTCGCGAGTTGTTCCTCCCAGTCTGCCTCAGCGATGTGGTCGATGCCCGTCACTTCAATCCCGAGAGGCGCGAACCATTGCAGTCCCAGGAGGCTAGGGTGGTCTTTGTTGACGATCGTCAGGGGAAGTATTTCGGTGCGCCCTTTGAATGTAATCTTGAACTGTCCTGTTCCAACTACGGGGATGCGGTTCCCCTGGTAGTCCTTTAGGATTAGCTTCTGACTTTCCAGCTCGCGCTTGTTGATCGTAGGCACCAGGAGCTTGATTTCCCGCCATGCAACCATGGAGAGGTAGGATCCGGAGTCCACCTCTATTTTGCATGGCTGGCCTTCAATGCCTACCTCCACGTGTACCTTACGGGCATCCCAGCTTGATGAATGGCTGATGATGTCTGTCTGATGGGTCTCTTCCCTTTGTCTGGGTTCGCTGTTTCGTCGACTCCATCCATCTCGGCTCCACCGGTTCTCAGCTTGTTGGTCTCTCACCTTGGGGGGGGTGCCGTCTCGTCGTCTGCCACTGCTGTTTCGTTGCTGGGGGCTGTAGGTTTGCTTGAGCCAGCAGACTCTGGCGATGTGGCCCCTCTTGTCGCATTGTCGGCAAATTGCATTGAAAAAACGGCATTCTGACCGAGGATGGTCACCCCCGCACCCGGCGCATTGCAGCCCCAACTTACGACCCCGCCGCTCGCGCTGGTCTCGTTCTGTCTGGAGTTGGTGGATGTCCTTTTCTTTGTCTGTGGTGTCAGAAAGGGAGTTGAGGTCGCCATTATGGGTGGTGGCGAACACTCGGCGGCTCGTCTCGGGATGTGCTTCGGGCATCGGTGCTGTTTTGGTGGTTGCGGGTCGGTCTGCCTGTCGCATTCACGCTGCTGACTTCCAGGTTGCCTCGGCTGCAGTTGCCTCGGCAATGGCGTCCGTGAGGGAGATATCGCCCTTCACCATCAATCGGCTCTGCAGGACAGGGTCCCTGAGTCCCAGGACGACGCGGTCTCTCAGGGCCTCATCCATGTCTGTGAAACCGCACATGCCCCCCAGGTCTTGTAGATCAGCCACAAAATCGCTGATGCTCTCACCCTCCTTCTGGTCTCTTCGGTAGAAATCATGCCGTCTGATGAGGGTGGGCACGGCGGGGGCATAATGGCTTCTCAATAAGGGTTTGAGATCGGCCCAGTCCATTGCTTTTACGTCTTCGGGCTTCGCAAGGGCTTTCACCATGTTGAACACTGCGGGCCCGCAGTGTGTCAGGAACACGGCTCTTTTTTTCTGTCCATTCGCGTCCTTGAGGTTGCTACTTTCCAGAAACATCAGGAATTGATCAATGTATGATTCCCAGTCCTCAGTAGCCTGGTTAAAGGGTGCGGGTGGTACGATGTTGCTGGCCATCTCATCGGTTGCTTTCGTCTGGACGCCACGTGCTTAGGGTATCAGTTCCGTGATCCCACCCTCGTCGCCAGTGTCATGTTCGCCGATCACCAGAAAAGGAGACGCGAGACTCAGTGACTCTTTTAAGCTCTTTATTTAGTTCTGAGATCGGCTCGGCTCTCCCTCAGATCAGTGGCAGCTTATATTGAAGTTGCCTAGCCAGCCGCAGCCAATGACACCGCTTTGAATCCCCCGTGATCGGTTTCCACCGATCGTGGGCGATTCGCAGCGGGCCAATCGCTGCAGCTCACTCAGCCAATCCGAGCGCCGTGCGTCCTGGCCAATCAGGACGAGGGGTTACGAGAATGCTAATGTAATAATACAGAACAATTTCCTCTTTAAAGGACTGTTCTCTGACAGTGGGAGTAAAGCTGTTGATAGCCTTCTTCTCTTGGGGGAGGGCTCCTCATTGCATTCCTTTTTTTTACAAAGTTTTATTGTGTTTTAAGACAAACATAGACAAACACAACATAAAAACATCAAGCCATCTTCCATATATATACATACAGCATGTCGGTTGGTTTACAAATTGTTTTGTGCCTCCACTTCATAGTCATCACTTACAATTACATTGTATATGTTCTCATATTGTCAATCAAATATTCCTAAATACATTAATATCATTTTTAATCAATCATTTGACTATACTAGTATTCATTCATGTTTTACAAGATAATCCATATTTTACTTAATTTGTTTTATGACAATTCATATTATCATCCCAAATCTATCCTAAAATTATTTTGTAGTTATGATAAAAATAATACATCTTTATATATTCATTATATTCTAAAAATCTACATATTTCATTACCATGTTTTATTGTTTAACCATTGATAAAATAGATCCCAAATCTTATAAAATTGTTTATTTTCTTGTTCTCTGATTTCAAATGTCAATTTACTCATTTTGGCACAGTCCATGATTTTCTTAATAATTTCCTCCTGTGTTGGTATTTTCTCATTTTTCCAGTTTTTAGCAAATACAATCCTAGCCGCTGTTAACACATTTACAATCAAATATTTCAATTCCTTGCTGTATATTTCAGGTAAAATCCCCCCCAAAATATCTCTGGTTTCAAGTCTATATTCTTTTTTGTCATTTTTTCTAACCATGTGTGGATTTTAGTCCAATATTTTTTTGCATCCGCGCACATCCACCACATATGGTAGTATGAGCCAGGTATCTGATGACATTTCCAACATTTTTCAGATTTGTTCTTGAACATTCTTGCGATTCTTGTTGGGGGGAAATGCCACCTGTAAAACATCTTATACAAATTTTCTTTATATGCTGTTGACATTGTCATTTTATAATTTTGAGACCACAATTTTTGCCATTTCTCTAGATCAATCTCATATCCAAAAATTTTCCCCCATGCAATCGTTGTTTCTTTTACTTGTTCTTCTTCTAATTTAAACTCTAGCAAATGTCCATAAAAAATTTTTATTACTTTTTCATCAGTACCTGTCAAAATTTTATCTAAGTCAGTCAACTTATCATAGATACTTTCTGTTTTAACTTCTTTATCAAATCTAGATTGTATTTGCAAATATGAAAACCAATTCATTTTTACACCTTGTTCTTCCAACGCTTGCATAGATTTAAATTCACCCTTTTCATTCAATATTTCACCATATCTGTTTGTTCCTTTTTATATATTATAGGATAAGAAAATGCTTCAATAGTTGATAGCCAGACCGGAATTTTCAAATAACATTGCCTTTTAGTCTTCTCCCAGTTTAACCACAAAGACTCCCGTATATAATGTCTTCTAAAATACCCCTGTGTTTTAGTTCCTTTATACCATAGGAAGGCATGCCACCCCAACAACAGATCATGTCCTTCTAATGTCAACAATCTGGTATTTCTTAATGTTATCCATTCTTTGATCCACATCAGTTTTGTAGCTTGATAGTACAACTCCCAATTAGGCAAACCAAATCCTCCTCTTATTCTAGCATCTTGCAAAAGTTTTAGTTTTATTTTCGCTTTCTTACCTTGCCATATATATTTCAACAGAGTTTTATTTAAATCTTCAAAATAGTTTTTTCCAAGCCTAACTGGAATTGTTTGGAACAAATATAAAATTCTGGGTAATATATTCATCTTGATTGTTGATATTCTCCCTATTAATGACAATTGTAAGTTTTCCCATTTCGCCAAATCTAGTGCTATCTGCTGCTTGAGTTTAATATAGTTATTCTCTTTAAGTGTGCTACATCTTGCTGTCAAATGTATCCCCAAGTACTTGATCTAATTTGTGACCTGAATTTTCAAAACATCTGCCAATTCTTCCTTTTTTCTTGATAACATATTCTTTGTCAAAATCTTTGTTTTGTCTTTATTTATTTTCAAACCAGCCACCTTCCCATATACCTCTATCTTTTCTATCAATTTTAATGCTGTTTCTAGTGGGTCTTCTAAAATGAAAACCAGATCGTCTGCGAATGCTTGCAATTTAAAGTCTTCCTTTTTAATTTTCATCCCTTTTATATCCTTTTCTTCTCTAATATTTCTATTTAGCACTTCCAAGGTTAACACAAACAACAAAGGTGACAGTGGGCACCCTTGTCTTGTTCCTTTTCTTATATCAATAGAATCCGTCAATTGCCCCTCTGTCATTACCTTTGCCATTTGCTTATGATATATAGCTTCTGTTGCATGGATAATTTTTTTACCAAAGCCCATCTGTTCCAGCTGTAATAACATAAATCGCCAATTCACATTGTCAAATGCCTTCTGTGCATCTAAAAATATCAAAGCCATTTGTTTTTCTAAAGTGTCCAAAATTACTCTCATATTGTCTTTAATTTGTCTCTTTGGCAAGATCCATTTTGATCAGGGTGGATAAAGTTATTTAAGTATTTTTTGAGTCTTTCTGCCAATATTGAAGCAAAAATTTTATAATCTGCATTTAGTAGGGAAATAGGTCTATAGTTCTTGATTTGTAATGGGTCGGCATCCTCTTTTGGGACAAGTGTAATATAAGCTTCTGACCATGATTTGGGTATCCTCTTCTTTAACATAACTTCATTCATAACTTCTAACAATGGAAGATTCAACGATTCTTGTAGTGTTTTGTAAAATTCCGCCGGAAGTCCATCTGGGCCTGGTGCCTTTCCATTATTTTGCTTAAGTGCTTCAGTTAACTCCATCATCGTTATATTGCTTTCTAACATTATTTCAATCTCTTTAGGTATCTGGGGTAAATTAGCATTCTGTAAATACTGTTTAACTCTTTCCTCATTGATATTCTCTTGTGTGTATAGTTTCCCATAATAATCTCGAATAATTTCCTTCTTCTCTTTACTGCCATAACAAGCTTGGCCTTGATCATCTATTAATTGAAATATTTTCCTTGATTCTTTCTCCTTTCTCAATTTATATGCTAACCATCTAGCTGGTTTATTTACATCTTCAAAATAGTTCTGTTTTGCACCTCTGATTTTCTGTGCTAATTCTTCTTTTTCCATTAATCCCATTTTATGTTTAATTATATCCATTTTTAACTTAATGTCCTTTTTCTGTGGCATTTTCTGTAGCTCTTTTTCAAGTCCTTTATACTCATCCTCTAATGTCTTAGAGGCTAGTCTTTTCGTGATATTTCTTTTCCTTGTATAGTCTATTGTCAAGCCTCTGGCATATGCCTTCATTGTATCCCATACATTCTGCATTGATGTGTCTTCTTTTTTATTTTCTTTAAAGAAAAAAGCCAGTTCTTTCTCCATTGTTTGTATAAAATCTTTTTCTTTTAGTATAGTGTTATTTAACGTCCATCTAGATCTTCTTCTTTGTCCTTTCCATTTGATTGTCATTGGATTATGATCTGCCCAAGTACTTGTTTCAATGTTTATTTCTTGGAGATTAGTGAGCAATTCTGTTGACATCCATATCATGTCTATTCTGGACCATGATAAATGTCTGTTTGAATAGAAGGTGTATTGTTTGGTCTTAGCATTTCTTTCTCTCCATGCATCTTTTAAATTTATTTCATCTGTCATTTTAACAAAGGATTTAGGGAGAGTCTTTCTGTTTTGCTTTGTTGTTTTCTGTGTTGTATAGTCCAATTTATTGTCTACAATTCCATTAAAGTCTCCCATCATAACAATATTAACATAGTCCAGTTCAATTATTTTCATATGTAATTTTCTATAAAATTCTTCTTGATTGTCATTCGGGGCATAGATTGCTATCAGGAGTGTTTTTATATTATTGTTCATTTTTCCACCATTAAGAGTCTTCTATCATCATCCATATGGATCAATTTCACTGGGATAATATCTTTAATGTATAAAACCAATCTTTTCTTGCATTGTGTCAAAGAAGTAAATATTTTCCTGAGCTTTGGCTATATCAACAGTTGTTCATATTGCTTTTTAATATGTACTTCTTGTTGGCAGATTATATCAAATTTCAATTTCTCTAATTTATGGAAAGTTTTCCTTCTTTTAACAGATGAATGAAGTCCGTTTATGTTAATTGTAATCAATTTTTTCTCTTCCATGATTATACTTTATAGGTAGGTTTTGCTGCTCTTGTAGATCTTGGTTCACGAGAGAGCAGAGCTTGCGTCGCGATGATATGGCGTGCGATCTTGAAGGTCTGAGATCGCCGCCAATATCTTTGCTCCTGGACAGTCCAAACAGATCTAAACCGTCCCAAAGAGATGGTGAATGTACAGAGCGCATCCTGTCGATCCCAGGGATATCACAAAGTCCCTGGTAGATCCAGGAGAAGCTCTTTTTGCCAGCGGCAAAGAGGCAGCCATTAAAGCTGCTGAAGTTGGGACAGCTCCGAAACGGAAGAGAACGGACAGAGAAAGTGTGCCGGTTTGGTGAGAATTTTTTCTTTACTTTAAGATTTGAAAGGACACCCTAAGGAAAAGAAAGGATCTGTAAAATCTCAGGCAGAAGTGATTAAGTGGTGATTTTAAACAGGAAGTCAAATTAATATTTCCTTTTTTTTTGCTGGACTCTTCATATATGATTTTTTACTTTGAAACTGGACTGGTCTTTTTTTCTACTCTACTTTTTCTTTTTTGTCTTTTCTCCTTTTTGTCTTTATAATATTTTAGGCTAGAGATTCCCTTTCAGCCCTTTTTTCTAACTCTTTTTTCCTTTTTAATTATTTTTTATTACATTTTGTTTGGAAAAGGAGGGGGAAAGTGAAAGCAGAGGAAACTTTGTAACACTGACAACTAGAGGCTTAGAAATATTGTTTCTCTTTTTTTTTTCTCGACCAAAGCTGAGAAAGAATTGAGACTTCTTTTCAAGGACTTTGAGCCTGTTTGATAAGATAGAGGGAAGAGCATGGGAGAGTATTATTGCAAGTGCTCTTCTGGGTTTCTATCAGTAGCTGAAGTCTGGTGTTGAGGTTTACAGAAAAAAGACGATAAGACTCTAGAGAAGAGAGTTATAAAACTTAACAAAAGCCATGCTATTATTAAAGTCATGCTATTATTATTGGAACAGAGGGGTTTCGCTAGAAATTTTATTCAAGCAATAGAAGCCATATACCATGAGCAAACGGCAAAGGGAGAATTGACAGATTCTATCAATATAAGAAAAGGTACAAGACAAGGATGCCCACTATCACCTTTGCTATTTGTATTAACTTTGGAAGTCTTAAATAGACATATCAGAGACGAAAAGAGTATAAAAGGAATGAAAATCAAAAAGGAAGAATTCAAATTGCAAGCCTTTGCGGATGATTTGGCTTTTATTTTAGAAGACCCTTTAGAAACAGCACCAAAATTATTGGAAAAGATAGAGGCATATGGCAAGGTGGCTGGTTTGAAAATAAATAAAGATAAAACAAAGATTTTGACAAAGAATATGCTACTAAGACAAAAAGAAGAATTGGCAGACCTACTGAAAATTCAAGTCATGAACAAGGTTAAGTATTTGGGGTCACAAATTAGATCAAGTACTTGGGGATACATTTGACAGCAAGATGTAGTACATTGAAAGAGAACAATTATATTAAACTTAAACAGCAGATAGCATTGGACTTGACGAAATGGGAAAATCTACAATTGTCATTAATAGGGAGAATTTCAACAATCAAGATGAATATTTTACCCAGAATTTTATATTTGTTTCAAACAATACCAATTAGGCTTGGAAAGGACTACTTTGAAGATTTAAATAAAATTGTGTTGAAATATATATGGCAAGGTAAGAAAGCGAGAATAAAGTCAAAACTTTTGCAAGATGCTAGAATTAGAGGAGGATTTGGATTGCCTAATTGGGAGTTGTACTATCAAGCTACAAACTTGATGTGGGCTAAGGAATGGATAACATTAAGAAAGACTAGATTGTTGACATTAGAAGGACATGATTTGTTGTTGGGGTGGCATGCTTTTTTATGGTACAAGGGAACCAAAACACAGGGCTATTTTAGAAGACATTATATACGGGAGTCTCTGTGGTTAAATTGGGAGAAGATTAAAAGACAATGCTATTTGAAAATTCCAGTCTGGTTATCGACTATTGAAGCATTTTCCTATCCTATAATATACAAGAAGGAACAAACAGTTAGATATGGGGAAATTTTGAATGAAAAGGGTGAATTTAAATCTATGCAAAAGCTAGAGGAACAAGGTATAAAAATGAATTGGTTTTCATATGCCCAAATACACTCAAGGTATGATAAGGATTTTAAAACAGAAGGTTTTTACCATAAATTGACTGACTTAGATGAGATTTTGACAGGTACTGATGAAAAGGTGATTAAAAAACTGTATGGATATTTATTAGAAATTAAACTAGAAGAAGAAGTTAAAGAAACTATGCTTGCTTGGGGGAAGAATTTTGGATATGGGATTGATTTAGAGAAATGGCAAAAACTGTGGTCTCAAAATTATAAAATGACAATGTCAACAGCATATAAAGAAAATTTGTATAAGATGTTTTACAGGTGGCATTTCCCCCCAACAAGAATCGCAAGAATGTTCAAGAACAAATCTGAAAAATGTTGGAAATGTCATCAGATACCTGGCTCATATTACCATATGTGGTGGACTTGTGAGGATGAGAGAAAATATTGGACTAAAATCCACATGTGGTTGGAAAAAATGACAAAAAACATATAGATTTGAAACCAGAGATATTTTTATTGGGAATTTTACCTGATACATACAGTAAAGATTTAAAATACTTGATTGTAAATGTATTAACAGTGGCTAGGATTTTATTTGCTAAAAATTGGAAAAATGAGAAAATACCATCACAGGAGGAAACCATTAAGAAAACATTGGAATGTGCTGAAATGAGTAGATTGACATTTGAAATTAGAGAACAAGTGGATAAACAATTTTACAAAATTTGGGACCTTTTCTATCAATGGTTAGATAATAAAACATAATATTAAAATATGTAGAATTTTAGAAAACAATGAATATATAAAGATGTATTTCTTTTCTTTTTTTATTATTATATCTATAAAATGTTTCTAGGATAGATTTGGGAGGATTATATGAATTGTTATAAAATAAACTAAGTAAATTATAGTTATCTCGCAAAGTATGAATGAACAAAATTGTCAAATGATTGATTAATAATGATACTAGGGTATTTAATTTTTGATTGATAATATGAGTTATTATGCAATGTAACTGTAATTGTGACTATGAAATGGATGCACAAAAAATTTGTAAACCAACCGACACACTACTTGTACACTTATGGAAGAAAGCTGGATGTTTTTATGTTTTGTTTGTTTTTGTTTGTCTTTAAAAACCAATAAAATTTACAAAAAAAAACCTTAAGAAAAGCCTTGGATAACTAAATTGGTGCTGTGTGTTCTTTTTCTCTTTTTTAAGCTGGGCTATTCTTTACTTTAACAAACCCTCTCCCTATCAGCTTAGGAAGTCATTTGGATAGTCATTTGGATCTTTGGCCTTTTGGAACTTGCTTTTGTCTTTCTTTTTGCTTTTAGAGCCTAATTTCTACTTTTGCATCTTATTTTAAAAGGACAAGTCTTAGTATTAATTTTTTCTTTTTAAGGGAGTAGTCTTTTTTCTTTTTTTCTCTCTCCCTCTCCTGCATTTTTTATTTATCTTCCATATTGGTTTTTCTTTTGTGGCTTCTTTTTTTGTATACCTTTTCATGCCTGTGACTTTTTAATTGGATTAAAGTGTTGAAGAACCTGAAGAACTTCATTATTTTGTCTCTTCTTTAGTTTTTACTCCTTTTTTTTCTGCCACCTACAAGATTTAACAATTTTTCCTTTTTCTGTTCATGGTTTTTTTTCTTCCTTTTTTGGTTTTTTTCTGCTATTTAACCAATCGATTGGATGAAGGTGTACAAGAACCTGAAGAAACTTTTCTTTTATCTTGCTTTTTTTTCACTATTTTTCTTTGGAATTACAATTGGTTATTACACATGTGGATTAAGGTCTAGAAGAACCTGAAGATTTTGAATCATCTGAAATGAGCAGGAAACTAACAGCGGCTGGTTCCTCAATTCCTACTTCTTCCTCTTCACCATCCGGAGGACAACGCTCAATACAGACGATGTTACAACAAGAAAAAGAACAGGAAAAGGTGACACTGCAGATGATAATGCAAGACATTCAAAACATACAAGCAAGAACAGAGAATATTGAAAAGAGAACAGAAAAAACTGATGAAAAGGTGGAGAATATTCAACAAATGATGATGAAGTATGATGAGAGATTCCAAAAAATTGAAGAAGATAAACAAAGAGACAAGAAGATTGGAGATATTGATGGCAGATTAACTGTGGTTGAACAAGATAAAAGATGGGAGATGGATAGATCAGAATTTTATCTCAGATTCCAAAACATAGAGGAAGAAAAGGGACAAAACTTAGCTGAGATAATGATAGAAATCTTGGCTGAAGCTCTGGAAATAACTAAAGAGAAGATGATGGATGGAATAGATGAGGTCTTTTGAGTCTTCACAAGATATGCAATGAGAAATAGTCTACCAAGAGAAGTTCACATCAGAGTTACAAAGAAAGCCATTAAAACGCAAATATTGCAGGTGGCAAGAGAGAAAACATTGAAATATAAAGATAAGGAGATTGTGATCCTGAAACAAGCACCTAGAAGAGTGAGAGAGATGAGAAGAGAATACTGATTCTCAGGCTGAAAAGACTGTTCTTCAGCGCCCTCTAGTGTTGCGCTCTTTTCCTGGTGCTTCGCTGCCATTGGTCTGCCTGTCGGAGTGCGGGAATTTCCATTCTTTTCCACCTCTTCAGCCCTTGAGAAGCACTTCTCAATGGCCTTTTGTCTCCTTAACATCTCTCTCTCTCATATTTTCGTCAAAGACTGATTAGATCAGTGGTAGCCAAATGGTGGGCCGTGAAAAATTTTTGGTGGGCTGCAGAAGAAATGGCCCCCGAAAGCAATTAATCTGGGCCATGCAGTTCTTGTGCCTCCCAGCTCTTCTAGGGACACCGGAGTCAGGTCCCTGAGATGCAGGCGCCAACCAGCTCCCACACACGGCAGGTGGCAACAACAGTCCCCTCCCCCAGTGCCCACTGTTAGCTCTCCCCATTAGTTCTCTAGTTTTGAATTGCTCCCATGCCTCTCTCTTTGCTTCTCCCTCCCCCTTGCACCCACGTGCAGGCAGGCAAGGAAAGGGAGATGGAGCTGTGCACAGATCTCCACTTTTCCAGCCCTCGCTGCTTCTCCCAACATTGAAGCCTCGGAGATGCAGGCAAAGCCACCACAGCGGTAGCTCCCAAGTTGCCTTAGCATGCTCGGTTAGTTCAGAATTGCCCTACCCAGAGAAGGAGGTGCTGGAGGAGGAGGAGGAAATAGTGGAGAAGCAAGCAACTCAGGGCACTACTACAAGCACAAAGCTGAAAGCACCAGCCTGAAGATGGCCAGTGGGACCTCATCGAAATGTCGCCAAGATACTCTCAATCTTACACGGGAAAAGACCCGAACATGCCAAAACCTGCATATATGTGTGTGTGTATGTATGTGTGTGTATGTATGTGTGTGTGTGTGTGT